>CM060565.1:24702500-24720000 GCA_030625065.1 Alectoris magna
CAGTACTACACTTCCAGGAGCTACATCATCCTACCTACAGTAACTATTTCATTCATCTGGTATTGTAACAGCGCACAAATCAGGATTCATAAATGATCAGTTTGTATCCTTTGGGAGGGAGGGATTACATGTAAATAATCCCTTTAATGTACGCATTGCCTCTAAGCATTTCACACAGCAATAAATTGGTAAACTGAATTTGAGCAATTAAGAAATTAAATGAAACTAATAAAATGTGTATTTTAATATTTCTTGATGGTTATTTGAGGATTAGTGAATATGAAAACAACCACTCTCCTCCTGTATGAAGGTAAACTGGAGCAGTTTGATAAACTGCCAGACATTTGCTTTTTCTCAATCAAAGCCCCTCTTTTGAAATACTTCAGTACATATTTCATTTCAGATTTGTGTTATTAACTACATTAAATAATGAAGTCCAACTACCCATTTCAAACAGAAGTATCCCATTGTCAATGGCAACAACAACAAAAAATCTATCTCAGGTAATGCTACTTTAAAAATTTTGAATCCCAAATCCTAAAAGGAAAAGTACTACGACAAGGGGAGCTTTTCTTCATTCATCTCCACTCCACACTCACATGATCTCAACTCTCCAGACAAAAATCATGGTTCAAGGGAAGCCTGGGCTTCAGTGAAGCAAAGTGAGGGAAACCGCAGCACAGTCTCTATGGCAAGTACATTATGGGGAGCAATGGTAAGGTTCCTTGTCACTGTTATCAACAGAATTCACATTTCTTGCATTTTTGCATGTGTTCTACTTAGGCATTTTACACACAGCCACAATGTTAGTTTTGAATTATACCATTATTGTTCATTTTTTTACAACATGTTGCAAATAAGCCTGCATATTTCCAGGGTATGGACAAGTTAATGACACCAATGCTGTAAACACGAAAAAACCCCCCACAAAAAACAATTAGAAGTACTGCTCTGAAATTAACACTTCCTACATTATTATGTTGGCCCATAATGTTAGAGGCAAATGGTGGTATGGCAGTAGAGTACGATCCTTCCCACCAATATTACATTACATTTTATTGTTGTGCAACAGAGGACAGCACTGACAGTCTGACAAAATGGCATCTGACATGGGAGTATGTATGAAGAAAAGGTGTGTCACTGAATTCCTCCACATGGAAAAATGGCACCCATTGACATTCACTGATGCTGAACATTTATGGAGATGAAACAGGATGTGAGCACAGTGAGGCAACAGGTGGTATGTTTCAGCAGCAGCAACAGTGATGTGAAAGACAAGCCATGTTTGGGACAGCCATGAAGACTGCTATCAGAGTGGCATGCAGGCTCTTTTTCATGGCTGGCAAACGTACAAATAATGGTGGTGACTGTAAAAAAAATAGTGTTTTGTAACTGAGAGCTTGCTCTATCAAATAGTATTATTGTACTCTTTGTATCTGTTGTTTCCATGGAAATAAATAAGAGGCATTACTTTCAGACTGACCTACATATATTTTCCTTGTCTGCACATGAAGCTAAAAAAATAGTTATGATACAATTTTTTCTTACTGCCAGTCTTCAGATAAACTCAAGATAATTGAAAATGATGTGATGACCCAGGTATACTGTTGAGTAATACACTAATATGACAATAAAAAGAAAATCCCGGAGAAAAACACTGCAACCTTTGTTGACAAACATTGAAAGTAGCCAAGAACAACCTAATGCACGGAACTGGCAGTTTAATAGCAGGATTATTTTCAGCTTTAGCCTAAGAAATACAGGCTCTAATAGGAAATATCAGATTTTCAGAAGACCCCATATAATTGCATAGGTTGGGTCTTAACATTCATAACCCAGTTCAGCCTTTCTCAGATTAAAAGTCCTGGGTGTAAGAAAACCTTGGACACGAGGTGCAGACTTAGGAGATTTTTTCTAGCTTCAAATAAATTTATTTTGTACTCATTGGAAACTGACTCAGCAGCATTCTTTAGTTTTAGCCTTCTATTTGCTGCTGAGGAAGCAGCCTTTTCAGTGTTTTGCAAATCAACAAAACACTAAGCGTGCGCTTAACATTAAACTTGAGCTGCATTTTCCTCAAGGTAAACAGGATGCAAATGAACATTTGGCTGTTGTGCTTAATACAGACAATCTCTGAGCCTCTGAACTGTATTGTTGCCTGCTGACTCTTACAACAGAGAAAGAGATGTCAATTTTATAGAAAATGGATTGGATCATTTTAAACTAGTACCAGCAAAAAGAAAACAGTTCAGTGAGAGGAAGAAATATGCCTGATAATGTCACCTCTGCAAGCTCCTTGGATCAGTGCAAGAAAATGGGCATAAAGCCCTACTCTAGCTTATAGTACAGCTACATACCTTGTATTTTACTTTCACAATCATTTGTAAAAACACAGCTGAATGAACAGCATAGAGCAGCTTGTGTTCCTATCATAATATATAGCCTCTCAGTACTTCATGTACAATAACACCTCCATGAAAATCAAGCTGCATTACTACTGCTTCTTTGTATAACACTTTGCATGACTAAGAGTAGCAAGTGACAACGCTTTCTCCAGTAACTGAGATTGATTATTGGTGCTTCAGCACATCCATAATCACGATGCATGCAGCACAGAGATGGAATTATTTTCATACACTACCTTGATTGGTAGAAAAGACTTTTGTTTAAGTGAACTGAATATTTATAGGATGTTTGCAATATGCTCTAGAGGAATGAGTATTGTGCTAGCTTTCAGGTCTCTAGCTACTCTACTGACTTGCATGGCTCTGAGCACGCCATGCACGCTGACTACATTTGCTACAGTTCAGTCAATGGTCAGCACTGAGAAGATCCTTACATCTACCAGTGGTTACCAGTCTGTAGTACTTAAGATACTTAGTTCTCTGTTAACAATAGTGAGAAAATGAAGTAAGCATGAGAATTAAGTGCGGTACATGGTGGAAAGCATGGACAGGATGAATCTGGATTTTATTTCAGTGAAACTGGTTTTACAGCTGTTTAACAATATTGACTTCAAAAGAGTTGCTGTAGATTGTTACTATTGCAGCAGCAGCAGCTGTATCTGTTCGGAGTAACAGGAAACAATGCCTATCCCTCAGTGGAAAAACTGGCTTGGAAATTTTTTTCTTTTCTTTTACAGCATGTTCAACAATGGTTGCTGGCTTTGTTTTGTTTTGTCTTGATTTGTCTTTCATGTTGTTTCCAAGATCCTAAAAGGATTTAATACTTTAAAGAAGCCATAAAATCCTTGAAGTTAAAAATTATCAGATCTATTTTAGCATTTCATATTGCTTAACTCTGAATTTTGGTGAATAATGCAACTATTTTGAAGTACATGTAACTCTTCTAAATCAGAATCATCACATCCTGCTAAAGAAAAGGAAGCAAGGATTAATTTACCTTTCCTAACACAAAAGTTAATGGACTTTGCTATTCTCCCTGTACTGAACTCAACAGTACTGGCTACCTGTGGCAACTACAAAAGGTAGCGCTGCAGTAAATCTCATTTAATTAAACAGAAAAATAGTATTTTAATGTTGTGGAAGTTGAAAGTGCTCTGTACACTCTAATGATTAAGGATTAATTAAAAAGTGATTAATTAAATAATTTTAAAGTAAAATATTGTGACAAATAGCAAGAGAAAAATAAGTAATATACCTATGTCATATTGATTTTTTCTGCATCAGAATCAATCTGCCAAATTGTGGGTAGTTGAATATGCATTTACATTGTGTGTTTTCAGGTTATTACAGCTCCCTCTTCATAACTTTTACGTGTCATGATTTACATATGTGATTATACTAAATATGGAACTGTTTTAGCAGAAACACTGTCATCTTTTCTACTTATTTTACTTACAATTTTAGCTCATGGATCACTAGGAAAGATACAGAAAGTGAAAGCCCTTCTGAGTAAAGGTTTGTATATACTAATGGGAGAAGGAAAAAGAAAACTTTTCTTCAGTAGTGAGCAGGAAATTATTCAATTACTGCACACACGTATATATAAACAGCAGCATGTAACTCATTTAGCATGGGCTACCAAAAAAATCCATGAAATTACAGCAATTTTCATTAAACTGTTGACATCAGTGGAGGCATTTTCACTTTAATCCAATGCGGGAATACAGAATGAGATTCAAATTTACCTTTCAGGAAGCATTATAAGAAAAGTCTTTGCAATGTTTCCCCAAAGGCCAGGGTCAGCTTTTCAAAAGCAGTCTTTGATTCTGGATGCTCAGCCTGAGACAGGTCTTTTGAAAATTTTGCCGTGGATGTAAAATCCGTAATCCCTTTATGTTATGCAGCTATCAACTACAGAGTTTTCCTACAGAGATAGGGTGAGGACTTGTTGCCTTCTGCAGCTCACATAAAGAGGCATGTAGTCCACCAGGAGCAAGGCAGCTAACACATGCACTGGCTATTGAAAAGGCATCTTTGGACACCTGCTTTTGCTCAGCTCAGCTCCCATTTTCTCTCATACCTTTGTTTTTATTTTCTCTTCATCTTGTACAGGGATGGCCCATGGCAGTTCTTTGCAACCATATATAACCTGACAATGAAGGAATTAAAGTTCTTCCTATGAGCCTCTGGGACTCTTTGCCAGAGTGGAAAGGAGCCCTTTTAGAGTCTTAATGATCTTGAGGTCTAAACCCTAAGTGAGACCCTGGTTTTGTGGGAGGAGGCCTCTAAATTAAGGTCAATTCTCTGATAGCATCTGTTTTTACACATATAACAGGGTGTATTTGATCAGGTACATAGAAAGAAATTGAGGTACTAACACTGTTATCAAAGTTCAAATTTCACATCTTTCTCAATACATTTTCTAAAACACATCTTCATTTTCCAAAACTGCATAACAGAAGAAAAGATTCTGCTGTTCCTCTGGGAAAGAGGAAAGACTTCTCAATCACTTTTCCTTAACCACTGTTGAAAATATTCCCAGAACTTCTTTTTTCATTAGAACACTTGTCACAACTTAGCCACAATGTTTGGAAGTGGAAAGTACTTGCTGTCTTCTGCTGTAGAATAAATCTCCTTCCTTCTTCAGGAAATCCTTTTTTCTTACAGAGGGAATAAATCTAGTTTAATTCTCCATTTGTTTTACAGCAGCAAAATGAATGACCTTGCTTCAATTACATTTACAGTAAAAATAGCATTTATAGTATATGAGGAAAGTGCCTTTGGTTGTTTTATTTATTAATATTGATTTCTGCATGAAGATGGTATTTGTGCTGTACTTTTTTTTGGTGAATGAGCACTAATATTAGCTCTTGGTTGAGCCCCAGCTGGCACTGCATAAAATACTGCTGAGGGTCTAACAAAGACCCCGTTGTACCATTTATTAAACAAGGATGAGAACGATATAGTTCTCTCTGAGGGTCAGTTCTCACTCATATCAACGCCTACAGGAGTTTTATCATCACAAATCAGCAGGGATTTTAGCTATAGCTTTGGAGTTCTAAAATAACTGTAATCAGCAAGAAGAAAAGAATCCTCCAAAACTTACTGCCATGCAAAATCTGTGACTCCTACCCCTTTTCTTTTGACGAGTTTCAAGTGCATAAAGTGTTTTGCTTTGCATTTCTTTAAATGCTAAAAGTACTTTTTCTTCATTTTTAGTTGTTAAGTCCTTGCTGTTTCACTAAAGAACAGGTAAGGCTAGAGAGCAGAAGTATGTTAGCTGCCCCTACACCATACCTGAAAGAAGCATTCCTATGGTAGATACAGTGCTTTGCTCCTGTAGTATGCAGATGCTGGTGAGATGGTAATGAGTGCTATGAGTGCTACTTTTTCTCCACTTTTATATCTGCCCACTAGTAATGGAATGGCAATCACTAACAGTAAATAAACTAACTCTCCCAGCCCTCACCATCCACAGACACATCCCCACATTTCCCTTAAATTCAGGAATTTTAAATTGTTCAGGTTTACACATTCTAAGAAAAATTTTGCATGCATTAGTATTAGTTTTGCATTTCCTATGGAGCATTGAATAGGAATCAGGTTAATTATGGCACTACATCAAATTACTTCTATTTAGGGAAAAAATGCACAAAGTATGCAAAAACACCAAACTGCAAAAAAATAAATCAAGTAGGGATGCAAAGAGTCCAAGGTGCATGGATTGCTTTGACTTTTTGAGGGAACACAATACAGAGAGCCTTTCATTTTCAAAGCACTTTGTAGAGCAACTGGACTAAATAGAGCAACTGTATTCAAATGTGCCATCTACTAAGCATTCAGAAATAGCTCAAACATTGCACAGGATAGATGGTCTTTTTCAGATTGGAAATGTTTCCCAGGGCATTATTATTTTGTTTTAGCCGTATAATGCTTTGTCAGAATGCCCTTGGAAAAAAATGCCCAGACAAAAATGAAAAATACGGCCTTCAGTTCTGTCTTTCCTAAGGGTGGCACTGGGCTGGACAGTCTCATTGGGTTACAGTGTATTTATACATGCAACGACCCAACACTATCCAATAGTATGCATATCTAATTCTATTGCAGTGTTTGAATTCTGAATCCAACTTAGCTTGATCACCTATGTAAATAAATAAAAAAGGAAACAAACACATTTGGAATAAGTTCTATCAAATAATTTACAAATTTTGATAGGTTGATTTGGGTTGGATAAGAAAAAAGTAGATCCATCTGCTGTGCCATCAGTTAAAGGAAGGAGACCAGCAAATGTGATGCAGTTGCTTGCTTCCTATTAAATAGTCAACTTTTAAAGATTCAGTTGATGACCTTAGTGCATGTATATTCTCCCAACTCTGACATTTCTACTTGGCAGCCATGTTATTTTATTAGCACAGTGTCAGCAAACTGCATATGTTGCTTTGATTTTCACCTATTATCCACTGTATTTATTACAAGTGCAGTACCTTATAGAACCATTTAGAGAACTGACTTGACCTCATGAGAAAAAAGAAAGCATAGTACAAAGCAACAAGGCGTTAGTAAATATTTGCAGAAAGTCTTGGAATGTTGGAAACTGCCCAGTGCACACAAAGTTGATGTGAGACAACAAAAGTGGTTAGAATGTGATGCACTTACTTAATCTGATTCACTAGCTCATTTTCTAACTTCTATCAGCAAATACATGGTTAGTCTGTGTAACTTACCACGCCCTTTTACTTTGCTTGAAAAAAACGACATAAAATCAAAATTACTTAAAAAAGATGAAAACTTATCAAATGTAAAATTAGATTAAGAGTCAATCAAAATCCAACTGTGAATTTATCATTTCAATGAATTTCAATGAATGGTTTAAAATCTGTTCGAAATCTATCTCAAAATGAATATGTAATAATACAGACATATCTCTTTTTCAAAGCTAGTATTGTCAGATGTATTCTGTGCATTATAATTCATGAACAGGGTACATGACTATTTGAGAAGTATTAAAATGAGCTGACTTTTCAATACAAGTGTCTTGACAATAAGTTTTTCTATTCTTGCCAATTCAGAAATGTAGACAATTGTGCTAGAAAAATAATATGTATTGTAATATTCATTGTACAGTAGTAGTATAGTAAGTGGCAATTCTGGACATTACAAGAGACATAAGGATTATTTTCTGTGATTGCACAGAGAATACTTGGATTTCTTGTGAAGCTTTTGCATTGGAAATGAGATTCATCAGTCTGAACAGGGCAGGGTTAGAGCCCTTAGCAACATGCTTATTTTGTAGAAGGTCACTCAATAATAACTTCCTCTGCCCTCCAAGCTTATTAAGACTGACTGGCATATATTAATGAAAACACCTGATTCTCCAACCATAAAACCCAGACAAAGACTTTATTTTAATATTAAGGAAGGAACCCTTAATTAGCAGGGTTTCAAAAATGTCAGCTTCTTCTATTAGCTGTTCTGGTCCATCAAAGCCATAATCCCTACTGTCAAATTTCATCACATGATAGGCAGTTTGCTAGCTATTTTTTTTTTTTTTTTAAAACTAATCATACTGACTGAAGCTTTTTATTTTGCCATCACATTTAACAAGTTTGCATGCATTTCACTGTTGCATTGCTGATTTTACTCCTTTCAAAGTCTGCATGTGTCAGCTAAAAGAAGAAAAAATCCAAGGAAACATAAAGTATTACATATTGATACACAGACATATAATTAAAGACTTTTGGGGAGAGTTCTCACTCATAATATTGATTCTTTTCTAGGGCATGCAAATGTACTTCTGTGAAAACATGAATAAAAACCACCGTTCACAGATGAATTTCCATTTCAGGTATGTTAAGAGAAAAAAAAAGGAACAAATGGTTGAAAGATTATGAAGACTTCTGAAGAAGAGCATTCTTTAGGATTAACCCACAATACACCTGCATGCTATGTGAAATTTATTCAAGTAGATACTGCTTGCACTGACCTTCGAGACAGATTATGTCAAATTTTACTGGAAAAAACAATTCAATTTTTAAAGAACTTATATTCTAACTTAATTTCAACTGAAAATATTACATTTCATGGAAAACCCAATGTATTTATTTCTCTTAAAAATAAGTGAAAGAACGTTACTATCTTGTCCACAGACTTCTAAACCTACCCATCTCAACCATCACAAACACTGTTTGGTGATTCGATAAAGCTATATTTCCCAAATCAGGACACATTTAGCTCATCTATGTAAGTTTCCTCTTCTTTCACAGGAAAAAAATATAATTAAGTAGAATTTGTAGGATGAAAATGCAGAAAGAACAAGTATGCTCCCATGATCTTTTCATGCCTACTTTTTCTTTAAACTTTTCATTTAAATTTTTAAGATTTTTTTTCTTATTAACTGATGTTACACTGTGTAACACCTATATTGTACGTGTTATCGTAAATGAAGGACATTTGGTATCAAAGACATGGCTGAATCCAGATGAGAAGAAAGGAATTCCAATATTCTGGAAAAACAAGTAATTTCTGGCATGGAAAAATATGGGTAACACTACTATTTTGAATTAGGAAGGAAGTGGTCTTATAAAGAGTAAGTCAGAGACAATAAGTAAGACATTACTTATTCTTAAGTAAGAATAAGTTCACTTCTGTTTAGACTGATATATAGGCAAGAAACCCAGGACTGAAATACAACAGTAGGTCGTGGTAGGAAAGGAAACATTTAGCAGGAAAAAATCTGAGACTCAAAATTACAGATGCCTATGGAAATCTTCAGAAGAAACGAGAGAGAAATAATGGAACTGGAGCTGAACTCAGAGAAACATCAGCAGAGCAGAAAATTAAGAGCTACTAAAGAAGATACACAGAGAGTAAACAGGAATGTGACCCCCGAGAACTGAAAAAAAAAAAAACAACCAAAAAACGATACAGAGATTCTCGAAGAGAATGATAAACACAGACAATAAAATTCAATAAAAAAAGAACAGCAAAACGTATAGGTGTCTTCACTAGTTGTTTCACGAAGTATACCTTGGATATGTAACTCAGGCAATATTCAGTGAAAATATACTTCCAGCCTCAGGAAAAGAATTCCTTTTTTCTCACTGTGGAATTCTACCCACTACTAATAATTGCTATACTGCACTGCTAATAATAAACCTATATATGTTAATTCAGAACCCTTGAAATACTGTCTTTTTGTACACATCTGAATTAATTAACAAAACATTATAAAATGAATTTATCAGTTTAACTTTGATTGGCTGCTTGCTAAGTATATTTCCTAGCTGAATTTACAGCTAGCTACTCCAAACCTCTTCATGGCTTTAAGTGACTTTCAACATTTACTTGTATGTTTTTTGTCTCCATTTAATTAATTAATTTAGAAATGAAACCCGGTGTTTAGAACTGTCAAGTTCCTTGCCTTTCCCATGAGGCATCTAAGGAACGGAGCAACAGCAAATGGCAACAAAATAATAAGGCAAACATATGAAGTTCAATCTTCTCTCCCTCATCGCTTGCAATATCTAATAACTAAAAAAAAAAGGGGGGGGGGGAGGGAAGGAGAAAAAAAAGAGGGGGAGGGGAAGAAACCTAAATTAGCTGCAGGCTCTAAACAGTCTTTATCTTATAATGTCCATGACAACTAACCTCAGTTTTTAAAACTGTTTGTCCTCTAACTATCCCCAACTAAAAGCTACTGCACAACTAAAACATCCATGACCCAATCATTATGGATGTGTCATTGTAGGGTAAAATTCATAAACCACAATCCCTAACTGAAGCATGTGTAACAAGTAAGCAGGTATTTTTCATACTGTAGAAACTAGGACAAGGGACTGGAAGTCCAGGCTTGTAACTTTTTAACTATGAATCACTGTGTTCACTTGTCACAGCCCAGATTAACTGCACAGTTTCATATTCCCTTCATGTGAATTGTCTCTACTACTATTTCCTGAGCACTCTTCTGTATTCTGAGAACTGAGTAATGGTAATTTTGTAAGAACACGAGAGATGTAATTCTGAATTAGACCAGTGGCTTGCCTAGCCTAGTGTTCTCTCTCCAGCAGTGGTTGCAGGAGTTGCTATTGTGCAAAATGAATGGCCATGTTCTCCACAATATTCACAGCTGTTGCACTGCAGAATACATTCGTTCCTATTCCGTTTAGCACTTCTTTATGAGTTTGTTGTTTATGAATGTCCAATCCATTTTTGCACAAGTGAATGTTACCTGCACCCACAACTTCACATGACAATGAATTCTAAAACATCTCCATCAATTCTACATGTTTTCTTTAATCTGTTTTAAACCGATCTTCTCATATATTCAATGAGTGCTTCCTACTTACTGATTCAGGATTTTGTTAATAACAGGCCTGCCTCAATTCTCTATCCTTTTGATGTTGTAAATTTTAATTGTAACAACACCCTCTTTTTTCTCCTTTCCATACTGAAAAATCTGAGCCCTTTTCTGTTATCCTCTAATGTAGCTGTTCCATCTCCTTGGCCATTATAGTTACTCTTGTTTGTACCACTCTAACTAAACAATATCCCTACCTGGGATTCAGGGAATAGAACTGCTCATAGTACTCTAGACACCAAGGTTTTATGAAATTGCAAAATGATCCTTCTGTCTTGGCCTCAGCATCCTTTTTCATGATGCTCAACATTTTGGCTGACACTGTACATTCACAAGATGATAGTGATTCCAAGATGTCTTTCTCGAGTTCTAACTACTGCTCCAGTTGAGCACGTTAACAGTGCTTTCTGAACGGTTAGTGTCAACAGTGCCTCTGATCCAAATGGCTGAAACTACTAATGGTCTCTGTCATCATTTGGCTATGACAGTGTCTTAAACCTCACATGGTCTATAATCATACTTTCAATGTCTTCTCTGAAAACTCTGCAGTGTTGCCTAGCTGTTGGAATCCAGACTTGATAGCATGGTAAGTTCTATGCTTGACTAGCGCTTTCTAAGACTCTATTTAGCATAAGGTTAGCATTTTACTGAAATTTGTTGAAAATCATATTGTGTGTATAATATGAATATATCTTATTGTATATTAGATGCACTCAGGATGGTGTATTTATGGATTAATGACACTGCAAGGGACATTGATATCTGGAAGGGAGGAAAAGAAAAAAGATCAGAAGGATAAGGTAAGTTGCAGGAAAATGAATATAATTTAATTTTTCAGTAGCTACAAATCAAGGTGAGAAATTCTAGCTTTCTTTCTTTGGAGCAATATAGTTTTGTGGACTGGAACGGTTAGCTTTTCACTGACAGGCAGGAACACTCAAAACTCTTCATTTGGAAGAGAAAGTCAGCCTGCTGGCAAGGTAAACAGTATTACTTTTATATGTAGTGTGCACAATTAATACTAGTGTATTAAATTTGTGCTGCAAATATAGCTGTGATCTTCCCTTGCCAAAAGGAGTATTAAGTTTTCAGGATTTGTGTCTTGGGAAAGGTGGCAAAATGAATAAGCCAGAGAGAAATGAACAAGTATATTCCTTTGAAGAACTGGTAAATCCCTCAATTTAAGACGTAGGAAGTTAGATTCATTGAGTTCAGTACGACATTTTGTTCTGTGCTTTTTCGAATACTGCAAGAAAGAACTAAATGAAGCTAAATGAGATCTTGATGTAAATATCTAATTAGCCTTTCACAATTCAAAACTTGCCCATAAACTAAATTTTTTTTATGTGTACGGTCTCTATTCAATTTGTCATACAATTCTTAGATTTCAGACTTATAGGAGTTTAGGTGTAAAGATCACACTGGCTGCGGTACATGGTATTCAGACAAAATTATTAAATGTATTTCTAAGGATACACAAATCTTCCATTTCCCTTTTCAAAGCTGGTTTAAATTTTTAAAATTCTCTGTGAAAGGCTCTTCACAAAATTGAAAAACTCACATGTTAGTATTTTTATGCATTGAACTTCTATGAACTTACTTTCAAAAAAGGGTATAAGATTGCTAACAAACACTGCACAATACAAGTGCAGTCCAAGCCATGATTTAATTCTTTCTCCTACACATAAGGCTCTCTTAATGGCTTTTTTTTTTTTTTTTTTTTAAGTGTTTGGAAGCATACAGACATACACATACAGAGCTGTATTTGAAGATGAGCTCGTGCGCAAAATAATCTTCATCTGCATTGTTATCAATTAAATTGCCATCAGCACTTCAGACACTCTGGCAGGGTTCCAAGCTCCAAAGAGGTTGGGTTGACTTGCAGTCCTAGAAATAAAGGTCACACTGACTCTCACCTTTGCAGTACTGATAGAGGCCCTATATAAATCACTCAAAATATAAATATTTATTTATCAACAGTTGGCTAGTCAACAGCATGGTGTGGTCTGCACATATTTCATAAAGCAGATGGTTTACATTTCCTGAACTCAAGGCAAAAGTCAACACTACATGACGCTGTTTAATATTTTTTTATTCCTGATATGCTGTAATTATCAGAGATTCCAGAAAAGAAATGGGTCAACTTCCAACTACTTAGGGGGCTATTCCAATGTTTTTTATATTCAACTGAAGAAAAAGGAACTGCATAACAGTTGCCACACAGACATATTGCGGTGTATCCAAAATTCAAGATAATTTTTTAAGCATGATGTTATCTCCACCAGCTTCACAAAACTACCACAATTTCACTTTTTCTTTGAGCCTGCAATGGCTCCCCACTATCCTGATAAGTGGGCAGCCATTTCATTTCTCTCTGTATTGATAGAGCTGTGAAGGAGAATTAGATTTCAACACTTATGTAACAGAGATTAATTGATTGATTAGATCATTAATTAAAGTTTCCATTAAATTCTCTTTATAAAAAGCACAGGACTGTGGATCCCCAGGGTTTTAACTAACCCTTGAAATCACAAACAAGAGAATGCATAACTAAACATTGTATCTTATCTTGTGAAGAATAATTAAGCCAGTAGATGCATTACTACGAAGGAAAACCATTGTTTTTCTTTCAAAACACTCCTTTTTTCTTTCTTTCTTTTTTCTTTCTTACTTTCTTTTAATCTTCAAACCTCAGGAAACAGTGAGATTTTTGGGCTCTCCTCACTGCAACAGAGGAACAATCACCAAATATAGCTAGTGCATAAATATAAATACATGTATATGTGTCTGTTTGCATGCATGAATATCTGCATGGGTTTGTATGCTACTCATTTTTAAGATTAAAAAAAAAGTAAAAATGCCACTTAAGTTGTTTTAGATTTGATCTGGTGTGGTCTACCTAGAACTTCCAGCCACATAACGTTGCAGAGCTCTGCGGAAAAATAAAAACAGCAAGTGGCCTTTCAGGTAACCCATAATTAAAAGCAATTTTGAGCTGTCTTTTCAGGGAAGCTACCCAGGGGAGGTATTTGCTACCTGTATGACCTTCACGATTGTGAGTCCTTGGCAGTGTCAGCGACCCTCTGAACTGAATTCAAAACTAATCTCTAATAGAAAAAGAGAAACAGAATTCATGCAAATCATATTAATTCCAACATTTCCCCAGTGAGCTGGGTATAAACTACAGCCTAATTAAATATTTTTTAACGATGTGAGTAATTTTTGCCAAGGGGCGGATTCAGGGGAAAATTTAATATGAGATCACAAAAGCTGTTCCCAGCGTTGATTCTGTAAATTAATGACTATCTGCCTTATGATAAAAACATGCTGCCAAGAATGAAAATGAAGTCAGCAAAGCTTGCAGTATTTGTTTAACAACCAAATATACAGAATGCAAAACTTTAAAGGATATGGAAAATTTCCATTGTCTGTGTGATCTGTTCTTAATAAAGATGCATGACACTGACAGCATAAAGCTGTTCTATATTATACAAGACTATCAACTGTTATTAGATATCATTAATACAATGTTAGCCAGTGTTATGAACTTTAGTGAATTTGTGCCAAGCACCAACATCAAGACTGTGAGAGGTATTTACCTGTGTGCGGGTAGGAAAAATGTGCTGTGATCCTTTCATAACATGTTTATCTGTAAGACACACTGAACTGCACAATTTCTCAGAGTTGCTCACAACTATCCATCCATCTTCCCAAACACTTAAAAAGACCTCATCACTCTAATATCTGGGCACCAATCTCAAGTGCTTTTCAAAAAGAAAATCTCATTAAACCAGTGTTATTAGTTCTTTTGAATAATAAATGCACAAACATTAAAACAACAATCTAGAAAAACTGTATAAAGAGGCAGGAATTATTGATGCATCAGTCTAGCTAGCCTTTTTATCATGATTTGGAAATCAAGCAGTAAGCATTATGTGACCCAGAGGCTGCTGTATATGAGAGGCTGCTTTAAAGTGTATTATTAGATCTGATACTGAAGATATTCAAATGCAGAATTCGCTAGTTAACCAATAAAAGACACCTTACTTATAACAAGGCAGACGGTTAACACCAAGGAGTTGCAAAGCATCACCAGATGACAGGTGAGTAGGACTTCAGTAGCATACCGGTCAAGAGGCCAGCCCATTGTATGGACTTCACAGCCCTTTTTGCTTAAATTTTTGCCAGCGCTGGCCACTGAGACAGAATTTACAGTTTTTCAATTAGAAGGTCATTCAGTGCTAACTAGCATGCCATTGCCTCATTATAACCATAAAATTATTGAGAAAAGACCAGAATGAATAATATGAAGGAGCTAATCTGAAAGGTGAAGAGGTGCTATTTCCTTGTTTCATTAGACATGGCAGTAAAGATTGCTGTTTAGAAATATTTTGTTTCTAACTCAGGATTCTCTTAGGAAAGAAATGCTTTCAAGTTCACAACAGAATAAATAAATAGATAGATAGATAGATAGATAGATAAACAAACAAACAAACAAATAAATAGAATTTCTCTCAATTAACCTTGACAGAGGAAAGGAAAGTTTACAACTATGGAACAGCGTAACGTAAGACATAGCTCTATATGTTGAGAAATGCACATGCAAGAATAAGTTTCAAAGCACTGTAACAGAACTGTTAGATATTTTTAAATATGACCTTCATCGTATTACTTTTTTTTTTTTTTAAGATATTAAAGGTTTTGAAATAATAACAATAACCCTGAGAATCAGTTAATAAGAAAAATATATTAGGATATTAATTTTTTATTTGAAAACTGAGAAAGTCATTGAGGCTTCAGCATGCCTGTGAATATGCTGCAGATTATGAGTCACTGCTGTACAGAACTGAAAACTACAAAAAGAAAGAGGACAATGGTAAAACCTTTGCAAGATCACTGAAAGAAAACTGCTCAATCTTTCATATTTCCAGCCACAAAACATACAGTCTTCCACAGGGCCAAGGAACTCCATACCATACTCAAATAGAGAAACTACACTTCAGGATTATAAAAATCTTCAAAACACATCATTTTAAATATATTCCACTTAATTAAAGCCTGAAAATTTGCTATTTGAGTTCTGTAAAGCACAGAACATCCTTAAGGGAAAACCAGTATTTTTTGCTAAGAAGTGGTATTAAGTTTTAAGCCACTAAAACAGGAAAAAAATCATAGAGGTCACGACATAATTTTTAGAGGTAATGCTCGTCATAAGATTGTAGTGAAACTTACAGTTTAATGCCAGCCATTCTCTATATTTACTCACTAGGTTCAGTCCCATTCTCCAAGAGCTTTGCTCCTTTCTAGATGGACTATCTATCTATAGTCAGCAGCCCCTGATGAGCACACGCATCCAGCTAGCAGCAATCTTGACCTGGAGTTTTGGCTGACCTGCTTAAGTAGCTTAAAGAGAAGTAACCACATGCAGAAGGGACACAAAAAGGACATCTGATCATTTAGTTTTTTTACAGTCCTTAATGGAATCTTATAAAAATGTTCAGACTGCAGCAACACAAGAAATGAGAATTGATGATTGTAACGTAGAAAGGGAAAAGAAGCAACTTTCTTGTGTCTATCTACAGTTTTCATATTACACAGCTGTAGTATGATAAAAACATTCCAATTTTTACTGCTCTGTGCATCACAAATCCACAAATATATCATTATATAGAAGTGAATTTGATAAAAAAAAAAAAAAAAATTCCAAAGACTAATCTAGGGTAGGTATGTACCTTTGAGAATCAGAGCCTGAATAACTTAGTTGATTTTAGAGTCTTGTGTAACTAAAGATACACAGAAGATAATTCCAGTTGTGTAGTTCATTTTGTGGATAGAAAAATACATATGTATAATTTCAAAGAGGTAAGATAAATCAGGCCAAGGTTCTTTAAGGAGTATTAACTCTAGTACAAATAGTTTGGCCAAATAACTAATAAAATTGGTATAAAGTGTAAGGAAACAAATGGAAACCAGCAAAATGTTGGGTACAGAAAGCATAAAATTGAACTGTGCTAAGTTCTCACCTTTGATTCTCTTAAAACCTGGAAATTCTGAGAATGATTTATCTAAACTGATTTCCTGTATCTTTAATTTCTGGATGCCAGTTTTTTTTTCAATAGGACTATTCATAGCTATGCAAACAACTTTTTGCAGGGTTGCCAACTTGCATAACTTAACTTGTAGTAACTTTGTCTTTTCCGTATCATCCTAGACTTTGAGATCACACGAATGGTACAGAGTCTCAGTTTTTCTCTAAAGACAAAGTTTCTAGCCCAGGTTGCAAAGGAAAGCTGAAAGTTGAAAAATCTAGGAACTGAAATGAGGTTTACATTCCTGGTGATTAAGGCAAGCACTCCTCACTATTTTTTCTTCCTTTGTCTAACACATACTTCACATTACTGACATCCCTTTGGTATCAGCTCTGTTTTGTTTAGATTTTGAAGGGCCTGATCCACTACTCATTGATGTTGAGATGTCATTTTTTGACATCTTGAATCACATCCACAGACCACAGCACATCGAGGGCGATAATTTTAAATGGAATTTTGTTCCATAACAAAGCTTTAAAGACAGCTTATACTGTGAAATTCTTGCAACTAATCAACATTTTTTAGATTTTTTTTGCATGCAAGGCAGAATACTTCTATGAAGTGTCTGGTGCTCTCTTCTTTCAGTTTGTTTATGAAATGAGATTTTGAAACATTACTGGCAGACTTCTTGATACACCAGAGTGCAATGC
>CM060565.1:24725000-24955000 GCA_030625065.1 Alectoris magna
AAATACAAAATGTGGACAGAACAGTCACTATGAAGCTGTGACTGAGTCCAGTTCTGCTTAAGATTTCCTTCCTCAGACAACTTCATCATTGTACATACTGTTCCATCAGAGACAGCAGAAGAGCAGATATATTAAGTGCATCACTGTAATAGTGTATCAGCTGTCTTGAATGATTTTCATTTACATTACAGTGCATGAATGATAACTAACAAATTCCATTCATTTAAAAGAACAAACAGATTTGGAAGTTAGTGGGATGTTAGAGATACTAATAATATATGCATGATACTATTGCATCACACACAGAATCACAGAATCACAGTTGGAAGGGATTGGATTGGAAGGGACCTCAAGGATCATGTAGTTCCAACCCCCCTGCCTAGCAGGGCCACCAAACATACACATTTACTAGATCAGGTTGCCCAGGGCCCCGTCCAACCTGGCCTTGAACACCTCCAAGGATGGGGCATCCACAACCTCCCTGGGCAGCCTGTTCCAGGGCCTAACCACTCACCTAGTAAAGAACTTCCCCCTAACATCCAACCTAAATCTTCCCTCCTTCAACTTGGATCCATTTCCCCTAGTCCTGCTATTGTCAGCCCTTTCAAAGAGTTTATTCCCCTCCTAGGTGTAGGTTCCCTTCAGGTATTGAAAGGCTGCAATGAGGTCACCCCACAGCCTTCTCTTCTTCAGGATGAACAAGCCTAACTCCCTCAGCTTGTCCTCATAGGGGAGGTGCTCCAGCCCCCTGATCATCTTCGTGGCCCTCCTCTGGACCCTTTCCAAAATCTCCATGTCCTTCTTGTACTGAGGACTCCACACCTGTTCTATATATATATGCAAAGGATACTATCTTTGTTCTTTAGCTGTCCAGAATAAATTCTTTTAGTTCCATAATTTCATCTAAGCACACTGCACCCATCTCTTCCTCTCTGCTCTTCAGTGACATTTGGAGCTTTTTCTTGCTTGCCAACCCAGCATGTCCCAAATGGAAAGTCTCCACCAAAGCCACGGTGTCATTTGAGCTTAGCCAAAGAATTCTAATGGCACCAAATTGTCTTCCCTATTCTTACACATTATAAGTTGTCATACCTTGGGTATATTTTAACATATCATCACCAACTTGCTAAACCTATCAATTTTTGAAAGGTGTCATCTTAGAAGAAAAGAAGCAGGGTGCTAAGGAATGTTTTTTATGCTAAAGAGAGGTAGATAAAAATTAAATTTAAGCTGAAGTTTCCAAAACCAGTAAGTGCAAACATGATGCTCCAAACAGTGTAAAACTGTGTAAAACTGTGTAAAGCCAGAGTAAAACATAAGTGAGAGATCTGAGATGGCGTATGAAATGTAACACTAACTAGATTGTATGCACTCACCAAGTTTTGTCCTGTCTTGAAGCAGCAGGATGAGAAGAGTCAAACTAAAAGTGTTAGAACAAAACGGGCAATCCTTTTTATTGTTTATAGATTAGATGAAGTAACTGATGGCATTGGACAACAATGCCTCACAATTTAGAGGTGAGGGGGAGAGAATACATAGCTATTTCCTCAACAGTATAAAGTCCTTCTTTGTTTGTGTCATGTATACTTGAATAAGATTTGAGAGAATAAATTTCAGTTAATTTACGTACCGTGTTGATTAGTAAGGCTATCGAGATGACTGTTTTTCAAGATGAAAGATTTAAAACTACTGACTACAGATGACGAGTTTTTATTTTCCCCAACTGTTGGTTCACCAAAAAGTAGTTCTGAGGAAACTTTCATGTTTAACCTCTGGGCAAAAGTTAAACAATAAAATTTCAGTCAAAATATGCTATTTCAGAAACACAAAAACAAAAACATCTGTTATTTACTTAATTATTATTTACTTATTTACTTAACTATTAGATAACACCAGAAAGTGTTCTATTCTCCAATTATATCCAGAGGAAAACATGGGTTAAAAGTAAATCAGAAAAAGACATAGTCCAAAATCCTGGAGTTACATGCTTACAGGCCTATCTCACTAGTAAATATTGTGAGAAACATATATACCTAAAATACCTTTTATTTAGGTAAAGGTATGAAACCCCTTTTGTTTCAGTAATTTAATATTGTCTAGGTATTTGGTTGTTTTGTTTGTTTGTTTGTTTGTTTGTTTTGCATCAGATATAACATTGGTTGAATAACTAGAACTAAACCAAGGTTAGATGGTTATCATAGGCTTTTTAAAAAAGTCAAATAGCTTCAAGAAATTAATCAAACATGGCTTCTCTAGCGTAGCTGGTGTGGTGAAAAATAATACCAGACGTCATTGTATTCCCTGCTAGGGATTTAGGACGGTTACATTACTGTAAAATATATCTGTGTTCATGGCTGTCAGAAGAATCGTAACAAAATCCATACATTTGCCATATCTATTACCAGTGTAAAGAATTGCTCTGAAATGCCTGATCTTGTTATAGATCCTCTACTTCCTCATTTGAGTCTTACGCAGTTTCAGTTTTTTGCTGAAATGTTTGTTTTGGTAAGAAAAGCACTTTTATAATGATTCTGACTTACAAAGTTTGGTTAAAAGTTGGTTGTGTACTCACAAATATTTAGGATTCTGGTAGAAAACATTATAATCCCATTTATCTGCTTATCTGTTTGTCAGTGCTGACTAACTGAAATGGTGCAGGAGTCAATGCCCTGAATTGCAGCAGGCAAAGCATGCATGAAAAGATGAGGATGACTAACAGGAAGAATTGGGATCAAGTAATATACTAAATGACGGTAGCACCACAGAGGAGTTATTGTTAATCTACAGGCAACCTTTTTGAGAACGACCAATAAGCAACCTCCATCTATGTTTTCAGTTTAAACTTTTTGCAATAAAAGTATCCTCCTTCTTTCTGCATTTATGCACCCCTCTGAACAATTGCGACCAGCACCTGGAATCTGCAATACTGCAATGGCATTTACTGAATGGGCACGAGTGAACTGTAGTAAAACTGAAAATGTTTTCAACATGAACGCTACCCAGCAAAAGACTCAACATTTAGTTTTGGTATTCAGGGCATTGTATTTATACTGAGAAGTTAGAAATCATTTCTAATTTGCAATGTTTTTAAATGTCTTTGGGTATCTCATTTTATCTTTCAATATCTTATTTCTTTATTTATAGTGACAGCGTTATTTTCCTTTATTTATTATTTATTATTATTATTATTTTTTAATCTACTCAAATTACAACCTCATCATAGGAGAGATTTTCAGTTAGAATACAACTGCATAGCATCTGGCAGGAAGATATACAATACTGTTTGGAGCCTGTAGGTGCTGCTGCAATATAAATATTATAATAGAAAAATCATTGTGTCATCCAAGGGTGAAGTCAGATAAACTTGGTTCTACCATGTCAAATTCTGTTTCTATTTTTTTCTGTTGTTCATTCATGTACGCAATCTTTTTTAAAAGCTGGGTAATTTTAAATTTTAAAATGACATCACAGTTCTTATAGTCTGTATTACAATGGGAGGATAAAATTGTAGTTATTCATGAGAGCAAAAGCTAAAAAGAGAATCAACAAACAGAAAAGGCAAGTCATTAGTTGTAAGAACCTACAAATAAATTAAACCTTGCCTAAGATGTATTGATTTTCTGTGGCCTTGCCTATAGAATACTGTCAAGCATGTCTGACAATCCATTAGGTTCAGCAGGCAAAAACTACTTATAATTATTCTTTTGTTTCCATCCTAAGAAGTATGCTGGGATCAAGCCCAATACTGATTCTCATCTACACTGGTGCAAGTCAGAAACAATTTTCAAAAGTCAATGGAGTTATAAAAATGAACGATTAAAATCAAAATATATTTTACTGTAAAGTGTGAGTTAAATTAAGGTGAACAAGAAGACCTGCGCTTCTACACAAATTACAGTTTCCAGATTTTTGTTTTTATGTCACCTTCTTAATCAGAACAGGTAGCTAAGTGAATGAAATTAAATAACAATCATTGTAATAAATGTTATGTTTAGATCATTAGCAGAGTAATGATTTTACTTACACATTCTAAAGTAATGAAGTATAATACTTAACTTCAAGTAGAAACCTAGACAAAAGTTACAGAAGAAAAACTGACAATTAAGCAAAAAAGCCCCTGATTACAACTGTCAATGACAAAAAGTTGACAAAATAATAATCACAAATTCTGAATTATTTCTATTAAAATATTCTAAATTTATCATCTTAAATTCTTATATTGAACATATTTTCCTTAGATTTTCAATTATAAACATATTTCAAAGGAAAGTTTTCCACCTTCATTTACAGTGTCTATAACCAGAACAATTATTTCACCACAAAAAGATCATCCTACACTATGAACAACAAAACAAAAGTGTGCAAAGAAAAGATAGCTATACAACTTTTGACTGTAAAACAGAGCAGATGGAACAACGTAGCTTATGCTTAGACATGTTTGTTTTCAACTTTTCTGTAAAATGCCTCTGAGAGGTTTCTGTCTGTCTCTCCTAATGACAATTCAGATGCAGACAGAAAAGTCATCTTTTATGCTTTCTAACCTTTTAAAATTACTAGCTTTACAATCTGGTATGCTTTGGAAATGGATATACATGTATGTAAAACATGGAGAGTCATTTGAATCTGCTGTGTGATTAAATCTACAGCCAAGTGTCTCAGACTGAGATCCTGCGGGTATTGTAAGGTTTTGAGTTTTTCATTGCCTCAGCAATATTAGGTCATTATTTCTGGCTGGGAAGGAAGCTTCATTAGTTTGTTTGCACACATATATTTGTTTATAGGGTTAAGCATGCAACATGTATGTCTGTTGTTTGGGTTTCTTATCACAATACCGCAGACAAATAGTGAAGGAAGTACATGCTTCCCTTATAGCTGATAGAGAAAAATTAGAGAGTATCTCCAGTGAAATACTCAAAGGGGCACACAATAGGAGGAGTGAATTGCAATTCAGACTTAAGACTTGAACTGGGCTAATTCTTTTGAGACAGTTGAGTACGAGAGATGAATTCTTTCCCTGCTATTCGACAATGGACCAACATCTCCTGTTCTACTGAGTAGGAACTATGGAAACTCTTCCTGCTGAAACATGCAGAAATATCTATAGCCTTTGCAGGTACATTCCACGCCAAAGGCTATTTAAAAAAATAAAATAATAATTATTTTAAAAATTATTATAATAAGAATATACTTATATTCTTTTTATAATTCAGCATCAGTTTAAAGTAACAAACAAATAGTTCACAGTTAAGAGCCCATTATTTTTGTTTGCTCTAAGGTATCGGTTTAGACAGTAAAATTAAAATGAGTTATAGAACTTTACTGAAATTTCCAGTTTTGGGGTGAATGTGACAGTTTTGTACCTCATGCTGTCTGCAGCCCAGGAGGCAGAGCAATGAGAGGGGGCAGAAGGAAATAAAGAAATAAAGTTGCTTGAGAATTTGCTTCATTTTGTACTTCCAAGATCAAATTCCTGTTGTAAGCCTTTACAGAGCTCCTTACTACAGTGGCAAAATACGGGAAAGTTTGCAGAACTGGATAGTAGTCAGTACAACAATAAGTGAATCAATTGAAGACAAACATTAAAAGAGTTATTTGCTAATGGGCACCATGCCAGGGTTACTCATGCAATGCTGCCTGCAGAATTCCTAAGCTGAGTTCAGAAGATACAGATCGATGCACCTCCAAAGAGAGTCTATATCAATCTCCATTTCATTCATTAGCTCCCACTCTGAGCTGGTAGGCTGCTAGTTAACTCTTTAATGTTGGAGAAACTGTCAGTGTAAAGGCCACTGGGACACACACTCTTCTCTGCTGTACTTGACCTGTCGATATTTCTTGCGGCATAATGTTTAAACTGGTATGGCTAATGGCAAAATGGAGATCTACGAGGCTTGGGAGTCTGTCCTAGCTTTACACTGGCTTATCATCCCACAGTAAACATTAGTAGATGCATCCTGCTGAAGTATTCCTATTTGTGTCCCCTTGCCCATGAATAAAAGGCCTCAGATGAAATAATTCAAACAACTCTGTCCCTGAAATCAAAGACAGCTTAAATAATAAATTATGGCAATTTGAGAAATTAGTACATTGAGATATCATGCAAACGAACTAGAGGCAACTGACATTTGGTTACTAATTAAATCATTCTAATGTCCCAGACAGACGGAATGAGATAGCTTGAGCTGTAAAGTTAAAACTCAGTTTCACTTTGAATTAGTTTAGCTGGAAGTACATTGTAAAATTGTGTAGAAATCCAGAAGGACCAGGACATGACTGATGCATAAACCATTCAGAATCGTTCTCAAAGTGCAAATATGAGATCCAATGTATAAAGGTATAATTACTAAAACAAAGAACAATCTCTAACCACCTAGACTTGTGGGCTTTGCTTATTTTCTTTCTACAAATATTGAATGTACTAATTTCCCTTGCCTTACTGTTGAATAAAATCAATTTTCTCAGTAGAGCTGAACTCTCTTTTGTTTAAGGTTAGATGCAAAGTTGATACGCATCCTTAGATATAATGTTAATGTACAATCCTTGAATATTTAGAACTACGTCACTGTGTGAATCCACGGCTGCTACAGATTCATTATTTGACACTCAATTCTCTCCATACATTAACTGACATGCTTGGAATTAGTTAAAACGGGGAAAAAAAAAGACTTCCCGTTATTTTAAAACTCCAGTCAAACTGTTTGTAGACAAATTTTGATAACAACACCTGTTTTTTCTCTCTTGGCCAAGACAATCCACGGAGAATCCTAGCTTCAACAATTTCCCTACAGAATTGTCAAACATATGTATTTGTATTTCATTACTTGGGTAATAGCTGATTTGCCAAGTTCATTTACTACTAGTTGCTCCTCAAACATCTCAGTGGAATAATTAAGGAATACTAAGAACTGAAACTGTAGTATGCTAGGTGGGGGCTAGAGCAATTGCCCAAATCCCACTTCTGATTAAACTGCTGTCCAGAATTAAATATTCAATAACTGAAATTCTGTTTTCTTCCCTTTCTGTGAACAACTTATCATCAAGGAGAAAGAACAACTCCCTGTTTTGTGCAATGGAGACTGAAAAATTCACTGTGCCACTCAAACCAATTTTAATCCCTTACAAGCATACAAGAATGGTATTTAAACTGAAAATTGACTGGGTAATGGACTAAGTGGTGCCTTCTGTTCTAATGGTTCAATATGTTGGCAATAAAACAAACAAAAGTGCCTTGACATCCAGTGGCTGAACTGGGGAGACTATATAAAGGGGGAAAAGCTATAAAAGTAGGAAGGCAATCAAAAACTCTTTCTGTCTGAGGGTTAGGACTGGTGACAGAGGAACAGATGCCTCCACAAATTATGCAGAAAATAGGCGCGTTCTTGGCCTTGCTTTGTTCTCTTTACACTGTACAAGGGCTGCAGATGAAGAAATTTTTCAACCAGACGCTCTCACTGTTAAGTCTCTGGTGGAACTATTTTTGGTTTGATTTTGTAGCTTAAAACTGGCACAGTGAAGTCATGTGTCAACTCATCCCCCCAGCACAAAGCTATCCTGCACTTCTTCCATTATTCTCTGCTGTGGGCACACTCTGACATCCACCAGGTTAAGTGCAAGGCAAAACATGTCATTCTGCACCACATATATTTTTCCTCATCTCATTAGCCATAGTAGGAACTCTGAATTCTAGATTTTAAAATGATGATGTGAGAGGAACAATTCTCCAAATCCTTATGG
Source organism: Alectoris magna (assembly GCA_030625065.1). Lineage (NCBI taxonomy): Eukaryota > Metazoa > Chordata > Aves > Galliformes > Phasianidae > Alectoris > Alectoris magna. The sequence continues at coordinate 24,732,735 of CM060565.1, forward strand.
ATTGCACAAAAATTACAGCCTGCAATTCAGGCTAACACTTGCTCTTCAATGTTTAATGTTGTGCTCTGGAACATTTTGTCTCACTAAAATTCAGTAGTTTGGACTGACATTTTCCCTGCCAAGGGGAGATGCATTTCTAATTACCAGAGGAAAGGCGGCAAACCATTTGAATTACTCATTTGATACGATAATATTTTTGTTACCTTTTGGAGGGCTCATACCAAACTCCTCTAAAGGCATTTTTTTCCATCTCATTTTGAGATTCGTATTAGAGATAAGCGTAATATTTGTTAAGAAGCAGAATGACTACCCGCCCTATGATACTAAATAAAGACAATGATCTTTCAAATGCTAAGTTCACAAAGAGAGTAGCTAATTCAGTGTCTCATTTACTCCATAGTCACACACATTCATAGACATAACACACATGGCTACAAACTCTCTGCTCTTCGAAAGCTGGTGTGGATACTGTCATGCAGGCATTTAGTACACTATGAACTAGAGTACTGAGAGTGCAAGCAGCTTCACGGTATGGAATTCCTGGATCCAGTGAAGTTACTGTTTCAGTGCATTTTGAGGGTGGCAGCTGACAGGTATGACAACTGTGTAGGAAATATAAAGTGGATAGAGGACTTAGTGATTGGGGCTTCAGGGATTACAAAGATAATTGTGGATCAATTCTGCCAGATGATCTGAAGTAACTTAAGCCTGCCATCAGCACTTTAATTGTTTTTACAACAGAATTTGAGAGAGCACTTAGTGCAACAAATGATTTGATAACACCTAGTTTCAGTACCCAACCCATTAGTAGTGTATCGTCTCTCTCTTTTTATTTAGCTGGTTAGTCTACTCCTCTACACGTTTAAGAGCCAAGATTTATGTCAGAAAGAGCATTTTACAGGTGACTGCTGAAATAAGTACTTCTCAGTTGGGATATAAACATATAAGAGTAACTCATCCATCTGGATATTTACATATATGTTTGTAAGAAATAGCTCATTATTTTAATAAGAAGTACTGCGCTATTCCTTTACATTGGGCTGTGCTAACCTTTGTTAACCTGGTTCCTAGCAGAACAACCAGGTCCTACTCAGTGAATTGCCATTGCCGTTGAGTAAGAAAGACCACCTGCATAGCTACTGACAATTACAAAGGCTAGCTGCCAATTGGGTAAGAATACCACACTGACATGCCTTTCTCTGTTTTTTTGTTTGTTTGTTTTTTAATGGTCAGGGAAGAAGCATAGCAGTACAGCTACACCTAACCCCTTCTGCTTCCCTCTTGGAAGAGATGACCTTTCAAACTTCCACAGTGCTTTAAACTGATGAATACAAGCACAGTAAGTCTTAAAGCATACTCTGAAAACTCAGGGTGTTGCCTATGGGGAAGAACCAGAGACATAATTAATCAATGGAAATTCCAAAATGACTCACATAATCAATCTCACTGACAACTTCTCCAAAAGCCAGTTTTAGATTGTTGTTGGAATGCTGCCAGGTAAAAAGACTTTGATACCTCTGGGCAAAGATTGTTGCACCACCTGCTTGCCATGGTACCTTTCAGGTTGGATGCAAGCATCTGTACCCATATAAGGCCAATATGGAAAATAATTTAATTATCAAGAATACACTTTCTTAATTCACTCAACACCTAACGTAAGTTCTTATACTAACACAATATGGAGAATTATTGTTTGATGAGATTTATCAGTGGGTGCGTCTCTAGGAAAAAAAACAGGAATCACTGAGAGCTGTCCATTGTTGCATAATGACTCCAGAATCTCTACTACAATATGCACTCCTCAGAATGTATATATTAAAAAAACAGTAGAACTTAGTTGGAATAAATTTGAATCATATAATATCCAAGGTTAGAACGGACCCACATGTATCACTGAGTCCAATTCCTGAACCACCCAAACTTCAAGCCAGGTTTCTGAGTGTTGTCAGATTGATCTAGCTCCATTGGTTTTAACAGAGCTATGAAAATTCACTCTAGCCCTGAATAAAATTCTATGTTCTCCTGAATAACATGGTACATAATAACAGAAGAAAATAAGGAATTGACTATGATATTTATTGGATTAACATTCAGTGAATAATTCTTAATGTAACCTTCTGTTATTCCTAAACAAGATCCAAAACCACAGATTAACTGGGGATGGCACAGTGCTAATTGCTAATGACAGCAGTGCTAACCTTTTTTTTTTTTTTTTTTTTTTTTTATGATTGGCAGATATGTTTCTTCCAAAATGCTTATCAAATCTTATTTATTTATAATGATTTATAATAAAAAGAAGAATATGCTTTGGGTGAAAGCCTCTTAATATTTTGGTGGTGGTAAACAGAAAACAATGGAAATTAACAACCACAATGCTCAAAACGCAATTCTTTTTCAGCTATCTTCAGTGAAAAATCTCAGACAGAAGCTTGAGAACCCTTGGAAGAATTTGAAAAAATGGTTAATTTTACTGTTCATTTAAATTCCAAATTATTTGCTTCTTTGATGGAGAAGTAACACTGAAAAATCTGTTGATCCTGCTGTTGCAGACTTTGAGTGCTCTCTTGCTTTCTTACTTTAGCTCATAGCTAAAACATTGAGTTCATTACCAACTGATTAGATTGGCAGTTGGTCAAATAAAAAACAATTTTAGAAAAACCTTGAATTACAGACATACTGGAAAACATTCCGGTTGGCAAGGCAGAGGCTTTTAAAGTCTGTGCTAAGAGCTGCCAGCACTTTTTAAAATTGCCCTCTTAGAGAGTTCGGGGTATCTTTTAAGCAGCTCTGTGGCTGCTTAGAAGTGGCTCCATCGTTTTGAAATGTCCATTCTAAATTCTGATGTATATTTATCCTTCTAAGAAAAAATGGTCAACTGCTATACATAATTTGGCAATGTCAATTGCTTCTATTAAAGTGACAGCCCACACTGGAGTAGCAAAGGTGCTGTACATCAAGACTGAACACAGATAGATAGGACCAAAATAACTGGAAGTGTAAATGTAGTCAAATCTATCTGTTGAGCCTTGGTCTAATGCCAATACCAGATCAAGTCAGGATCTCAATGCCTTTAAAGAATGATTCTTATTAAATGGCAGAGTTGAGAATCAGGCACAAAGACAACTGCTGTCATGCTACTGTTACCCTAGAAGAAAAATAAAACAAAAATCTCCCCAAAACAATGTTGAGATGGAAAGATGGGTAGGATGAAAGAAAGAGGAAAAGTCTGAGGAGAAGAAAAGCAGAATCCAAACATTCAACCCCTCACCTTTAATTACACCTACTTTTCCATGTCTGATGGCATGTGGAGCACTGCAGTGCTGAAGAAAATTTAAGATTTTATTCTGTGCGTTAAAGAGTAGAACACAGCATTGCAAAGCATGCCATACTGATAGCTCCTCTCTCAGCTTAAAAAAAGAGCCTTCAGTATAGCTTTGCAGGTCTTCTCACATTAATGTCAGCAAACAAACCTCCATTTATGTGTGTGTAGAAGAAGCAAAAGGTAAGGGAAATAAGTTCAGAAATAAGCCAGGTGATAAAGGTAAGTCTGGATGCCTTGACCCATGCATGGCAGGAGAAACTGCTGACCTTTCCACTAACCAACAGGGATGTCAGCAATAAATGGCAAAAAGGAATTAGTAATCTATAAAGCTCTGCACTAAGTGGATGATTTTTGAATTTGTTCTTCAGTTTGTCATGGTTACATACTGCTATTCCAGTCACTTTCAAGTATCTCACAAAAGGACATTTGGTAAGTTTTTTAGGTTACATTTTCTTTGTTTTTCTTTCTTTCAGCTGTAACTATTTAATAAAAAATAAAAATCAAGACAGCATGAAAAGTAGACTTATTGATATATTATTTCTTTAAAATTAGAAAGACTGTTTCACCAAAGAAGTTCTATTCCTCCAGAGCAAGATTTTGAAACAGTACGTCTAGATTTCAGAAAAGCATCTTTTATCTCTTCAAATTAAAATAGGATCGAGTTGTAAGACTATGGAAACTTCCTTTTGTATGTCCTCTCAAGGACTCAGAAAAAACTCAATATAAGAATCCTCCTGCATCTTCTGAAATGCCAAAGAGCAGAGCACAAACTCAGTTGTGCTTTTCTTCTGTAGACCACACCACTAGCACTTTTTAGAAGACAAACAATGCAGAAAAGCTGCAACTTCGCATTTTGCACAGAAGACTCTACATGCAGATGGCAAAATGCAAATGAAACAGATTATTGCGGGAAAAGAGTATATGGTCCCCTGTGTTCTGTGCATGAAATAAGAACGACGAGTAAAAGTAGACTCAGTACTCTATTTGGTTGTGCCACAGGCACAATGGAGAAGAAAGAATACAAAAATGTGTTTTGAGAAAGATGGTAAATGAATAGTAGACTGCTAAACTTATTCTAACTTTCCATACTATTTTTCTGTACTACCTAACTTTCAAATGCTCAGCTTTGCTACTTCAACATTCTGATAACGCATGGAACTACCTAAACTTTATATTTGAAGCTAGAGTCCTAGACAGATAAACAGACATTGATTGATTCCAGTCCTCAGCAGTTTTCTTGGCAACAATGTTGAGTGACATTTATTTATTTATTATCAGTCATTGCCTGATAGGCTAGTCTGCTTATCAGTCATCCCATGCTCATTTCCCTTAATTACAGAGATCAAATACACCACCACAAATTCCCTCCTTGACCATCCACAGCCACCACTCAGCAGAAATGCCTCAGCTTAGCATTAAAAAGAGTGGATTGGCTGATGAGAGAGGCTCAAATCCTTCAATGGTCTCCTTACAGGTTTACCAACCAAGCGCAACAGGAATGAGTGAAGAGATCAAAGACACTGACTGTGGTTGATCAGGACAGGTGTTTGTGGTGATGTTTTCAACAGATGGAGGTTCCTGTGAGAGAAGAAAAGAGACCGAGGTTATACCAGCCAAATGCGATGACTCCTCAACCAGAACCACTGCAATCAGTTACATTCCTGTTGTAAACTGAAGCACATATACACACACACACAGTTTTATTCATTTGCATCTTAAGAAGAAGAAATTTCACCCCTTATGAAAAGAAGAACAGATGCAAAAGAATGAGAGCAGCACTTTGATAATACAATTCTGTTGTTCTGAAGTGATTTATTTCTGAAGAGAAAAAAACCAAAGAACTTGGAGCACACACAAAGTACCTTCTCATCAAAGGTTGTCTATCATTTCATGACTCACATGTGATGGATGAGATTTATGAATTAGAATCTGCATCAAAAGATTTACAACATTCTAAATTAATTATGACATCTTCTCGTCTATATGTATAAAATTTCAACAAAATATCTATATCAACATCACAGAAGTATGGCCAGCCCAGTCCTTTCATTGCAGCACACCCAGGCCTTGTCACAATGTTTGATGAATTCTTGAAGGAATGGGCTTCAGATCAATTAAAATAAACACCACAAGCTGATTTATCAAATCTTTTCTGAATGCTCTCAGAAAATGTCAAAAATCTGATCCATTGACAGAGAAAAGTCAGAGAATCGTGGCAGCCTATGGGATCACAAGACCTTTTCAAAACTATCATAAATCACTACAGAAAACAAATGGGGCACCATGTGATAGGATTTCGTCTGACAGCTTTGCCTCAACAAGACATATATGAGATAAATGGATACCTTCTTCTGTGACCAATTGTCAGTTTACAAAGTTCCAACTTGTCAAATGGTAAAATACACCACATCCAAAATAAGATACCTTTTTGGATATACAGTAGCATGATTTAAAGAAAGCTCTCACTCTACTTTGTTACTGCAGTTTTCAGAGTACTTCCGCAGTCAGAAATGCTTGAGAAAGGACAGAAAGGTAGACAGACAGGAAAGCTGACAGACAGATACGTCACATACTACTTAGCACAGTAGTTCTAGTACTATAGCCTAAATTGAACTCCTCTTTAACCTCTCATAAAAACTATTTTAAGTGTTTTAATATAACTTCTTTAATCACAAGATCCTTGATATTTCTGATTGTTCCTTGGATTTTCCTTTTTTCATGTAGATTGTGAAGTTACTCAAAACAATGCAAAATTCCCTAAATATTTCTATAGTATTAGTTAGGCTTGTGTGAATGCCATTACTAGTGAGGTTATGCAAATTGAGAAAAGTATCCAGGTGTCTGAAATATAAACGAGTTGAATTTGCATTTATGCACCTATTCATATTCCTGGTAGGAACTCTATTATCAATGACTATGATAATAATTTGTGCCTGATTTTTATTTGTTATTTAATAAAGGAACAAACGGTATCAATTCCAAGAGGTTATGGACATAGAAACCTTTGTAAGACCATCTCACCATTTGCTAGGAAAAAAAAAAAAAAACTTGTTAGAAAAAAACACATGTAACTCCCCAGAGTAGGATTAGATTCTATATTTTGCACAAATTCTGCTCCAAAAGTAGTGCCTTCTATTTTATTACATTGGCCTATGATGTTAGAAGCAGATGGTGGTGGTATGGCACTAGAGGTTGACCCTTCTCACCAATACTCTGCTACATTTTTCAGCTGTGCGACAGATGGCAGCAGAGAGCCGGTCAGACAAAATGGCGTCTGACATGAAAGTGAGTGTGAAACAGAGGTGTGTCACTGAATCACAGAGTGGATTGGGTTGGAAGGGACCCGAAGGATCATCAAGTTCCAATCCCCCTGCCACAGGATACTATTGGCCTTCTGAGCTGCAAGAGCACATTGCTGGCCCATGTTCAGTTTTTCATCCACCAGGACCCCCAGGTCCTTCTCTGCAGGGCTACTTTCAAGTTCTTCTCCCAGTCCATACACTTATCTGGAATTACTATGATCCAAGTGCAAAACCTTGCGCTTTGATATGTTGAATCTCATTAGGTTCACACTGGCCCACCTTTCGAGTTTGTTGAGGTCCCTCTGGAACCTCACTAAATGTCACTGAATTTCTCCATGTGGAAAAAATGGCACCCACTGACATTCACTGATACTTGCTGAACATTTATGGAGACCAAGGAGCGGATGTGAACACAGTGAGGTATTGGGTGGTGTGTTCCAGCAGTGTCTACAGTGCTGAATGGAATACGGAAGTTTTCAACATCTACTAGCATACCACCAACATCAACTTCTGGCATTGTGGACCAACATAATAAAATAGGAGACATCACTTTCAAAGCAGCCTTCATGTAATGTTTCCAATGCCCCATGCCCACTGTAAGGAGAATCAAATTCTCTTTAAAGAATTTCAACTTTACTGAAACTACAGTATTGTTAAGGACCAGTAGCCACGGGGCTTTGCAGTCTTCAAGATGCCATGAAAGAAAAACAATCTGAGGAGAACTTCTATGGGCTAGCAGGTACTACTAGAATGATGAGCAGAAAAAACAGTTTAGAAAGTCTTTTTATCCAAAGCCAATGCCTGTCCAATGGAGTGATAATCAGACAGTAAACAGCCTAGCCTAGGTCCTTTCAAATCTGATTTCAGATTTTAGTATGAGAAAAGAATAATGTTGGCTTGCTGATGAATGGCTTCCCTCACAAGGGCTGTGTACCAAAGTTCAGTGTCATACTTTAACTACTGCATTTATTAGAGGCCTTTGAAATAGCCAGGGATGCTATTAGTCTATATGTGTTTTCCAGCAGGGACAGATGGAATTGTACTGAATTGATTCTACTCATTCCTCTCAGTCCCATGTGAATCAAACACTCTAATATCTATAAGAACTTTCTATAGGAGCAGTATTGTGAAAGACAATCTATGAATGGTATCAACAATAGAAGTGGGAAAAGAACAGCAATTTCAGGAACTAAATGTTGGCTCAGTGCATGGTCTCTCTCTGGTGAAATATGTGTCATCTCCATTACTAAGCTGCATGCATCTCCTTAACTTCTCATGGGTCAGCATTGCTCAGAAAGCAAACCAGGGAAATTATTTTCTTCAGCCTTTCTTCTCCAAGACTGAGGGTCTGCAGGGATTTGGATATTTCACTAACTATACAGTGCTGCATGTCTGTGTTTTCCAACTTTTAAGTGATGACTAAAACCAGCTTTGTTAGCAGCCTTTAAACTAAGAAAGCATACAACACATTTGTGAAAATAAGCATATGTAATGGTATATATGCACATGAAAAAAAGGTAAAAGAATGCTTGTTCTCTCACCTGAGTAGGAATCTATTGTTTCTCATAGTTGCTGCACTTGAGTTCCAATGATAATATAAGAAATAGTCTGACATTTCTTGCAAAAATTTCAGTAATAAAAAAAATGGAGCAAGATATAAATACAATTCCATCCAGCAGTGATCAAAGTAAAATATAATTTTATTTATGTTATTTATGAAAAAACACAATTTGGATTTTTCTACAGTTTATACTTATAATAAAAATAGAACATACATTTGTGTTTATCAACATTTGTCTTTTTCTTCCAGCTGTAGAAAAGTGGATGGATCACTCTGTGGCCTTCAGTTGTTCTAATTTGCTAATTGCAGAACTACAACTAAAAATAAACACAGATCTGTAAGCCAGAAAGTGGAATACATTAATAAAACTTGAGTACTTGGCCTTATGTCAGGCTTCTTAATTTCATTATGTTCACTGTAATGATGGCTTTGAATTCATGTATAGGGTAGAATTTCACTACAGAACTTTCAATTCTGAGATCAGAAATCCTGAAAGCCTTATGCAAACTTTGGAGGTACAAAGACTAGTGTCTGAGCTTAGAAAAAGCTCTGGGCAAATCCCAGTGAAATTTTTTGACAGCTTCATCTTCTAACCTTTGGGAAAATGAAGGTGCTACAGGCAAGATATTTGATTAATGCCACAAAAAATAGTGTTGCTGGCACAGCTGGTACGTTGGAAGAAAAATTCATCACTAACTCTAAAACTGCCATGTAATTTTCTCTCAGCAAATTCTTTCCTTACTTGACAGAAGATTTGCACAGGACAAACTAGCTTGACAGAGGACAAGTCAGCCAGCTGTTGAGGTATCTCTAAACATGACAGATCACTATGTTTTAACTCAGATTAATTCACTTATTACAGGTAAACCTAAATCACTGGTCATTGTCAAATCAGTTGTCACAACTAGCAAATCATTTCAGATTTCCGAACAAAAATACTACCAGCCTTAAACAGTTGTTACAACCTCGGCCTGTCTGTTGACAGAGGATAATGTAAAGCCTACTTTCACAGAGTCAGGTAAAGCTTTGCAAAATAACTAAATGCTGCTTCAGTAGTATTTACCATTTGTCTGGTATTTAATAGAATCATAGAATTGCTTGAGCTGGAAGAGACCTTTAAAGGTCATTTCGTCCAACTTCCCTGCAATGAACAGGGACATCTACAGCTAGGAGAGGTTGCTTAGAGCCCCATCCAGCCTGACCTTGAATGTGCTCAATCCTTTCATTCCTTAGCTTGTATTAAAACCGGGGGTTGCTACAACCCAAGCGCAAGACCTTGCACTTGCTTTTGTTGAACCTCATGAGGTTCTCCTGGGCCCACCGCTTGTCTAGGTTTCTCTGAATTACCATCCTGTCCCTTGGGTGTGTGCACCAAACAGCTTGGTGTCATCCACAAACTTGCTGAGGGTGCACTCCATCCCACCGTCCATGTCATTGCTGAAGGTATTAAAAAGCATCAGTCCCAGTAATGACCCTCGAGGGATACTGCTTGTCACTCATCTCCATGTGGACATTGAGCCATTGACCACCACTCACTGGGTACAATTTTGCAACTAGTTCCTGGTCCATCAATCACACCACCCATCAAATCAACATCTTTCCAGTTTGGAGAGAAAGATGTTGTGGGAGACCATGCCAAAGGCCTTACTGAAGTCTAGACAGGTGATAACAGTGGCTCTTCTGTTGTCCATTGATGCAGTCATACCATCACAGAAGGCCATTAGGTTGGCCAGGCAGGATTTGTCCTTGGTGAAGCCACACTGATTGTCCTGTATACCCCTCTCTGTCTTCCACATGCCTTAGTATAGCTTTCGGAAGGATCAGTTCCATGATCTTCTCCAGCACAGAGGTGAGGCCGACAAGTCAGCAGTTCCTTGGGTCATTCTTTCTATCATCTTTCTTAAAAATGGGTTTGACATCGCTTTTTTTTCACAATCACCAGTGACTTCACCTGACCTCTACAGCTTTTCAAATATCATTGAGAGTGTCTTGGTGGTGACATCGACCAATTCCCTCAGGACTCTGGGATGCAACTCATCAAGACCTATAGACTTACTGAACTTCAGTTTCCTCAGGTCACAAACCTGATCTTCACTTACAGCAGGAGGGACGTTGCTCCCCAAGTAACCACCTTCTGACCCAACCACTTGAGGGCTGTAACCAGAAGGACTAGAAATATTTGACTGTAGATTCTAGTACCTGACAAAAATGGAAGTATTTCTTCCAAGTTGCTTTTCTCTCCTTCCCCAAGTTTTTTTGTCTCTTTTTCATTTAAAACATTAAGTGATATTCTAAACTGTACATCAATTTCTGTCACTACCCATTTGACAGTACTATAAATAAAATCCAGCAGGACAAAATTTTATGTGTCCAGCATCAGCTGGCCAGACTTGTTTGTTCAGAACAAAAAAATTACTGCAGAAATGTAATAGCAGAATTGAAATCCATATCCAGAGCTGTATTTCAATTAGTTCCCTCTAAGCAATTAGTAAAATCGGTAATTCAGATGCATCCAACAAACTTTAAGGATTACAGTGCCTGAAGCATAGTAATATTAGTGTTAAAAACTGGCCCACATCTGTGCTATCAGATCCAAACCAGCTAGATCCTGGGGAGTTTTGGAAACAATTTGAATCACTGAAGTTCAGAATTAATAGCAAACTTACTCATTTCCAAATAAACACTGGCAGCACAAGCCATTTTACAAACTGCATTTTCTTCAAAGAGTTTTTAGAAATTCTGCTATTGTTTTCATGGAAACAGTAGGATCAATCTCCAAAAAATTTCTTGTCTGAACTTTGAGAAAGAATGAAGGGTGTTCATGTGAACCATAGAAGGTTTTTATAAAGAGATACTTTTTCATTATTGCTAATTATATGCAGTAAATGGTGTCTTGAGATGTGTTATGCGAAGTTTTCAAGACCCAACTGGATAAAACCTCAAACAACCTGGTGTGATCTCATAGCTGTTCCTACTTTGAGCAGCTGGTTTAATTAGAGACCACTCTGATGTTCCTCCTAACCTGAACTACCCTGTGATCCTAGCAATACAAATTTCTTTGTTACAATCTTTGTTTAGACATTAAGTATGATGGTATCTTTACTGCCTACTCTGTAAACAGGTGGCACATGGTGAAAATCAATTACTCAGGAGAGTTTAGCTGCCAAATCTCACTAATGTCATTGTACAACATAAGCAACACCTCTCCTACTGATCCTCCAAAACTCCAGTAACCAAATGTAAAATGCCCCTTCACTCTGCCAGGGCAATTTATGTAGGATTGACCCTCCCTGACCCAGTATCTCCTCTCTGTCAGATCAGCCACTAAACAATTAGTTATCTTTAATTTATTACACCCTTCTGGAATGGAAGGCAGGTATGCAACGCACACTTCAATGATGATAAACATATTTCATCAGCAGTAACAGGGAAATTCTATACACCCTGTTTGGGAGTTTTGATAAGACAAAAGATTATTTATTTAAAATCACAGACAGGTTACATATTCAAGAGGTTTTATGGGAACTGATGGGATTCCCAAAAGGACTTTAGTTAGGAAGACAAGGTTTCTGTGAGTTTTAGTTAGGGATACCTCATTTCTGCCCAGAAATGTGTAGCTTTAGTCCTGTAAAATATATGTGTCTCTCCTCACAGAATGTAATTTTCTTTCCTTATGATACCTTAGGTCAAATTATACATTTGACAGAATATGAAGGTACTCCAGTGTAAAGGTGCTCCTTCTAATCATTTGTCTGATCTTAGCTGAGATGCTAGTGTGAAGGAAGTCTTCAATGGAAACGGAGCATCCTCTCTGGTTGCCGTTCATTGAAGTAGTTATTTGCTGTTGGTTGTTATTAGCCATATGTGTAAACTGATTTGTTGGGTTTTTCTAATGTAGACTGGTACAGCTGCGTATCAGTTTCTTTTTTTGCTGTTGTTGCTGTTGTGGGTTTTTTTGTTGTTGTTGTTGCAGATTTTTAGACATACGGCATCCTTGTTCTTACAAATTTATTTCCTTAAAACTCTTTAACATTGAAAATGCTAGAGAACTCTGATTAGAGCTGAGGCTCAGAAACATCTAAATAAGCTTTCTACAGATCTCTGTATACTTAGAATAACATAATCCATTGTATGATATGATGAATACGCGTCTTTTCAAATCCCACCTATGCCAACTGAAAGCTTGCAGTTTCTAGCTGCTTATCTCTTTCCCTCGCCCATTCCAGACAAAATTATTATTTTCCTATTTTGCTAGCAAACATTAACTTTCCCTAAAAGGCATTTCAATTAAGCTAAGGAGTAATAGCAAAAAACTACGAATTCCACTGCTTAAATAACCAAGCTCATCTTAAATAAAATACAATTGGGATTGCTCATCAGTGGTTTGGCCATTGGGTTATGAGATTAGCTTTTCTAAATACAGTGCCTTGGACAGCACTTCACAGGAAAAAGCATTTTCATGCCTGGAAAATATTTTTTGAGTCAAACTTACTGGAAGCTGTGCTCTGTCTTTCTGCTAAGTCAAGGTCTTAATGTTACCTGTCATTACTACCTCACTCCTTTGATGCTTAGCAAAGGGAAAGAACACTAAAAGCCTTAAAAAGAAAAAGGAAACAGGAGACAGTTCAGATACTTTTGTCTTATTTCTCACTCTCCATTCTTCTCTGTTTTGGATGAAGAAAGAAGAGGTGAGTGGGACTGTAGAACTCTGAAAATCAGGATGAACAAAGCAAACTGGTACTGAGGTGCAGTGTCATTGACATAAATTACATATGCAATAGAAACATTTTAGATGATATTTGTAGGTAAATGCATGAACATTTTCCACCAATTTATGACTTGCTTTTATCTCACTGACATACTTTACTGTATTTTCATTTTGAAGCACACAAGACAACAAGCATTGTGTTTTCCCCCCCCTTTTTTTAAAAAGTTAAGGTATCTTTTTAAAACAGATGAACCAAAACCCTCCAAGGAAGAAATCAATTAATTAAAAATTACATAAGAACATCTGCTTGCAAGCTGATCAAACTAGAAAGGTGAAAACAACGTCTGTTCCAGTGGAGAGAAGAAAGGTGACAGTTTTGGGAATGCGGAAAAGGCAAAATGTGGGGAAATGATAAAGAAGCTGCCAGACTTCATGTCTTGAGTCACATTAAAATGTGAACATAAACACAAAGTTCAGCCCAGTGAAGCAGGAGGACATTTCTATTCCTTAGATACAAAAAGATCTTTCTTCATCTGTAGCAGATGACATGTGGCTCCCGTACAGATGAACCACTACCCAGTTCATTCCCAATATTTTGAGAAATTTATCAAGATGCAGGAGCGTTGTCTTGGGTGAATCAAATGAGCTTTATAAGCCCTGTACAGAACTGTTATGTAGTATAGCTAATGCACCGAAAATCAAGCAGTTAATATTTAGCCAAATGGCATATCCTGTATAGGACTTGTGCAGTGTGATATAGTGAATATCACAAGAATAAACAAAAGAATGAGCCCAGCTTTGTACTGTATTGATGAAACTATATGCACTTAATGATTCAAAATTAACTTTTAAAGGGACAAAATTTCATGTATTTTCAATTAATGTAATAATATAATACTTTTTAAAGCATTTAACATGGTCATTATTTTCTCACATATCCCAAATGTATTAATTTAAGTATACTTTGAATTTTAAAGGGAAATGTATTCAGGGTGGTTGTGTATGTGTGTGTGTGTGTTTGTGTGTGTGTGTTTTAAAGTTCAGTTGATCACACCAGTTTGCTGGAACAAGTAAAATTGCTCACATAATTTGTTGTAACAGGGTATTTTCTTATACAAAGATATTGTTATATGCACATATAGGAAGTCCAGCAAAACTCCATTGGCTCATTTTGAGCCATGAATGGTGTTTTAAAAACAATGACTAAAATAGTTTTAAAAATGAGAACTCTAATAATGCTGTGCTATTTAACTGTTTTTTTTTTTAAGTAAGTATATGGCACTGGAGCCTTTGTAAACATAGGCTGCTCACTGTGTCTCTTGCAAAGTGACATATGTGCCCTGTATACACAGGCATTAGGTGAGCCTAATTGAAAATAACACAGATTCAGCAGCTGACAGCTTACAGTGGCTGAGAGGGAACATTTCTCCCTATTTAAACTAGTCTCTCTTTCATCCTACCCCCCTTTGGGAAAGGCAGTACTCAAACTTTAATCTTGCTCCTTTTTTTTTTTTTTTTTTTTTTTTTTTTAATTTAGTAGTGCCACACTTATTGCTACTCTAGGAAACAGGATGTGCCTAAATGTTGAAATGGCAAGAAAAAAAGATGTGCACTTGATTTCAGCTGCAAGTGCTGCTATTAGTTGAAAAAGAAACCCTCACTTATGAAACAAAATGTAGGACAATACTCTCTAAGTGGAAAGTGGGCATATCCCTCCACTGCCCACAGAGTTGACACCTTTGGCTCCTGTCAGAAAAAGATAAATCAGAACCAAGCTTATGAGTGACTTTATAGATTCCATTTAACTTTCTCCAAGTCCTCATATGTCAGCAGAAATCCTTAGGCTTGTCATTATCACCGGAGGGATGGGGAACTAGCAGACCATTTTGGACAAGTACTTGTGTGTATAGGAAGGTTTGTTTATAGTAAGCAAAAGTGTGGACTATCAGTTCACTAGCTATTTTGCAGCAAGTCCTAGGGACACCAAAAGAGTGGCACCTGTACTGACTAACCTAAATATCAGATTTTAAGTATTAAATTCAGGCATCTCAACTCCCTAGCCACTGTCAGTGGACAGAAAAAAAAGATGCAGAGTCCTCAAGATAGGCTTCTGATTTTAACCCTGTAACGTACATTCCTCTTTTTTTGACTATACTGGGATCATCACACCATTCTTTTTCATACACTTGAAGTTACATGCAGAAATGAGAACATGCTGACCCTAAGAAAACATTTACAAGAATATCCACTCAAAGAGTTTGTTATTAATTGAACATTTCCTCTGAATGTGCCTGCATGTCCAAGAAGTACCACAGACTGGGAATATTACATCTTGGCAACAGAATACCACAGCTATCATTATTAAGGAAACATCAAGGTATTTTTTATTTTCTCAGTGAGACATCTGTTCTGTTCCATTTCATGCCATCCCATTCCATCCCATCCCATTCCACCCCATGACAAAAAGCAGCAACAGAAGTTACCAGAAAATCACCACAGCTCTAGAATACAGTATTTATGGCCATGTGAAAATGTAACTACTAGGAAAATATGCCAATGATTCTACTCTGGAGTAACTACTGTATATCAGTGCACTGGAGACACTGCCCTTTTGCTCAGCTCCTTTTTTGTGGCTGACTGATACATTTTTCTATGAGAGGAAGAGCTTTTTACATAACATCAATAAGAGGACAGGTGGAGGCAAATGACTGTCATAAACCACTCTAGCTAGGTGACCTTGGAAAATACTTGACACTCAGTAAGGAACATAGGTGTCGTGTTTAACCATATTCATGCCATTTAAAGTTATTTCCTGATTGACAGACATTTGACTTGCTAAGGAAAACAGTCACCTATGTATGTGTGTTCAGCAGGCTTCCAAAAGTACTTTCTTAAAATTACTCTCTTTAAAAAAAGACAAAAAAAAAAAACAAAAAAAACAACCAACCAACAAACAAACAAAACCATAGGACATTTATTTTTTAATTGAAAATATCAACCCATAGAACAAGCTAGATGAAAATATCGTAGTGAATATCACACTAGTTTCAGACCAGAACTAGGATTGCCTGAACACACTAACTCTTAATATATTCACAGTGCAGAAATTCACTTAAACATTTTCTTATGGCTTTTCAAGTATGCCAGCTTTCAGATTTTCCTATTGAAATAGAAAAAATGCATGATAATTGAATATATATTTTTTCTGTGTCCTGTTCTTGCACATTCTTACATAATAACAAGATACACTAACTATGACTAAGAAAAGAATAACATAATTGAAGAAAACAGTAATAAAAATCAGGAAAAGAAAGAAAAACTGGGTAGTGTGGAGGGTAAAAAAACAAACAAAGAACAACAGAACAAAAGAAAAACATTTATGTTAAACTTTGATATGTTTTCCATTACTGTATATGAAAGGATTTAAAGTATCTTGAAACTCCTGAAAGTTGGCAAGTATCCCACGGGATGAATATACTACTATAGGAGCTGGAAAAGATTTGAAATGCAATGGATACAAATCCTTTTCTAAGTAGAATCTCAGGGCAATAAATAGGGTTTTTTTTTTAAACTCACTTGGGGGGTTGAACCTAGATGATCATTGTGGTCGATTTCAACCCAGGCCATTCCATGATTCCATCAATCTATGATCTTTTTTAGGGTATGTGAGGCCAGTTCTTTGCTGAGACAGTATCTGCATATTTGGTAAATTGGAAGGTTGTGTTATTATCCTCAGCCCACCTTCATAATGAATTACATTTAATTTACTTTCTTTGCCAAAATTCTGTGAATTCTAGACGTGGACAATGTGATGCATATGGAAGCTTTTGTATATGGAGCATTATCAATAGAAGTTGAAGTTCTTAAATGATGACGTATGATGCTTTCTGAAAAAGCTTGTTCAAAACTCTAAGATGTTTTAAGTTGTAGGCCATCAACCAACTGACTGATTATCTGTCATCCATAACTGGACAATGCCACTTTGCATCCCTGAGTGATAGACTCAGTTTCTTCTTAGAACTTTTCCAGTTCAAATTTTTATACTGGAAGAAATCTTGACAGCTAAGTTTGATACTCTTTCCCCCAGAATTTCAATTTTTCATTTCCTGTAACTTAAACTGTAAACTCTCAGGTTGTTCTGTATTCATCCAATGTCTGGCATAATTGATATCCTCCTTGGTTAATAATTAGGCAATGATACAGCAAACATGATTATGACTATTATGTTGGCTTTGACTAATATAAACTTGCAGCTTTCCATGTCATTATTCTGAAATATTTTTGTAGGCACTCTGAGATTATTTCTGAACTTTCTATTGCGTTGTTATATGACTGCATTATTGTAACATTCATCCCTGTAAGAAAAAAATGTTTACGCTAAACAAAACACAACAAAAATCTCCAAGAAAACACTGATAATTCAGCAGTGAGGAAAAACTATATTCACAGAATAATACTGAAAATATTCCTGCTCTAGCCAGCTTTAGCAGATAAAATAAATCAAGGCGCCAACTTGAAAACAGTTTCCTTTTCCCTCCTCATCCATCCCATCCCAGGAGCAGCTAGTAACAACCCAGCAAAAGCATTCTTGATGACTTCAACAATTTTACTTCTGCGATTGAAGAAATATGTCCTTTGTACCACTACTGAATGACTGCCTGCTAGAAAAGTCTTCCTACCTTTGTTCTTAACTCTCCTTCACCTCTGTGATAGCTCTTGGCAATTTACATAATAAGAAAATGTATAAATATTTAAAAATGTTTATAATATGCCCTCTGATAAAATAAAAGCATTTTGATATGGATAAAGAAGAAATAGTAATTACAATACTAGATAACAGAAAATACAATGCAAAACTAACCCAAGATTATTCACTATATTCATGAAAACCACATGAAAAACATGCTGAAATCCCATAAAGAATTTTTTCTTTAAAAAAAAAAAACTAAGAATTTAATATTGAGAAAATATTAACTTTTCTCTTACCTAGTGCATTTGCAAGTAAAGGAAAAAGAAGAAACAGGGTCATTTAAGCAGAAAGCGAGAAATCAAAACCCTTTATTGTTGATTTAAGACATAAACAACTTTTTCATACCCAACACCAGCTCCCTCTAGTAGACACTTATTTTTAAGCCTTGGATCTGATATGATCAAACCAGCCAACTTCAATACTTTATTCAGTATACAAGGGACTGATTTATCCACAGAGACTTTACTCAGGAAGGTACATGGCTCTTCCTTAGCCTCTTTGAAACACAGTCTTCCCAACAGATCCAACCCAAGTTGTAAATTATTAGGAACTATACTGACTAATTTATTGTTTGGCTTGAAATTTCCTTCCACTTCTCCATAAAATATTTCTTTTTTGCTTATCCCTCATTAAGATGTATGTTGCTGCTCTTACTCTTTCTATCTGCTTCACATTTGTTTTTGATACCTTTGTACTTCTTCATTGCTCTGTTTGCATTTAAGGGCCTTCCCAAGAGAAAGGCTGGGTCAAAACTAATTCATTTCTATATATTTCTTCTTCTTCTTCATTTACTTAACATGAGCCTACTAAGAATATGTAAGTAGATAGAAAAGTTTTTTGTTTTTTTTTAAGTTGAGCTTTAGTTGACGTAACTAACTGTAGAACCTGGTCAATTCTATACTGTAATGTGAACAAAGTCTTCACATTCAAGTCAATAGAGCATTTATTACAGCAAAAGGAGGAACAGAATAAGTATTCTAGTGTGATGTCATTTTATTCAGCTATTATTAATTGCCATCAATATTCAGACACCGTTAAGCAACGTTGACTAAATGTTAGATCAACTAGTCTCAGCTAACTCTTGTTTCATATGGAGACTAAATTAAACTTTTCAATAATACCTGTTTCTTAATGGCTAACAAAAGGTATTCCTGTACTGCCCCCGTGTCTTTATGAGTTCCATAAATAACTAATTAACCTCTATAACAGAAGTCAGCATTAAAAACAGAAGGCACTCTACGTACAAATGATGAGCATCTAAGATCTCCTGAGCAACATGAATCTTATGCTCTTCTTTTTTGCAGTACTCTCTTCAGAAATTAAATGTGTATTGACTTCACATTAATATACATTTAGTAATCTGTCATTTTTGTTTGTTTTAATATAGCACTCAGTTTTACAGTAGAAAGGAATTATGCAGTTTAGAATTATGAATATTAAAAAAGGATATAATTAAATCTGTAGCCTGAAACCTCTGTCTAAAGCTATAATGACAAATTTAGACCATATTTATTATGGTGCACAAGGGACTTTAACTAGATCATTAGTTTATATGCCTTACTCAGTAGTGAAGTTCTAAAACTTCACATTTTGCATATTATTACATTATTCATTTTTCCAACAAGGCATAAAATATGGCTTCCCAAGAGTACAATACCTAATTCTTCAAAATATACAAAGATAGCAATAAAATGATTAAATTACAACTCTTACATCTGTTCTTCTTGTCTGATTATAAATTAAAATGTTCAAAAACAGAAGAAAACAACACAGGTAACAAATATGTTTAACTTGAATATCTTCTTAAGATTAAAAAAATTAATGAACTGTATCCCCTCAGTTACAAGTGCTGTTGGCTTATCCCCTTTTCCATAGTTTGTTGTTTCTTTCTTGAGAGTTGTAAAATACAAAATAACTTGACCATACATTTAAAAATCACTGACTCTGACTGATAACGTGGATTAGGTGCTGTGTACTCACCAACACAGTTACTGAAAAAGCTTATCAAAGAACTCAATGAGATTTCTGTTTTTTATGAACACATTGGTTTAAAAAACCATAAAGTGTAAAGCCCGTCAGGAGGAAAATATAAAATGCTATTCTAAACCACTACCCATCACTGCAAAATGATGCTTGGTGTTTTATTCATCAATTACACATTAACAAATCTTTAATCCAATGATGGAAACGCACCATTGCGGGTGACACTGACAAATTATCCTTGGCACAGTCTCTGAACTCATAACAAATTTCAAAGAAGACTACCTTGAGTATAAAGTGCATGAACTATGAAATCTGAATGGCTACTGAGAAACTTAATTTTAGGGAGCGTTATTAGGAAAATTATAATTTACTGAAAAAGATATATTTGAGAAAAATAGATGTATTTTAAAATATATTATTTCACTCACTTGGAACCATGTTTATTTTCTAAAACCCTGAAATCCATAAAATCAAATACCTAAAGAAATTACTTAAACTGCTGTGGTTATAATGCCACTGAACCAGCATTATTCAGCAAAGCCTTATTTGATGCCACTGTAGGTGCCTGTGATAAATCAGAGGGACAGAAGTTACGACTGAGTGCTCCTTGAATGCTTCAGAACCAACTGAGTTTTCATCAAATTGAGATACCACACTATGTTTCCAGTTTTCATATCTTGAACAGCTGTATTTACTCTAGATGAAGATTGCTCTGTATGTTCCCTTGACATATGCCTTCCAGACACATTTTATGACAATATCAAAAATGTGTTGCTTTTTTTTTTTTTTAAATCATGGCTCGTTCAATTGCAAATCAAAACATACGAAATAAAGAACTGTATGAGCTTGAATGATCAACACTCTTCCAGTTACTGAGCTGAAACCATGCAAGCCAACTTACTAAATGTCCCTTGAAGATTTATCTTGCTGTTTAGAAAAAATAATATTCCAGCTGATAATACGTACAAAATAAATCTGTAAATGCTACCATTAAATTGAGAGGGGGAACAAAAAATTGGATGAGGAAAGAACTTTAAAGAACTTGAATGCTGTCACATGGAAGAGGGATTTTTTTTTTTTAAATACAAAATATTCCTGTTTACAAGATTGCCTTTGATTTATGTAATAATATGTTGAGAATCTACCTCATTCACCCTATCTGCAGGGGGAAAATAGAAAAAAAGGAACAAATAAAAGAAACTGGCTTCATTACATGATGTCCCTCGATAAATAAAAACTCGATCTGGCCTCTGTCCACTGCTGTTCTAAATGAGCCCAGTCAGTCTGGCCCATGTTTTTTCATTTCATTTTCTCAAGCCAAATGACTACCATCTGCTGTCACAAAGCTGTCACACAATCAGTAATGGAGGATTTCTAAGGAATATAATGGCTAAAGAATGAATATATGACATTCCAGCTCCTATCTAGCAGAGAGAGAACAGCAACCTATTTGAAAAGAAACAGCAGTAGTGTTCTCCCACTTCTCAGCAAGTGCATTGTAATACAAATCTTTATTTGGACTCAAGACGTTGACAGGTCAATTGAACAGAGTAAGTCTAGTTTATGATGCAGTTGTCAGAAGTGGTTAAAGCAGGAGTCTGTTTACCGGCGCCCTGAGATATTCCAACAATTTTTCTTGCAAACCAGCACCTTGAGGTTAATTACTTTACCAATTTGAGTAAATGGCAAGCCATATTCCCATCTGTCTCCATTAGTTCCCCACTATTTCTCAATTTATGATGACTAGGGTCAAGGCTGTGGTACAAAAGAAGAGCTAATAAAGCATGAATGGAGTAATTTTCTGTTTATACAAATGTGGTAGCCACAGCATAAATATGGAAGAGACATTTTAGAAATGCATAAATGTGTACTGTTTTCCTTGAATCTTCTGGGTACTGGCAATATTTAGAGAAGTAAAAAACAAACACTAGCAATAAAGTACTTTTTTCCATACTTATGTATCTTAGCAAAACCAGCTATGTCATGTGCAGCACTGTACTGCTACTCACACCCTGGCACAAGAATCAGAAAGTTCCGAGAAGCCTACAACAGTTGATCTCTACTAAGCTTACTTGTATACCAAAGGCAAGCTGCCTGGGAAAGAAAGAAGAAAAATCTCTTTATTTTGGTACCAAAATGCAGCATTATTGAAGCTTTTCTGCCCCACGTAAACATTTCCTGCTATCTGTATAGGATTCAGTGTTGGAATCTCTTAAAAGCTATTTAGCGGTGTGACTGATTTAAGAGCATCTCAAGGGACAATACCTATTTTACTTCTGTTTGTTCAATAAAACACTGTGAAGGTTTACTCCCATATTAAAAAGCATAGAATTTCTCTTTCTTTTTAAGTTTTAGCCACATTGCTATTTTCTACTCAAAATATATAACATCTTTAACAAATTCCATAGACAAATAATTCAAGGAAAAATCCCCACAATTCTCCTTAAACTATAAATGGATATGCTAGATTGATATGTTTTTCCTAATCTACTTCATCTAAACAGTGTCAGTTTAAAACTAGAAAGTAATATTTTGTCCATTTGCCACAAATGGCACAATTACTCATTAATTAAACTGCAACAAAATAAATTTTGCAGTAAATGAGGCATAAAGCATGTATTTTACCATATGGGATTCAAAATAGAATGGAAGTAATAATGTTCTACTGCTGCTCGTGTAGTGTAATTTTAATCCAGGATGCACACATCAGAAGCTAGTGATAGAGAAACACATTAATGTGAAGCAAATCAATAAACATGTATACATATTAATTCCTATAACAGTCTAGAGAATAATGTATTTTCAAATTACCGTATTCTGCTGTAAGATCAGATAAAAAGCCAGCCAATAAAAGTGAAGACAAAAATGTTAAAGAACAAAATTAGCAATCAACTGTATTGATTTATTATAAAGTCAGAAACTAAGATTTGTTCTTACAATAGTCAATGTTAAGAATCAACACGCACAGGCAGTTGCTAGTGCTATCTTAAGAGAAAGAATTCATTGCAGTGCTCAGCACTGCAGAATATTTATCAGAGTGTTTTGCAAGTTAGTAAACTGGAATACAAAAGATTACGTAAGTCAAATATGACATACACTACCAACTGAATGTTTTGAGTACTGAATATTATGTGCACTCAAGGGCCAAGCTTACTACAATGACACTTAAGCAATGCAAGAGGACAAATAATGTACACCTGGAGTGCACTAGAAAATGTAGTGGCACTGGTTAGCATCTTATATTGCATTCTGAAATGAGAAGTAGAACTGAGGCTGTATGCAGAAGCATATTTAGGATATTTAATGTTGGAAGATACTGCTGGAGATCATCTAATCTGACCTCTCTGCATTTACTACAAATCATTTGGGAATACATTTTTAAATTGATTAAATACGAAGGGAGGAAAGGGGATCTTCCTCTTCTCATCCAAAAAATCTTGCCATTCACCAGGTGAAGAAAAAATGAGGAAAATCTATCCCACAGTTTGTAGAAATAATAACAGAGTATATCGGTAAATTTCTGACCTCAAAATAACTCAGATATAGTGGAATTAGTAATGTTCTTTTACTGTAAAACTAATGGCAGCAGTATTGCACTCAAAAGCTATGACTGTTTTGCCATTACAGTTAATAAAAAAAATATAAAAATAGAATAAAAGAAGATGATGAAAGGAACAGTTCCTAAGAAGAGCAAAATACAAACAGGAAAAAAGAAAAAAAAAAGGATGAAGTGAAAACAAAAATAATATACTTTTCCACACAGTTCCACTGTGTCACTTTTTCTCATTACAGGCCACCTGACTACTTTTTACAAAATGTTCTTCTGATGGTAGTGTGAATACATAATAATATTGCTCTGACATTAAAGAAAAATGAATACAAATACCTAAAGACGATTGGGAAAGCAAAGAAGGGGAAAGGCTGCCTTCGCTTGGAGATCAGTCTTCCTATTTTTCTTTTGTTATAACAAAACACAAAAACAAGTAGAGAATTCAAACGGATGAACAGTCTTCATTTATTCCTTCAATAAAATACAGATGGTCTTTTATTCAACTTTCTATTGAAAGTTTTCAACAAGCTTCTTGCATAAAATAATTATGATAGCTCTTACTTTTGATTTGCTATATGTTCGCAACACTGGCTCTAACCATAGTCCTCAGAAGACTTTCTACTATGTTCCCTGAGAACTCCCATAGACACCTGTAAGTCAAATGAATACATGGACCATGTAAAATCCACATTCTGTGAAATTTCTGCAAATAGTAATTGGTGAAATTATTACTTTTACTCAGTATCACTGAAATTAGCAGAATTGCCTGGACTTTTTTTTCAGTTTTTATCCTGCATTACAAATGCTGAATAATGAGCATTGGAATGGGTTGCCCAGGAAGGTGGTTGAGTCACCATCCCTGGCTCTACTAAACTAAAATAATTCACCAACAGAATATGACTGAATGCATCTGAAAATCTTAGAAAGAAAAATACTGTGAAAGTTCAAGTTATAAATATTGAGGAGGTTCTCTGTATTAATGAACTGATTTACAAAGTTTTAACATCCTCAAGGGAAGAGAAAAATGAAATTCAGCACCCTTTAACATATATGGGATCTCACAGAGGGAATGTTATGAACAAAAGTTATTGATATTTGTATAACTCAAGCAGCACAAAGGCAATTGCTTGCCTCAGTCAGGTGTTTGCCAAAAGCTCTCTCCCAGAACCACTATGAGAATTCCACAAACTTGTTCTGAATGTTGCTATTTCAGAAAAGAGTTTGAATGATACAAAACCCAACCTTCTTGTTCATCCTTCACATAATATCCCCAGAGCATATGTGAAAATTTCACTGCCATGGCTTATGTTCTTTTTCTATGATCCAAACATTTTACAACCTCAATGCAATGTCACAAACGTTAAAAACAAGGTTGAAATGTGATTTGGAAAACATTTCAGAGTAGCCCATGTGAAAAGGAGTAGGAAAGGTTTTCAGCAGCTACTTGATTCACATTGGTAGGATGTGCCATTATGAGCATACTATCTAATCTCCTGTCTGACTTTACCAAGGAGAACATGCCTGTTAGACCCTGAGAGCCTCAAAGTGGGTGTCCTGGTCTTGTGAGTCACTGAGTGCTGAGTATAATTGGAAGAAATCCGGGAAAGTAATTCCTTTTAAGACCTGAGGTTGAATCTCATAAGGGAATTTGGATATAAAAAGACTGCCTCTTATTCATTTAGTCACCCAGAGTCTTCAGCGTTTCAATTTTTTATCACTTTCTGTCACTGTGTTTCCGTGTATGCAGTCACAGAACCGAGGGTCTTATATGTTTATAAAAGAAAAAATTCTGTAATGTGGGAAGCCACTAGAAACCCTTTGGGTTACATGGTTTTATCGCCTACCTAAAAGAATGGCCAGTATCAATATATGTGAATATTGCAAAGTAGCATCAAATAAACAGAAATTGCAAGTATCAATTTAATTATTAAAAATCATGATAAAATAAATGAAGTAAAACAGTAGTTAGCATTTCCAAAACCTGCAAGCTATTATCACAAAGATGAATTACCTCAGCCAAGAGGGACCAGAAAGTAACGGCTCCATGATGTATGAATTAAAAATAAATAAATTAAAAAAAATCTGGAAGATTTACATACAGGTAGGATTGTCTTAGGAACGCATTGAAATCATACCTGATTTCAGCTGCCACAATTTGTGATAGAGCATGAAATGGGAATCACCTTAAAGCAGCATGAGAATTGAATCCAACTTCTAATTTGCAAAGTACATCTGCTTTATAGAGCTGTTTTACAACAGCCTCATAATTAGAAAAACATGGCTTGTATTTCTCTCACTTCCTAAACCATGGGGGAAAAAAAAAAAAAAAAAAAAGATTTATTTTTAAAACACTAATTACATGATGCGGAAAAGCCTCTAATTTCTGAGAACATACTCAACTAAGACAAATTATTTGTAAGAGGAACAAAATTTCTCTGGTGGCAGAGGAATTATATGGGACTGCACAAAGGCTTTATTAAACAGACACATTTGGTGTTCAGAACACTGAGTTCTTCTGTGCTTTGAATTTGTTTCTGATTCTTGAACCAGTACTGCTTGAAGCAAAAGATGCAGCTTTGTCAAGTGATAAAGCAACAAGACATATTAACCTGCTTCTACTGAGAAACTCCTAGCCAAAAGAAAAGGACTTTTCAATTTTGTGTGTGCTGTATATTACAAAATGTACTCAGTCACACTCATGACAGAATACCTACAGAGGACTTGTTCAAGTTTGTAAATGACTGTTGTGTGCTCTGTTAAGACAGAAATGTCAGCTTTGCTGCTTGCTGTGGCAGGATGGTTGAGCACACTTTCAGTTCCTTATTGTCCTATCTATAAAAAGACTGACTGCTCCTGATAAATGGAATAATTTCCTTTCAGATTTGCTTCACTTATGGTATTTCCTGTTCTACAATAAATCTTAGGCATAAGCAGTTACACATACATTTACTATTTCTCATATGAATACATGTAAGGATTGTTTAAGAGTCCAAGCATTCTGGACTTTGGCAGATAGTGGCAGAAAAGGAAACCACTTAAAAAACAAAACAAAACAGGAGTTAAAAAAGAAAAGGTGAAACAGCTTTAAGTCCCAAAATATATTGAACCAGCTTAACATAACCAGACATTATTTCTCTGTTTCTTTCATTTTATGAGCCATTTCAGACAAGAAGAAGCTTGAAATAAAAGAATGAAGAGATAATACAGGAAACTGAAAGAGAAACATGCGTTAGTGCTCCTCTGCTTCTCTAAACCAGATCCCAAATCTCCAGGTGTTTAGGTTTGATAATTACCTTGATACCAAGATAATCTGCTGGATTTAGGCTGTACTTATACCAACTGAATAAGGATGCCCTAACACTTCTTAGCAATACGCCTGATTGCTGGGTATCACCACTTGATCAGTATTCCTTACAAGAAAACAAGTGGGTTTCCATTTAGAAGCCATAATCTTGCATGTTGCACTTTTGAAATCCTGTTACTAATTAATGAAATCACATTCAAATTACTGTTCTTATTAAAATAGCACACTCAGCCATCCACATACACAGAAATGAATTTGTAGCAAATAGCTCAATTCAACAGATTCACTGTTCTTAAGCATTTCAGACATTATCAGGGATTTTAGAGATGGAGCTAGCTAGGCCGCTAAGATCAGCACCTTTTGGACTGCATATATTTCCTTATGACACTAGGAACAATGTAATGTGAGAAGGATCAGTGTTTTCTTCTCTCTTTATGAAGCCAAGTATAGCTATCCAAAGCTAAGCATGCTTTTTGCTAAGCAGGTCATCAAAATTAGCATGAGTGCTATTTTGGTCTGCACTGATAGCTAAACAGCTCTCATGGTCTAAAAAATTAAAGCCACTAAGGTACTGAGCAGTGCCCCAAGCACTCTGGCTCCTGGCCAAGATCTCCACCCATCTTACACCTATAGCCCAAAAACCAGAATGGTTGGTTTTGCTGTCATTCTCATCTCTACTTCAGCAGATGTTTTTAGAACTCGGAAATGAAAGTAAGGAGTGATACAGCATATCTGCCATGTAAGGACATAACCCTGGCTGTAGATGGGAAGCTGTACAGTGGGACGATTTCTCAGAGGTGATGCACTTCAGAGGCAAAAATTCGTCTGAGTTGTGGC
This sequence comes from Alectoris magna, assembly GCA_030625065.1. Taxonomy (NCBI): domain Eukaryota; kingdom Metazoa; phylum Chordata; class Aves; order Galliformes; family Phasianidae; genus Alectoris; species Alectoris magna. The sequence continues at coordinate 24,760,052 of CM060565.1, forward strand.
TGTTATTTCAGTATCACTATCTGATATATGAGGGAAGTATCTTTCAAATCATCAGATTAGTATCTCAATTGCTACCATGCATACACTTCATGCTTTTATGCTGGAATGTCTGCAAATAACAAAACTTTTCAATGATTTCTGGCTAAAGCTTCTCAGCCTCTGGAACCATAATTTTTAAAAGAAAAATCCTTTTATAGATTACTGTTTAAGGTCTCTTCTTGTTTAGCAAATTTTCAGAGGGCACCAGATCCTAGCTATTCTAAGTCAAGCTCTGCTATGATTCTATGATTATGATCATTCTGTTTGGTTTTTTTTTTTTTTTGTACTACTCCATGTAAAGGGTGAGAGACTGAATGAAGTGTCTTCTAGAAAGACAAGCACACACTGCATCTGAAGATGCAGCAAACCATTTCCTACAGGAAAGTTAGGTGCTCATCTGATGCTAAAATGCTAATTTTTCTTTCAGTGGCTGGTCTGCAGGTTGTAATCCAAATTCTAAACTGTCGGGGGGGGGGGCTGGAATGTGGATAGTAATGCTGATTTGATAGCTGAGCAATGAAATCTCCTGTAGGTTAGTTCCCATGAAAGAACTAATAAGGGCACTTGTTTTCAATCACAGATGCTCTCTGCTCAGTCCTATTCTGAAGTGCTTTATTCAGAGTTTCCCCAATCAATATTTTGACTTTGAGAGGCAGAGCTATTAGAGGTTGTTTAGCTTGAGAGCTAGAATGCCAGGTCTTGAGCCAGACAGCCCTCCTCTACTATCAAAAAAAAAAAAAAAAGGGGAAGAGAGAAAAAGATCAGATGCAAAGAAACAGCACGCATTCCCACCTTATTATTTCATTCTTTGACAAACAACTTTTCTAGATAGAAAATGTGCAAAACCAAAGCACTGAAGAAACATAACATGGAGAATACTATTACAGTATCATAAATATTTGCTTGGAAGGAGAAATATTTTCTTTTTCTAAAGTTTAATACTGCTCATGTCTTAGAGCCATAAGTTTCTTAAAATCATCAGTTGGAAGTCATATGTATAAATGTCTTTGTATAGCTTCCACTATCATAGGCAACAACCTAAAGACTATCTAATGAAATGAGAAAGAAGTTTTCTGTTACTTCAGATGCTTGTTTATCATGTGCACGATTTTACATTAGTGCTTGTCACTATTTTTTTCTCACTTCATCGTTTTGGTATTGATCATCTGCTTTTGATCTCACACACAGCATAACGACTTTGTTTTCACAGTGTCCTGGGTGGAGATTTAATGCAAACTATTTTTTTGGCCCTGTGAGAGGCTGCTTAGTGTGAACACAGAAGCCAAACCGAACAGAAACTGGTTACTTATTTGGCAAGAGGAAAATAAACATCAAATTGAACAAAAAACCACCCCAAACACTTTCTGGTTTGTGCAATCAAAAAGATACTGCTGCACCTCAAAGGGGAAACAAACTCTTGGATGTTTAGAAAGAAACAGAAACTTAAACAGTACATACTGAATTGTAACAGTTGATCTTTCCATTAAATTGGCCAATTTGTTAATAAATGGTTGTTTGTATTTTTTAATAAATGATAAAGCAACATTTTTAGTACATATTAATTCTTTTAATAGTACAGACTGACGATTTCTACTAAAAGATAGGGTGCGTTCTGCCTTGCAAGACAGTTAAGTCACTCATATATGTCAAACTGCAGCTCTACAATCCCACAACATACTTTCTCACTTGATTTGAAATAGGTGTTTTTGCGTTGCAGACTGTAATTCTCAATTCCTGTTGGCCAACCCCATATGCATCTGACATTATTTGTTTAGTAGCACTCAGCACACTGAACAGGGTAGGTCTGTTCTGCTGAAGACTTTATTATCCATCTGCCACAAAGCACGGCTGTGATATAATTCATTTTATTTACCCTAAAACAACAGAAACAACGACAAACTCACTTCTCATGGGTATGCAGTGTTATGAGGGGAAAACAAATAATTTGACACTTCATCTTTCAATGTCTTCTGCCAGTACTCAGGAAAAAAAAAAAAATGTAGATATAATCCTTTCATTAGAAACAGTGTATTCTGTATATAAACCTTGTATTTCTTTCCTGAACATAAAGCACCAAGGAGACATCCCAGCATTTTGAGTGCAGTTGTTTCTCAGCTAAAATTAAACAGTTTATATAACTTCTTTATCTTATAAAGCATTTTAAGTTACAGACTGTAGGGTGTTTTTTTTTTTTTTCTCCCCCCCCCCCCCCCCCCCCCCCCGTTGTATTTAGGGGGGCTTTTTATTTCTATCAGCCTAAACTGATCTATTTAGGGGTTATTTTTATATTATTGGCAGGTAAACAGCTTCCTCAGTATGTAAAATACTCAACAAAAAACATATTGCCCTTCAAAAACTGCTCCGTAGCCTGCTGAATGCATATGTGTGTGTATGTACGCTTGCATGGAGAAAGGAGTGGGAAATTAAGGGGAAGAAGCTGAATAACAATGCTTTCAGGTAGCATAGGATGGAAAGAAACATGTCTTTAAACAGTGCATACAGTTGTACCTTCCTTCCCATAATTTAGACAACAAAACTGAAGGCATATGGGAAGGTAAGCATGGTGTATCAATATTTATGCTTCTTGGCATTTATAAAACAGCTAAGTCCTATGCAAATAGTTAAGCTGCATAAAGGAAACATTGCTTTCTGCACATCATGCTTTAAGTTGCATGCTCCAAAATAAAGATTTCAAGAGTATACTAACCTTTTCAAATTTTTATTTTATTTAGAAAGCTGTCATTCACAAGGCCTCAACTCAAAATTCCTGCTTTAGCGATAGTGCATGCTACTTATTGCATGTACTAGCTATGAATATATTATTTGAAAAATGCTTAAAATTAGCTGAAAAATCTACAAGCATTCCCTTCCTCCTCTGGTACAGCAATCAATTCCTGCTCAGTAATTTCTGTGTGAGACACTGAAATAAAGCAAATAGTACATTTTTCTTTAAACTGACATAGATAGCTATGAAATTTCATCTCTCTGCTATATTCATAAACAATAAACTTAAAAATAATGTCTTCCACAAATTCTGGATAGTTCTGCATGGACAATTTTCAGTTCTGTCAAGTGAAGCCAAAGCAATATTCCACTGTCATGTTTACAGCCATCTGTGTAGATGCAAAGTCAAGTTTGGACAGCTTTGATCTGGTAAGATGCAGATATTTTGATGTGACTACCTCAGTTTGAAAGCACAAATGGAATAAAATACTTCATAGGCTGGGAAGAAACAGTCAAAAAGGTAAGGCTCATTTCAAATTAAGTTTTCTACATACCAGCAGATACTAATTAAAACAACAGCAGCCATATTTGGAAAGAGTATACCTGCCACTATCTAATTCATGTTCATAACCTTTGATGACAGCTCAACAAAATAAAAGAAATGTAATCCTGTCCCCTGCCCAAAAAAATACCCTGAAAAATCTAACAATTCTTTTAAAGAACAGCTAAACCAAACTTACAAACTATGCATGCACCAAAACTTCATTAAAATATTTTCTGAATTCAATGGCCAAACTGCCATTTCTATCATTGTTACACAAAACTAGTCTTCTTGGCAGAAGTGAGTATGCCAGCATCATCGGTTCAGAAGTAACAATCAAAACACAGATTCAGAACAGATAAAAATGCTTAATGTCATCTACGTGATTGTGAGGGTAGGAAACGATGGGCTTTTAATTCCTTTAATAAAATGTAAGAGCAGATCTTTGAAGCTCTATCAAAACCTGTAAGACATCTGAACGAATGTTAAGCTTTACAGTTCACTTAGTAGTGAGTAGATAATAAACAGCCTTCATTTCGGTTAAGAAATTCAAATCTGTGACACACAAAAAGCATGGAGACCTTGAAAGTGATTTGCTAAATAGAAATCTGTCAATTTTGCTCTAAATCTGCTGGAATTTAACAAAAACTAAAGATTTCCTTTAGGAAATGAACATCTAATTCTCCTTGAAATCTTCCATTTCAAGAGAGATATACGGAAAGTTTTTTTTTTTTAAATTATGCCTCACTTAACTCTGTGGAAATTCTATAGCTTAACTATTTCCAAATGAGACATGAATCAAATGTGCCTTGAAGGAAAAACGATCTGCTTTCTTGTTATCATGGGATTACTACAGTTTTGCAGAGTTGCAGTTTTAATTGAAAAACATAATTTTCCATAATATCACTTGTGTGCACAGATTAGATTTGAATTACTATCCAAAATTTCCTGTTGTTATAGTAATTTTAATTCACTGTTTGACAGGTAGGAACCTGAGTATGTGGCACCAGCTATACAAATTGAGAAGTCACTCTCCTGATATTTCTTTTTAAGATAAATTACCTGAGGATATTTTTCATGACCAGGTATTGGATTCTCAATGCCTGCCTACCTGTCTTCAGTAGAGAAAAACCCAAAAAGCGACATCTTTCACCCACAGTTTTGCCAATTCTGTAGTGATGTTACGCTCCAGTCTTTATTTGTATAAAAATGTTTCAATACAGTACATGACTCCAAACATGTATCATGTGTTGTGAGAGTGCTTGGACAATGGAAAATGGCAAGTAATGCAGGGCTTGGGGCTCAGTTTCAAATTTATCATCTAGAAGCACACTCCAAAGTGGCTGGCTAACATTATCTATCTCTTCTTCCTCTAACTAAATACATCCATGGGAAAAACAACATAATATGCTCACAAAACTTCCATTTTCATCCAATGCCCTACAATCTTTATTTTATTTATTGAAATTTCTCCCTTATATTTAATGTACAGAGAAAAGTTATTTTGCACTGCCACCACTGCAGGAGCTTTTTAAATGATTCAAGGAAGTATAGCTTTCATTTAGGTTTGTGCCCTCCAGTCTGTTTATACTGGTCGATACACTTGTCTGAAAAATATAATGGATTAGCACATCATTCAACAAACTAGTCAGAAGGCAAGCTCAAGGCGACAGAGACCAAAAAGTAAATTACAGCCAGGAGTAGGGACAGGCCATGCCTACAGCTAGGAAATATCATATCAGTACAAAACCTGTATTCTGTGAGAATGTTACTTGAACTGAAATGGATGAAAAATTTATACTGAAACATAATAAAACAATCAACTCCACAATTTCACACAGAACTGTAAATTGCACAGTTTACAATACCTAATGCAAAAACTGTTTCTCACAAGCAGTGCATGGTTTCAGTCACACCTCTGATCAACAATTGGCATTTTTGCTGTTTAATCTAAAAAGATTATTTGTCTCAAATTTGGTACTATTTCATATCAGAGCTTATTTAACACATTTAAGTATGTGCAAAACATAACACACCAAAAATCATATCGTGAAAAGCAGTGAAAATAAGGCTAAACAAAAATAAAGGTGAAAGAAACAGATCCTGATACGTAATACAGCCTTGAAATTCAGAAGTCATTATGGAGGGCTATTTTTCTTTTTGAACCACCAGAAATTAATCAGAAAGCTGAAGGCAAAGACTTTCATTTTACTTCTAGTGTAAAACTTTGTTATTTGCAAGAGATACCTGAGTTCTGTGTTATATGAATCCATTCTCTTTTACAAAGTAAAAACAATGCCAATGGTGTCACAGGAGACAGAGGCCATCCCACCCTTCTAAAATCCCTTCAGACAATTAACATATTGGACACAATTCACTGTTGAGGCAGCATTTCTAGCTCAAATGGAGGCACATCTATAGAACAGTTCTGTGTGGAATATGATGAGCTAAAAATCACACTGTATCTCCATTAGATAAAATCTTGAAAACAGCTTCAAATAACTTAGAAATCTTAACTAACTAAGAAACTTAGAATCACAGAATCATTAATATTGGAATGACCACTAAGACCATCTAGTCCAACCATCAACCCATCATCACCATGTTACCCACTTAAACCATGTTACTCAGTGTGACATCAATCCCTGTCTCGAAAAACTCTAGACAGTGACTCCACCACATCCCCTGCAGCCTATTCCAATACCTTTCACTCTTTTGGAGAAGACATTTTTCCTAATAACCAATGTAAACCTCTTAGAGCTGTTACCTCTTGTCCTACCATCCTACCGCCCCAAAATGTACCAGCAGGAAGAATGAGAAACTTTACACACGACGTGATTTCCAAAGACAAGTACCTGCTTGAGAAGATCTTGCCTCCAGTATGGAAACCAGCACTGTTGCCTTTCTTTTTCTCCACTTCCACTTGCTAATGTTTATGTAGCCGGTAGCTTTGCTTTACTTCTGCTACTTTTAGTTGTGCTTCTATTTTAAACATGGCTGTAGTTATTAGCATCTCAGATTTCCTTCATGACCATATCTCTGCTTTTATTAATTCACATGAGGAACAGAAGCATATGATTTCTGGACCTCAGTTTTGCCTATCTTTATCCCTCAGGACTTAGAGTGAACTTCGGGCAGCTTTTCTAGGAGAAGAGAATATATCACGGAGCACTGTTATTTGAAGGGAATTCCTGCTCTTTTTAATTCATGCCAGCTGCTCACAGTGGAGCCAAAAGAGTAAATGGAAAGCAAGTGTTTATATTTTGGATCAGTGATTGTTTAATCTAGGTTATTCCTGCTCAGAGACTATGTCAAGCCTTCACCTCATGAGAAAAGTTTTGTTACTCTGAAGATGAAGCAAAGTGGATTTGGACTCAGTTCTCTGCATCTGTGCAGTATAAATCTTAATCGCCTGAGGGGAGAGGTGTCAAAGCCGATCCTTTCCATGTTGTGTGTACGCTGCACTGATAATCAGGTTTATATTTTGGTAATTAGTTGATTTGCAAAACTACATTTGCAATGGGACGTGTCTATTTCTCATTTATGTACCATTATGTGGCATATCTGGGACAGTAGTCTATAGAAACATTAAAACTTTCCTTGTTTTAGGCAAAGATCCTAATTTTTAAATATAATCCAATATCACAGCTGGGGCTACAATGTTCAGATATGCTGAGCTTTCAGTTCAATATGAAATCTGTCTGCTCTCCTGGCTTGAGGCCAACAAGAGACTAGTGGGTTTTGACATGTTCTTCCCTGTTTTGTTCGTTTCTTAGGCAGGGGCTATTGTTCAATGCCGACTACTATTTTAAATCTCTAGTTAAGGTCTCTAAAATTCAGATGTTTTATTCACACCAAGATGTACTCGACTAATTCCTTTCAATATAACAAATCAATTAAACATTGAGCCCCATTCCCATTTTCACAAGCACATGTAGTTTCACAGTTCTGACTGACCAAACAGTCAAGCAGACACATGACCTATGCATTGATTCCAGGTTTTTATAGAGATAAATTCAAAATACAGAAACATAATTGTAACACACTGTATCAGTGCACATTCACTGCTGAAGTAATTCAAATATTTTAAGTGCATGTTTTTGGTCTTCAGTTTTCTCTCCTGAACTTTTCCATTTGTTGAGACTGCCACTGATTTTAATAAGAGGCAACACATTTCAAAAGTCTATGCTCCAGTCCCTCAAAGATTTAATTGAACAGCTTTATGCACATCATTAATTTCATAGCTTTCAGAGAGAACTGTTGTGTGCAAATTTGCAGGATCCAAACCTTTGTTGTAACATATTCATCCTTTCTTCTATTCATACTCTATTTTATTGGAAGTATGATTTACAGTATCACCTTTTGTTATTATTGCTTAATACTTGCCATTCAGAAAACTGCTTTCAGTTTCTTGTCGTATTATCAGATTTACCACTATTCAGAATTAAATTTTACAGGATATACATCTGTTTCAGACTAAATAACTTAGAAAATTTCAGCTAAGCTTCAATCTAGACACAACAGTATTTTTTTTTCCACTCATGTTAAAACAGTAGGGTTTTCTCTAAGCAGTCATAACATTCCCATTTCTATCAGAAAATGGATTTGAAACTGGCAGATAGGGTTGCTTTTGTATGAGGAAGATGCTATTTGCCATCCAGAAAAAGTCTACTCAAATTTGTCCAAGTCATATGCCACTAAGCAAGTAACTGCTATTTCAAATAGGTCAACACAAGCATTTTCTCAGTTTTCTTACATAATCTACAATGCTCCATGGTTATGGTAATGGGCCAAGGGCAAGACCTGTACGGTGACACCCATGATTCAAGCATTGGTGGGATACCCACCAGAACTATGCTGTATCACACTCTTTTTCTGATCTTGAATCATGCAAGATTTGAGTACCTGAACGAGCTGATACCTACATCTGGTATGTGGGGTTTCAATGTGGAGAAGAAACTACAGAGCTATGATGGGAATGCAAACTGCTGTCAGACCTAAATATGAAAGAGGGGCCAAATGAATGAATACAAAATCTGTCCAGAGGGATTTTAATTTCAATGGCCAAATCTCATTATAATCCATCCTTGGCAAACAGACTTCAGCCTTTAACAGCCAACCACACTAAACACACCGCACCATGCTTCACTCTAAAATTAAACATGCTTCAACCCATCAGAACTTTTCAGGATGCCCATGTCCCAAAATCACTTAACAAACATATGTGCTCAGGACCATAACGCAGCAGCAGGACATATCTTATTTCTTAGTATTCTAGTGAAGTGTAGGACAGAGGTAAAGAATTTGTCAGCACTTAGCATGCCCTTTAAAGCATACAGATGCATACAGCTTAACACACATACAGAGATATTATATATGAATATAAAAGGGCTGCTCGGAAAATAATGCCTCTTATTTTATTATGTTGGCCCATGATGCCAGAGGCAGATGTTGGTGGCATGATAGTAGAGGTTCAACCTTCCCTCCAATACTCTGCTACATTTTGTTGCTGGGTGACAAATGGCAGCAGAGGGGCAGTCAAACAAAATGGCGTCTGACATATGAGTATGCAACAAAGGTGTGTCATTTCATTTCTCCCTGCAGAAAAAATGGCATCCATTCATGTTCATCAATACTTGCTGAACATTTATGGAGTCTAAACAGTGGATGTGAGCACAGCGAGGCAGTGGGTGATGCATTTTAGCAGTGGCAACAGTGATCACCTCCTTTGGTGCAGATTTTGATAAGCATAGCATACGGGCTCTTGCACATTGCTGTCGAAAATGCATAGCTAATAGCGGTGGCTGTGTTGAAAAACTGTGTTTTATAGCTGATAATTTGTGTTATTGTGCTCTTTGGATCACTGTAGTTTCCAAGGAAATAAATGGGAGGCATTACTTTTGGAGTGACCTACATAAGTATGCATTCACACAAAATCACTCAGACACATACAACCACCCACTTAAAGACAACTGTCATCATAAAATGCTTTAGTCTCCTACATATTGAGCTAAGTGTATACTGTATTGCATCCTGAATTTTGTCATCATACTAACAGAATTATTGCCCCTCTCCTCCTTTCACCCCCCCCCCCCCCATCCCAAAGCTAAAAACAAAAAACACAAAAAAACCCCCTTCAATCTTGTTCTTGGAATAAGTACCACAGTTTGTATTTGGGGCTAATCATCCACTATTATCCTCTGTTTGCATTTTTAAAAAGGTTACAGTTTTTATTGTTAAATTTTGAAAGGCGAAAAATACCTATTCCTTACAAACAATGTGTTGCAAAATGAGATTCTCATAGTCACCAATCTCATTAAAAGTTAAAACTCTGTCTTCTTAGCATTAGTGAGGAATAAAAGGGTAAGAATGAGGTGTCTATGAGAACTATAGCTATTGACATCATTGACCTATAAATACGTCCTCCTCAAGTTGATATACAGGAATTCATTATCCCTGTTTTGATATAATTGCTAATACTGAAAGCCCTTTGCTTCCAAGTGTAATACAATTGCAGTTCATATTTCAGATTATCTGCCAAAAAGAAAAACTAATTTCTAAATATTTGATCATAGAAGTTTTCTTTATATTCTTTTTAATTTAGTCAAATAATATCAGATAATCTTAAAGCAGCTTTAACAGGAAATTGCTAGGGACTCCATCTAAGTAGCATCCATTTGCACTTAGATAAATGTACTGAATGTGTAGGAAGACTTTGACAGCTTGCCATATGTGATTTCATTCTGTAGCCTACCTACTTTACCATCAAAAGTTATATCCTTTGAAGCATTGCCAGAATTACTTTAGCCCAGTAGATATGCTAGATGTGCCCTTTAAAAGCCATATCATTTCCTTTCTACTCTGACTAGGTTCACTGTAGCATCTGCTCAACTAAATTCCTTTGAAGGTTAAAACCAAAAAAAAACCCTGTTGTACAGCTTACTAAGATGTCCAGTGCTGAATGAAGACCACGGATGCAAGAGAATAAATATGAGTTAAATGAGACTATAAAACAGAATCGTAAAATTACCAGCTATCATGGGAATATTATAATTATACACACACAGGATAAATATTTGCATTTCAGGATAGGTAAGCATTTTATTTAAAATAATAATAATCCCTGAATTTTATATTTCCATTAAGTTGATTGTTTATATGCAAATGCCAATACTCCTGTGACATGGGTGCTAATGCCATAATAAAGCACATCACCCATAAACAACTTGATTCAAAATAGCAAATGTAAGTACGTGTATATAACCTTTAAAATCCTTGTGTTTTTTCTTTTTTTTATAATTATTTTACAAGTCTCTCTGTTATTTTCACAGCACCCTCCTAGGCATTCTACAGAATAATGAAGAGAGAGTTCACATCATCTAGTATAAAAAAAAAAAGCAGTTGTGACATTTTAGAAATAATTTCAGTTTAGCTTCTTTAATTTCTACAAATACTATTTATGAGTGAAGGTCTATCATTTTACAAAAGAGATGAATGATTTCCAGTAATTACATGATTTTTTATGTTTGCTTGATTGAAAAGGTTTCAAAACATATTAAAATGGCAGTGTCCCTTCCTAGTCTCTTGAAATCCTGCAACGTCAATTTTAATTAACAAGCTATAAAAGTTACATTTTTATATCAGGGATCTTATTTTTTTCCATTAATTTTACTGTTTCGTATGAATGTGCATCCTTATTGGGGAAACCGCTGACTTTGTTAATCTGCAAGGATTTATCAAGAACATCCATCACTGTTCAAATTAGGTACAGCATTAACATGCTTATACCATTTAAATGGCTCATGGTGGTGACATACTGAGAGTACAGCAATAACTTGTTTCAAATCCAGGTATGTATGTGGCCTTTGATGATATGTATAAGATCGCTCTTACAGTTACAAGTGTAGGTAAATCAAGATGAGTGCAATGATATCGAACAAGAGGGGAAGAGAACTAGTATTAAGGAACGGGCTTTGATTTAGCCAAACAAAACAACTGGAATATCCTTTGACTTGTTTGATTTGAAGTGTACAAAATTCTTTCTGCAGACCTATTTCTGACAAAATGCAGGAAAGACAACACTTTAAACTTTCAGTGAGCGTGAGAGGACTCTCATGCTCAGCTTCAGTGAAGCTCTCTATAACCTGAAATTTCCTTAAGTGCAGTTTAGTGAGTTAATTACTTTTATTTTGCACTGTCCTCATGAATTGTCTTCTAAACAGAAGGCACTGTGTGCTTCAGCAACAATGCACCCAAACTGAATTTGCAAACTAATAGGGAAGACAGATTTATGACCGAAATATTTACGAAACTGCAATCAATTTTTAACCAATTTATGGAACAAAAAAGAGAGTGATCAGACTCTTATTCAAAATATGATTTGCTCATAGGGACAGAGGGATTGATGAATAACTTTAAAAAAACTTCTTTATTCATAGTAAACACCATGTTGACAATGCTGGTGGATATGTAGTAAACTGACAACCATTCAAAAATCAGTGAACAATTTTCATTGACTTAACAGGTTGTGGATCAGACTCATGTCAAGAAAAAGAAGCACATGCAGAGAAAAGCTACTCTTTTTCCAACTACATTAATAAATTTTATAAGATGAAGCATCTCTTCCTGCAAAGTCATAACACACGCATGCTGCCTCAATATGTGAAAGAGACATGTTTACAATATTAATCTTTACTGTGCATATGTTACGGAAGTTCAGCAAGACCACATGGATATCTACACTGTCATTCTAGGAACGTCAGGAATGTATGTGGCTTTGTATTAACTACTCACATATGAAGATGTGTTCACCCAAAACAGACATCTTTCTGGAATGTAGCATAAGAAGGTACAGACTATGCTTCACCATACTGAACGGCTGCATCCTAATTCAAAAGTATTCAGCTTAGAAAAAACTCTTGTCACCCAAAAGATCCAAAGGCAGAATCTTAAACAGAAAATAATTAATATAGATAATAATAGTGTCATACACAAGGCCAGATTTATTGATGCAAAGTCTTCAAAAGTTATCTGGAATGCAGTATGACCATTATATGTCATATTAGTTTATAGATCAATGTGATTTCATTCAAATAAAGACAGAGCCAGTGTTTTCCCTTTTTATTTTACTGTTGTCAAATCTCACACCTTTACTGCTGTAGAAACATAATATTGCCAAAAATGTCTCAGACTTTTCTTAAATATAAAACTAAAATTCTAGTATTTGTGGTAGCCAGTGGGGGGGGGGGGGGGGGGGAAGTAGAAAATGTAAAGTAATAAAAGCTTTCAAAAAAAAAAAAAAACAGACAAAAAACAAACCTAACAAACAAACAAAAACCCTACAGAATGTAAGAAAGCTTTTAAAAATGTTATTTTCATGTACTTAATAACTTGAAACCAGTTGCATTATTAAAGTTGATCCTGGGGCAGGAGTTCTGAATACCAAAGGTTGGCAAATTTTTTCTTGGTTAGTGAGGAAGAAGCAGAACACATTCTCACAGCCCTGATTCTCAGTTGCAGAGTAGGGGCAGCATGCCATGTCTCTTCTGTGCCTTTCCCTTCCTGTTTGCTCACACAGGAGAGTCATTTCTTTTGTCTGTCTTGCTTACACCATTTTGATTCCCCCTGCTCTAATACACACACGTGCTTCCTGCCTCTGGAGGAGAGGATAATTCTTGCTCTCAGATGCATCCCCTCACTGCTGAAAGAAGGTCTTTCCTCTCTTTCTTTTTTGCCTTAACTTTCTGACTCTGAGCACAGGAGGTTTATCACACTCTTGCCACATCTCATCTCCTGTTTTTTGAAAGGGAAAATGTAGCCTTTGTTTGTCTCCCCTAGCTGCCAGCAGGAGCTGCGACAGAGCTGTCTTTGGCTGTCCCAGCACAGTGAGAGCACACTGTATGTGTCCCCAAACTGCTTAGCGATGCCTACAGTAGAACGGCACTAGCCTGTGTACTGGGATGGGTTCTCGTGGCACAGCTTGCAATAGGGCATTAAACTGGCTCTTCTACAGATTCCTCTGCAAAGGGTCCTTCTGGGGCAGTGACATGAGAACAATACATAAATAACTGCCACAAGGAATTGAATTACTCATTATTAATGCAGGCAAGTTTGAAGGCAGAAACAAATAGTAGAAAGAACTGTGAATGTGAATGCTGTTGAGGAATTCATCTGAGGAACTAGGATAAAAATGGGTTCACAGTGAGTGTAATGAGTTTTCTGATGCTCTTTTTTTTTTTTTCTTTTTTTTTTTTTCTGAATGTTAAATACAGAAACTGATCTGCTTACATTCGCTCTCATATTATAGCTCTACCAGGAAGCTGGTGCCAGCCTCTGTGCAACCGGAAATGTGGGCATTGGATTTCTTGGAATGCACCCTGGTTCAGATGCCAGAAGGAATTACAGGGAAATATGAGGTTAAAATGCTAAGGCAGGATAGGTCTATTTTAACACAGAAGATAAACGGAGAGACACAAAAGAATACAGATTAGTACTGTAAGATTTCTCACGAATGTATATCTTGAATTTCCACTACAAACCCTAGGGATTAAGCACTACCAGACTTTGACTTGGGTGTTTTCTGGTCTGCTGAAGACAGTTTGAAGAGAATTCTTTGACTAGATCCCCCACTAACTCTTTGGAGAATATTTTCACTGCAGAATTTGGAACAATTCTCCTCTATATAATACGCAATTTTTCCTCTTGAATTCTCATATTCTCTATTTCCTTTACTTGTCTGAAGGGGAGTCCTCAGTTAACTCTGAATACAGCAAGTAAAAACCTGACCCAGGCTACAGCAATAGAAGAATAGAAGATGCTGGCACACACACAGAAAGATACCATCTCCTAATTCTGAGCTGTTGAGGTGTCTGTTCCTTTGTTCCTGATGTACTTTCACATGCAAACATTTGATTGGAATGGTAGAACTGTCAATGAGGATTTGCAGTGGAAAATATTACTGAGGTAATCTGAGTTAAATTTTATTTTATTGCAGGGCTATTTTTACTCAGATCCATTCAGGGACTGTATATGAGAGCTGATCCAAAAGTAATGCCTCCTACTTTATTAAGCTGATCCATGACATCAAAGGCAAATGGAGTTTTGGCAGTAGAGGTTGAAACTTCCGTCAATACTCTGTTACGTTTTGTTGCTGCGCGACAGATGGCAGCAGAGGGGCAGTCTGACAAGTCACATTCCGAACGGCCATGCATATTTTTACAAGTGTGGCATGCAGGTCTCTGGCAAAAATGCATAGTTGCTAATGATGGTGACCATGTCAAAAAGTAGGTGAGAATTTGCTCTATCATTGTCTTTCTTCTCTTTGTTGTAGTTTCCATGGAAATAGATAGGGGGCATTACTTTCACAGCTCCATATTTATCTAGGCACTGTGCTTTTTCATAACCCTAAGCAAATCCTTGAGTTCGTGTGGCCTGACCCACTCTAAAAAAGTGCTTGGAATTGTGCTTGGAATTGGAATGTTGCTGAACAAACCTGCACTGTTTCACTGCTACAAATTTTGGGTCTTTTCATACATCACAGAAAACTTGTCAGGCTTTTCATTTGCCTTTCCTTAAGTAGAGGTGGAAAAGTGAATCAGTCTCTAGCATCAGCACATCTTGGATGTACTCAAAAGTATATTTTCTCGCTATTAATCAAAACTTGTTAATGACATTAAAAAAAAAAAAAAATCTTTTAAAAATGAAATTTGGATCATTTGCCAGTACAATGACTTTTTAACCTCACTCTTAAAAGATCAAACAATTACTTAATTTTGTCGGCTTTTTTTCCCTCCATCTGTAAAATACAGCAAGTTAGTATGGAAAATATATCTATTCCAAATTGGTATGTTTCCCACCAGTATCTCTTTTTCTCCCCCAATTATCCCACAGCTGTTTGTTTTCTGACTATTATAGAATATTTCACCAACTTCCATACTAAAATCTTCTAATGCAATGCAAAAAAGATACTAAAATACTCTGTGGCTAAGTTGTGTGTTAATTCAGGAAAAGACTTTGTTTATTATTATTTTTTTTTTAATAGAAATGAAAAATGTGAAATAGCTAAACTATCTTAACAATTTTTCCCAGATATTTTACTTAAAACATTGCATCTACCAGACAGCAAATGGTCTGATTGCCAGTGATAATGTTCCCAATCAACTTATTTAGTACTGGAAAAAGTTAACAATTGCAATGAAAATACCTCATCAAAATCTTATTTTTAACATCAAATGCTAGAAATCATCATGTGACACAAAGAGTCTTCAGCCTTCAAATGTTAAACCAATGAGGCTATATTTTATAACACAGAGAACGTGTGTGATTCATTTTAACTAGTGAATCCTTTCTGCAAAAAGTCTCTCAGTGTTTTAGCCTCAATGGCTGGTAAAATACATTCAAAAGAATAAATAAGAGGAACATGATTCTCATGTAAAACGGCATTCTGGATTCCTTTAGTTATCTCAACATAGAGAGCTAAGTTCAGCGAAGCCTATAAGACAATACTGTTCGCAGTATTTAAGCATACTGTAGAATAATAATAAGCAAAACAATGTGTTCAGTAACAATAAGTTAATTTCAAGTTTAAAAAAAAAAAATCAGCAAAGCATCACTATATATGGCACTTGTACTGACTACAAAGTGACAGTCAGCGGATTATTCCACAGATTTCTAATGCTGAAAATTCTGATGGCATTTACTAGCATAACCTTTCAACTCTGAGCACATCAATAGAAGCAGACAGTGGTTTGAAATATGATTCCTTGCAGATAGCATATCCTCATTCATCTGACTGTGGTGCTCTGTGCTCCATTGCACAAACAGCGGCTCACCCACTTCTGAGAGGACACTAATAAAAAAGGCATCAATTTTCAGCTCTAGTACTACTGTGATCTCTTTATATGTTCGACATCCAACATTAAATTAAAATGCTGTTATAAATCCTACTTTCTGAATCTGGAATGAGTGTTGGGTTTTTGTCGCATGAGACTGCAGCAAATCTTGTCAAAAGCAAGGAAGCACGTCTTGTTCACTCAGAATTAATGTTGTGGATGAAAGAAAGAGGTAAAAGAGGTTGAATGGTGAACTGTGGGTGTTAAAGGCAGTAGGTAAAGCAGCTTTGGGGTACCAAACAGAGCATAACATTTACCACTTTCAATGGGCTCCTAATCAGTAATTAAGAATTATAAAGCATGTGTGAAAAATAATATTTTCACTACATAAAGTACCATAAAAAAATCCTGCAAATGCTTTTATTCTTCACAATTTGGGCAATATATTCCTCTCTGCTAGGCAAAAACAATTTTGTAATAACCGGATAAAACAGGCAAATTGTTTTGGATCACTTCAAGACCATACAGTGAAGGTTGTTACAGGGTGTCTATGCAAAATTATGCATATTGATGTTGATGTTCGGGACTTCTGTCAGCTTGTCATTTGCATTTGAGTTGTCTTAAAAGTTCTTGCATTGGGATAGAGATTTAAAAAAAAACAAAACAAAAATAAAATAAAGAAAAGATTATTGGGCACTGGTGCAAAATACCAAAACAGAGGCAAAATCTTTTCCTGAGAAAAAATAAAGCTGAGAGCATGGACTGCGAGGAAGAAAGCAGACAGGATATTTCTGCTATGTGGAAGGCTGCCATATGTTTTGGAGCCATTCAGCTGTGTCTGATAACCTCTAATGGCAGGTATCCTTTCTCCTTTAAGAACTAAACTAAACTATACTGAAAAGGCAATAATGGCTTCAGCAAAGATACTGTGTCTATAGATATTTGTTCTGTTGTGTTCATTCACAATTATGAAAAAAAGAAACAAGCTTGCTTTTTTGGGGGCTGGGGAGTGCCTTGAAGAGCAGTTCAATATCTGGATCGAACAGAGGAACTTTTTCCCCCTAAGGATCCTGCCTGAAGAAACCTTGACATGCACAAAGTCAGAACCTAGACAAAGTTGCCCTGGTGAGAACGATAAGGTCACCCGTGGGATTGCTGAGATTATCTCTGTCAAGCACTTGGACAGCATGCAGTCAAATGATGCATCATGCAGTCATTTTCGGGGGGGAAAAAATCAATTTCTTCACCAGGTCGCTATTTGCTTTTCAAAGTGCCCTTGTAGGCCTTCACCACCAAGCATTTATCAATTTAAATGTTGTAAATTGATAATGTGCCACCATGCCTTGTACTGTTTCTGAATTATTTTGATACTTATATTTTCTTTCTGCTCTCAACATCCTCAGAGCCACTCTATTCCAAGAGTTCCTTCCTTGCTCACCTTCCTCCTTTAGTATAAAAATGAAAGTAAATGAACTTTCTTATGTTGAATATTACAAGAAATAACAACTTCCTTAA
Source organism: Alectoris magna (assembly GCA_030625065.1). Taxonomy (NCBI): domain Eukaryota; kingdom Metazoa; phylum Chordata; class Aves; order Galliformes; family Phasianidae; genus Alectoris; species Alectoris magna. Next base: position 24,777,701 of record CM060565.1, read on the forward strand.
AAAACACATTAACAAAATTTTCCCAGGCTTTAATATTTTTTAGAGGTCAAACTATTCAGTGCTAGTGCGCCAGTTTACTAGATCAGCAGAAATTATCCTTTCATAAAGTATTGTATAAATTCAGAATGAAAAAAAAAAAAAGAAAAAAAATAGAATAAAACCCTCTCTTTGCTATTGTTTGGATATACTTAAAGAAATGAAGAAATGTAATTTTGCTGTGAATTTCCTGGTGGGTTTTTTTGTTTGTTTGTTTGTTTTTGAATTGTTATTTAGATAATGGCACAGTGGGAAATTGGGGTAAAACTTACAGAACAAGTGCAAGTTTTGCTTTATAGTACTTTTAAGCAAACAGAGCACAAAGCAACCCTTTAACTATCTACTAACCTCAAGTTGATTTGCATTGAAAAACAGGTAGAGCAGAATAGTTGAGGTTTATGCTTCGTAAAAGCAAAAGAAATACATGGCTGTTGCAAAGCATTCTTAACCTCCAGTGATTTATTGGCCCTCAGCCAAGTTATCAGGGGAATCTAATTCTTCTTTATTATTCAAATAAACCACATTTGGCACCGTGGTTCCTTTTCAGAATAGCTTCACAAATAGACTGAGTACTGTCATTTATTCGACCTTGTACTTGTGTGCTGTAGCTATAATTTTATTTGCCATTTCATAGAACAAATGCATAGAAAGCCAAAGTAAGGAGATAGGTTATGCTATTAGTAACACTATACATGTAATATACTTGTTGGCTTTGCTTGCTCTGTTTTAAAAATTACAAAATCTCAACAATTTTCTTCTTTTATTTTTTTTCTTCACCTCTATTATCTTTTATTATTTCTGCAGCTGCACTGCTCCTTTTTAATGAGCTTTCTCTGCAATAAGCCAATTTATAAACCTGGCTGTGTTCTGGACAACCTACAGCAAAGGTGTGAAATATTTTACTTTCAGGTGTGGGCCTCACAGAAGAGAAGTAATGCATAATATCCTTGCTGAGTACAACTGCTGGTGAGAGATGATTACGACTTTCATTCCTGAAAAATATTCACCTAGCTTATCAGACCATAATATTTTATATTGACCCTGAAACCTCACACGTCTGTTAATTTTATCCCTTGTTCGAGATGGACTTTTCTCCCCATTTTGTACTGCTTGCATCAGCATACTTTTGCACTAAGTCTCAAATTCAAAGACTTTGCAAAAGAACTGAAATTAGGTAGGTATTTATATTGACTTCCAAGTGCCCCATTCCATTTCCTAAAGGAAATCTGGGGCAGAGTTTTAAAAATTACCTACTAACTTGAAAATGTTCGAGAATAGACATAGGCAAAGCAATTTTGCATCACTACAGAGGTACAGTGTAACAAGAGCTGTTTGCCTTGGCACAAGGGGAAACTACACCATCACTGGTCATGTAGTCCAACAGAAGAATGATTGCTATACCATGTGGTTCTAGATATGTCTGTCTCTTCCAACATGCACTGCAGATCCTGAAACTACTAAATACTTAAAAGTATGTTGGAGTATTCCAGCTTGCCCCAGCTATATCTGGGCTATGACTACTTATACAGACAAAGGATGTAACAGGGAGATTTTGGTCTCTTTCTGTTTCTTTTATTCTATTTCTTCCCTCAGACCTTATTTTTATCTAACATTGTCTTTCTCTCTACTTCAGCATGTCCTCATCCTCTGAAACTGCTCTGATTGCAATTCCACAGTGACCTGCTCTGAAATACCAAAAACCATGTCTGCCAAATTAGCTTGAAATTCTTGGTTAACATTAGCTGAGAGATAGAATATTCTAAACAAATATGTGGCTGTACATGCAAGTTACGTTCACTGCAATGTTGGAAGAATATTTATTTTAATTTTTGTTTACTGTTTGAATACACTGTCATTTTTGCCAGAAGTAACTTTATTATCATCTTTGCCAGACTACCTTCCAAGATAGTGTTTTATCAGATTTTTTTACTATTAGCCTTGCAGCTATCTTAGAATATCAGCATCCATTTGTTTTCTACCACTGGTTCTTAGTGTTCAGAGAAGAGAAAAACTGGTTCAGTCAAAAAGGGTTTTCACCTGTTAAGACCTGGTACAATTATTATTTTCCCATTGCTAAGAGATGTGAGATTTTTCATTTCCAAGTACAAAAGATATTATATATCATTTCCATGCATACAAAAAAAAAAAAAAAAAAAAAAGAATGAAGTCTAAGATGAAGTCTAAGATGACACTTTACTAAAAAATAGACTCCAAAGTCAGCATTCCAAGATGATGATTCAAATAAAAATGCTTATAATGTACATCCAGACCTTCTGAAATGCAAAATTACCTACAGGTTCTATACAAATACATAGTTGGGAGTGGGGGCTCATATAAGGATAGGGACACATCAATGTTTACTTGCAGTGCAAGAGATGCAATACCACATGTATAACAAAGCACTCTTTCACAAATTCAGAATTAAGACTGTTGTAATGGAAACATTAGCATTTCCATCTATAGTTTCAGGAATGATTTTAAGGATATTCTTACTTTTTTTTTCTTTTCTTTTTCCCTCCAAAAAATAACACTTTGAATAGTGATTTAGGGTCAAGTAGCTACAGTGCTCCTTTTGTAATTGCTGGATACCTAGCTGTACAATAGTATAAAACCAAACAATACATTAAGAATGTAGTAAGTCAGAAACATACAAAGTAAAGACAAGTGAAAATTAAAGATATTTGAGCAGATCTCAGTTGTTAACATATTAAAAGCCACAGTCCTGATCTGATTTTATATCGTTTTTCTATCAATACCATTGGCAATGAACACAAGGAAACATTTGTGCTGACAAATTAAAGACTTCAACATGCGAAGAAAATTGCAGAATCCTTTCTTGAAATGTATATGGGGATCGAGATGAAGTGCAAAGCCTCACCAACTGGATATAAGTTCAGAGTAAGAAAAGATTTACTGAGTCCTATAGTTATAAAGATAGTGGCAGAAAATGTTTTTAACGAGGGACTAGCATAGGGTTAAAGCCAATTTTTTTCTTGAACAGATGATATTTCAGATGGCCACACTATTCCAGATGCATCAATTTCCTTGAAAATCCAATCCATATATGTGCATATGCTGTGCTGGCAGGAGGACTGACTGAAATGGCCAAAACCCAAGAGCTAATATTCTTTTGGCCAGAATAATGCAATTATTATTTTCCTAGCTATCAGTCTAAGCATACAGAGCCATCTGTTATGCAAAGCAAACATACACATCTCAATTACAGAAAATGCAGTTGCCTTGACAGAATTTGGATTACACCACTAACCAGGGCTGTAAAATTTGTTTTAAGCTACTGTATAATGGATGCCTTTCAGGACTTTCCTAATTAGCATTTACCTGCTTAAACTAATTATCCATCCTTCTTCTTTACTGGCCTGTTAAACTTTGTTGGATATTATGCATAAAACAGATTAATATGAGCATAAGACAATAATAAACATTAAAGTTCCAATTCTTTACTGTATTAGCAACACAGTGGTGCACCAATTTCAAAATCTGAGATTCTTGATACCAATTCCTAAACAGATCAAGGCAGGTATTAAACTCTATTACAAAACAAGGAACTTTAATGAGAGAAAAAAATACATAAATGAGTAAGAAACAGCTTTAGCATTTGCTTTGCTAAAGCCAATCCATAATAACAATTACTGAACTTACTAAAACCAATTTCTTGCATTTTCTTTGATGACTTAATGAACATCTATCCTAATTCTTATGACATAATATTCAAAATTAGTCATTTTCTGCACCAAAAGTTAAAATTTCCCATTTCACTACTGTTGGGGTACAGCAAAACTAACAGTTATCAGTGCTAATACTTGCCTCCTCACAGCAGTATGGATACTAATTTAAAGGAAATAAATATTTATATCAGATTTTCTTTTTCTCCTCTGAGCGACTGCAATAGGAACAGATATCTTACCCTGCAAATCATCATGTAAAATCTTTCTTCTGCATTTCTAAGCCCAAGTAGATAGAAGCTATTTTAACAAAAGATTTCTGAATGCAGCAGGATTAGGTTTAAGTACCAGCAAACAACTTTCCCTTCATTTCCATCCTCCCTTTTAATCTTTGAAAAACAGTTGTTAGCAATTACATTTTAAAAATACTATATTTAATATATTTTCTTCATATTAGTGAACGTTTGTGGAAGCAGTAAAACGTGTCCTTGTTGGAACCCTCCCTGCCAGACATTTTAATGGTCTCTTTCAGCATTTCTTGACTCCAAATGACTCCCTGTCATTGTGTCAGCTCCCTAGATAATGCAGGGTACTCCATAAACATCCAGTAATAGGACACAAGGGAAGTACTATTAACGTATCCCTTTCCTATCAGGTATAGAGGTTTAAAGTTCAAAACAACCAAGAAAAGAAACTTCATTTGTTCTCAATAAATTAATAATGATCCTTCATGGCAAAAAGTTTTCAGGCACAAGTGTATCTTATTTGAACATCTAATACCGAAAGACATGTTTTTCAATTACTTCTTAGGATGAACCAGATGCAACTTTAAACAACTAATTGAATAATCCATGCAAAATACAGAAACTAGATTATTATAATTTCTTTTAAAATGAGAAACAGAAGAACACATCATGCAGAATTATGCTATAGAACTGAAAGCATGTACTTACTTGGGACAGGCCTAAGTAGATGGAGACAGTTTCGGAAATGTACAAAAATTTTCCTTCTTGATTTAGTGCAAATACAAATCCATCCAGGGACTGCAGACAAAGAAAAGAACAGTGAATACGTTAACTAAAAATTCTAAATCCTATATAGAAATAAATTCAAACATAGGTATCACAAAACAAATTGAGGAAAATATTCAGATGTGTGTTTTTAACTTGAATCCTTAAGACCATTCCTTTATAAAATTTATATACTAAAAATCAACACAAGTATATTCCAAAGTTGAAGGACTTACTATTCTGCTTGTATCTGCCATATACTATATAAAGTTATCTCATTTGCAACCAGGAAAAATATGGAAAAATAAAATGTTCTTGGATTTTTTTTTACAGGAAGAAATAAATAAGGAAAACAAATAGCCTTCCAATCAAATGATATGTAAGAAGATCCTGACTCCCCAGAATAAAAGCAGAGAAAACGGAAAAACAAAATCTGAAAGAAAAAAAAAACAAAACACAAGAAAAAGAAAATAAAATCCTACCATCACTCAAACCACTATGGACCTAAATAGATTGTTAATTAATTGAGGATTACACACACACCATTTTCCTTTTGTGAGACAAGAAACAAAGCCAATCAGCAGATTACTGTCAAATATGTTTACAGCTTAAGCCTATAGAAATGTTATGAATTTCATTCCTTTGGTATAAAACTCTAGATCAGATTTTAGTTTGACAGGTTCTGTCTTTGGATGCTGTTTCCACTGCAACTGCAAACTGCAAAAATGCACAGATTGATGCATATCTTTTGAAACATGACTGCAGTTAATAAACAGAAGACTATATTCCAAACTGACATGCGGAGTAAATCACTGTGCATCAAGATGGAAATATACATCTAGGAACACAAGCAAATCTTTTCTAGGAACAAATTGCCTTTCAAATACTACACGTGCCTTTAGTTTTATACTTTTTAGGAGGTTGACTGCTGGCAAAGAAAAAAAATAATATTGCAAATGTAAAAATCACGAAGTTATAAAACTTGAGAGTTAAAAATTAGATATAGATATAGATATATCAGGGGATATGAAACACCCCAAATGTTAAGATGACCAAGAAACAATCCCTAAATATCCCATCCTGAAAATTCATTTGGGAGAAAAGTACGCGTAGAGCAAAAGCATAACTATCAGTGATCAACATAATTTTGGAAGAACAAGGTAACAGAAGCAGACAAGTTCAAGGAAATATTTGACAACAAAGTCATGTAATCATTTCAGTCCTTTTTAAATACAGAACAGTGATTTCTAGTTTTTAATTCCTTTGATTCTTTTCATTCTTGATTAATTTCCAAAACACTGCTAGTCAGAAACTGTCTTTAGGAAGCATTCATTCCACTCCGATGTAGTAGATGAATCAAAAACCTGTGTTTTCTAAAAAAAATACACCACATATTGGAAAACAAACTCATACTGCATTAGAAAGATACTCTAATTTATATTTATGAATTAATAAAAATGTAAATCTGCATAGATTTCCTTCATGTAAAAACGTTTACATTCTGAAAGCCATTTAGGGCCTCTTATAAATCATCATCATTTCTTTTCAAATGATTAACATCAGTTCCTTGAATTTTAACATCAATAACAGGTGGAAAATTTGGAGCAGTGAAGTTCAAACTTGGATCCATACAAGGACAATCAAAACTTTTACACCTTTGATCTCCCCAAGTATTTCTTCTGTTACTATCCACTTTCCCTAGCACAGAAAGATCAGAAGAATTGATCTTTAAGGGTCTCAGTATAAGTTATCCTGATTCTCTGTCCTAGGTTCCTTTGAGGAAATTGTTTTAATCCCCTGTTAGAAATAAAACAGAAAACTGTCACCCTGATTCCCTGGCCACTCATGTATGTTCTTGCTGAAGTGCCATTCTCCAACAACAATTTGCCACACTGAATCAAAGTACCAGCAGTGGTTGATCTTCCTGGGTCCAACAGTCTGCACCTACTTCAGAACAGTGTTCAAAAACTCAGTGCCAGTTAGATAGGTAATGACCAGCTGACTAGAAGTTCCCTTCTAACCTCAGGTTGTTACTAGTTTGCATAGTCGTGACAGGTGATATTCTATGTAATTATTCCTACAGCTGCTGTGCTCAAGATTCTTTTTGAATCAAATTATTTTGTTATCTCAATAATACCTTGTAGAAAGAAATTTCATAGTTTTTTGTGTATCATATAAAAACAACTTTCCCCTTCCCATTTTTAACATATCAAATTTGTGCGATTCCCTTCCTCTTCTATTGGAAAAAGGATCCATGCACTCAGAGCACATTTATAATCTGTTCTGTTTAGTAAACTATATTACTGTTTAATTATCTGGCATAACTGGATTGAGTTTTGGGAGAATAGCAAAATGTAATTCTCTGAGCAATGGCTTTCTTGCTTCTCTTCTAAGTAAGCATGATCTTATTTAGGAACTCAGGCTTCTCAATGAAACAAAAATTTATAGAAAGCTTTCATCACTAATTAAGCAGACATATTCTCAGTGTTGACTTGAAATTGGCTAAAACTAGTTTTGCTGGAAATATATAACTAACTAAAATCTCAGGTAGGCACAAGAGTAAAAAGAAATTACAACTTTTATGGCTTAAGTTTTTAAAGTAACCAGCAACTGGGAAGAGTCTTAAATGTGAGAAGTGTTAAGCATCTTAAGCTTCTTCACATTACTTCTCCATTTCACCCTTGTCTTTCAGTTAAACAGTTTTAAAGCTTTATCCTGTTCTTCTACTTTCCTTTGGGAGATTATTCCTTACTTTTTACCTCCTAGTTTTACAGGGGAGGTTACTATAGCACCACTGATGGAATGGCAGGGCCACCGTAGCATACCCACAACTCTTTAGGCTTCTTGAATAACTAGTCATTTTCCACACCATAAAATTAATTAAGCCAAGTAAGACAACTGAGACCACTACATGGTGGTCATGTATTTTTTCTCTGATTCCTTTCCCTGCTCCCTGAAGTTGCATTTGAATAAAAGTACTGACATAATCCACCATTTTTTAAATTGAACAAAATTTGAATTATTACTTAATCATATTTTGGAAGGACCACTGATTAATTGCTAATAGAGCAACTATTTCCATGCCCCAAATGCAAATACGTTAGAAGTAATAAGCTCAAGTCCTCATATCAGAGAAAAATGACCATAAAAATAGTAGAAGAAATGGTCACCTTCCAGTGCAATGCAGTTCCTCCCACCCACACGAAAGGACTGAGATGGACCCCTTTTGTGACAGTGTTGTTGTTCCTTATACAGGTCAAACAGTAGTTCTGAAGGACTGCCTCATTCGTTATTCATAGGTATTATTTATGAATATTTATTATTTAAGTAATGCGTGTTGAAATTTTTCAATTTTTCATAAAGCGTATGTCCTTTGTGCATGCCAAGAGAGCAATAGACTTCAGAGAAAGCTGGCAGATAACATAGCAGGGGTTATATTATATACTGAAGAAGAGTATATGGTATCACAGTGTCTATTTACAAACAATTTTGTTTTAATGAGAAATCTTTGGAAGTATTATTTATGTTACATTTGCATAGCCAAGAAGCCAATATATGTGAGAAGGGTACGGGATTTAGTCAGCTTTCAAGTCTCTCTTTTAAACTAAGCAGCACATTGTCATTTCCAGCGGGAATTTCACTGTAGGTCAAAGGCAGATAGGATTTGTGTTTTAGATATTCCACAGTTCCTAGGTTATCATCAACTATGACGTAGAAATAGCGCGTACAAAGGTAATGAGTATTCTATAAAATGCCATGTTTTCATTGAAGGAAATTATCAAAGTACGACATCTTCTGTTAAGAAAGTTTTCTTGAGTTCATTTTGTTTCTATTTTTAAAAGCGAAATTGACTTTCATAAACTTCGTGCTACCCCAACTACTGCGGTGTCTTGAAAATGGTTGGGGTAAACGTCCATGCCAATTTTAAGCACAATTAAATTTTAAAATACCAGCAACTTCTTGTTTAAACCTATGCTTTCTGCTCATACACAAAATGTGATTAAAGCTGAATTTCCCCAGTACTTTTATTTCAGAAAACCATTATGTATTATGCTGTTTCAATCACCACAGGCTACTTTTTAATTTTTTTTTTTTTTAATACGGCCCCACTGTTTTCAACAGGCGCCAATTAAGATTCTGGGGTCAAAGGGTTAATTACATCTTCTTACCCGCTATGTAGAATTTTCTGATTATTAACCAAGGTTGGATTAAGATGAAAAAGAACCGACACAAATGTTAATGCTTGCCCCTCCTTGAGAAGATTTATCATAATACCATGCTGAAATCTATATGCTTTTTTCAAAGCTGTTAGAGAATGAAATCTTAGAGGAAGCACTAAAATAAATGCTTTAAAGACATGGAAGTATCTGATTTATTGAGCCAGTTCTCTTATTCCTGAAAACTGTTCTAAGCTAGAGAGACAGGCCTGATATAAGATTTCCTTTGTCACATATCAGCAAGTCAATGTGGTAGACACGAAGGAAGGGAGACTCAGATGTAAAAGTCACTAGCTACAGCGCCTTTGAATAATAATGCCAATAATTATAATTTATGTCCTCTGACATCAGAATAATATGAAAATGTAAAGCACAGGATTTTAACCCAAAATACTAAGTGGCTTGTACAGTGTTTGTTGAATACTGAGGTTATTTTCTTTCAAGATATGAAACCCACTGTACCACTTTGACCGAATATGTGCTAATGTATAATGCATTGCACTAAATGGATTTATATTTGTCAGAGGAATTTTGTCCCAGATATTTTTGCATATACCCACTACAGACAAATTTAATTCACTGGGGTCTTACTACTGTGTCCTTCTGGAGAATATCCTCATACTTCATACTATCCATGCAGTCCCTAATTCCTTCTAGTGTATTCCAACATCACAAAAAACCCTGTTACCCCGACCTAAACTCCAGTTAGAGTGAAGAATTACCAGTAGGCTAGGTTATTTTAATGATAGATTATTTTAAACGAAGCCTTCACCATCTGTTTCACCCCTAATTATGAATGCAAAAAGAACATATTTCACAATTACATCAGTAAAAAGTAAGATATACATGATTTAAATGCATACATGTGTTCTTTGTCCAATGCAGCATGCATCTGTGATGTTTTTCTTCTATCTCAGGCTCTGATCGGGAGATAGGGGCTGGGGAAGGGACTACTTCCCCTGATAAAATAGATTAATTGATATAATAAACTTTTTCCTGGCAAACAGATCATCTTAATTAGAATTTTTCACTGTTGCAACATAATAATATCATAACTGGAGCTGAGCATTAAAAAACCTGTCACCAATTAAACATACTACATTCCATAACAGCGAAAATATCTAACTTTTTCTTAAGCGAGAGGCTGTATAGGATGCAACTGACGCTTACTAAAGCAAATAGTTCTTCTCTTGCAATAAACATATCATTGTATAGCGCATATACTGTGTTATAGCATAACTGAAGAACCTAGTTTACTAAGGATGGCAACAAAAACATGAGGTTCATCTCCAAATGGAAAGCATTCTTGGTCTCAAAATGAATGTCATAGACAGTAACTAACAGTACTCAAAGCTTCAGTGCCCATTTATTGCACTCTCACTATTAATACACCAAAGTAATATCCCCCAGCAATGCTAACATACAAAACAGTAACTACTTAGGTGGAAAATCTGACCTTGGGGTTTCACAATTAAGTACTGTGAGAAAACCAGTATATTATTCCTGGAAATGTTATCTTACATGAGTTGTATTTGATACATCAATATAAATAAAGTTATATCATCTGCTGACTTACAAAAATCTCTGAAAGCTTTATTCCTCCTCCTCTTCAGTCTTGTTAATACTTTGCAGAGTACAACAGCAACAAAATCCAAATAAAATAAAAAGACATAAGACTGTCTGCAGTGTTCCTTGGGCTACAAGCTTTTTTTTCTTCTTTACATTTTACCATATTGTAAGAATCCCAACAAACAGAAAATACTGTTTTCAACCCTCATACTATTACCATCTTTCAATCATAGTCCACTCATAGTTATATGACCATATATTCCTTGTGAATCAATGACACATATTTGGCAAGCAACACGTATTTGGCAACAAAACAATTGCAGTAAAAAAAACCATGATGCAAGTGGACAAGCTCAAAGGATGTGGTTAAAAAAGACTTCAATACCAGGCTCCTAAGTGGTCATCTTCATGTTCTATGCTTTTGTGGTCAGGGTGCAATGCACAACAACAAGGAAGTGCCAGAAAATAAATGTGTCAATAATAAGATCTGTTTTATGCTCGAAAACAAGAAACAGAAGAGTAAACTTTACTGATTCCCTCAATGAATCTTTCACCAGACTCACAGAATAACTGTGTAATCAACAAAAATAGAGTGGTGTGGTTAGAAAGGGATAATCAGAAATAAATGAAAAAATGCTCATTTGTGTAGGTTCATAGGGAAAACTTCAAGAGGAGAAAGAGATCCTTCCCCAGTAGCAGTTATCCCTTAAATGGGGTCTAGGAGAGGTGCAGCCAGGCTCCACCCCTTCTGGTCACACACCTGAATTGCCTTCACGGCTGACTCAGTGCTTGCCTCAGGTGGTCAGTCAGAGGTTCAGGCTGTGATTCAACAGTTCCCATAGATGTAACCAAAGCAGAAAAAACTTGAAGAGGCTGACTATTTGATTTTAAAATAAGATTTTGTATCAGATCAGGATCACTGCAAGAAGAGAGTATAGAGGAGAAAAATGTAGAGACAAGAATAATGTTTGAAATCTACTCTGACACTTGTATTCTTAAGGTGTATTCACCAACAAGAAGCTGATAAATATCAGAGATAAGCCTAAGAATCATAGGAAGATTACAAATCTCAGAATTATACAAGTTCAAGAAAACAACAACAAAAACAACAACAACAACAAAACAAAAAACAACAAAACCACATATCAAGAGTTTGAAAATTTTTGAATGCAAAAGCAATAAATTACTTGTAGGGGCTCTGTTGATAGTAATTTCAATATTTTCTAGAAGGCCATTCTACATTTCTACAAAATCCCAAGCCATCCTGATTGCACAGGCAAAAATACACCATGAAAGCTACTAAACTTTCTGAAAAGCTGGCATCACAGCAGGAGAAAAAACTATATCCTTGGGTTGAAATGTATTGCTATCTGAAGAAAGAAATAGAGAGGCTTAATAATGTTAAAAAAAACCCAAACAAACAAAAAAAACCCACCTCACTAAACTCCAAGACAGATTGTTTGTAATTATTCTGCATTCTGTTTATCTGAAGATTTTTTTTTTTGTCCAAACCTTTCATATGATATGTAGAAAAAACATATTAGAGTCAAAATACCAATCAGAATAACAAAATTGAGTTAAATGATAGAAGCCATATGATCTTTAATTATCTACGTGATTTTTTTTTGGTCAAGTACTTGCACTATTTTGCTGCATCCTCTATATCTCTGCTCATTCTGCTTCTGTTTGATGAACTGATCCAAATTACTGGGCTGAACTGTTGAAATTCTTCATGGAGGTTTTCATGCACGCAGTGATGTGCACTGAGGATACTAAACTATTTGTTAGAAGTGCTCCAGTGTCTCATGCAGTACAGTGATGGCTGAAGTGGAGTAGGTTATTTCAACTTACATGGCATTAAGATTTTAATAGTCTGATGACATGATAGAACTTGAAGCTTTTGAATCATTTTCATCCCTGTGCTGCGGATGAGGCAATCTGCTTTGAGTAAAATATTTTACAAGGTGAGTAGCATCCTTTAGTAAGAGATAAGAAGTATGAGTTTACTCTCTTCACTTTTTTTGGAGTAGGTGGAAGATAATAAGTCATACATACATTTTTTTACATGTAATGAAAATAGTTTCATAAAGGTTTCATTGCAAGAACATGTTAAATAAACTGTGCATTCCCTCTGTATTTCTGTATCTCTGGTTTCCAGGTCTGTGGTCTGCACTCTGATAAATTTCAACCTGAACTTTTCCAATTGAGAAGTGAACTACTCAAAAGTCTGAACAATCTGAATTATTCAGTCTGAGTAACTTTAGCTTTAACCGTTTGAATAGATCTTTGAAAAGTAACTGAGAAAAGTGAGCTTACTGTATATAGACTTAAGTTTTCAACAGAACATTTAAGCCATTAATGGACCATTCCGCGGTCTGCTAGTACACAATAAAAAGATGAAAAGTTGCTGTTCTCGTTGAAAAATGCTATTGTTAATTTTCCCTTCTTCTGCATAAATTATTCATTACTAAAAGAAAACACTGATTTCATTAGTACACACTGTACTAACCAGTGTTGAATACTTTTGAACTTATAAGAGAGAAAAAAGGTACACAATTAGTGTAAAGAAAAAGGGAGAAAAAAAGACTCTTGAGGGGGGGATTCAACATTGCTGCACTTAGTTAAAATTCAGTTTTGTGGGAGTTGTGTATTAAAGCACTGACCTTTATGATCTTTATCATTTTTATGATGCCCATTCCTGATGAACTCCTACCCTTCAATTATATTGGATGTCTAGTTATGCTTCCAGACTGGACAGCAGACTGTAATGCCATTAAGTGCCCCATCTAATACAATCCAATGCACTATTTAGGCTAAGAATTATCATATAGAGACTATATTATTTACCAGTTGCTCTGAGAATTTGATTGTTTCAACCAGGGTTAAGTGTATATCTGGCTGTGGATTGATTGGCTTTGCTTTGGATATACAGAATTTGAATATCAAGTGGTTTCTGTTCTTTGTTGATACAAATATTCTGGTCATTCACGCATTTGTGCTCCAAGAGGTGCTGCCCTAAGGACTTGATATTTTGCAGGTGCTTACAGTATTTACTACCATGAGTGCTAAAAACAAAAGGGTAAACTGACGCAGTAGCAGGAGCTATAGAGTACTGACAGGATAAGGGCTAAGTCCCTGGATCTGCACCTCAGACTGAATACACAGAAAGAGCCTGTGGTGATCTGATCAGAATGGAACCCATAGTTCAGATAGAAGTGTCTGTAAAAGCACAACTGACTGGGAGCAGCAAGTATTACTGTGAATGTTATTGTTTCCAAAGTAGCAAGTTTAAAGCCCCTTTATGTTGTGCTGTATGAATACTTCAGTTTATGTAAGGCCCATTCAAATAATTCATAAACATAAACATATCTGCCTGTGAGTTTAACGTTTTTTTTAACATACACAATCTGACACTATGTGAAAGTAAACAGATAAAGTTATCCAAATGTTTATTGTCTAAAAACTAGACAAAAAAAATAGGGAAGATTTGCTAATTGTACTCTTAAAATAACACCTGCACTCATCAGCAGGTGCTCAGGATGCTCCAGTGATTGGTCCTGACAACTGGCTTGCTAGAATTAGCCCTCAGTCCCATGACTGAGTACATACGTATGAAACTGCAATGGAAGTGAGAACACATGAAACAGAGATGCTTTGCTCAGGAAAGAACATGATGAGAGGCTTATGCTTAGCATCTTTAACCTATTAGAAAGTAATACAGATAGCCAAAATAGATCTGAATGACAAATTGAGTTGAGTCCTTTACCTAGCCTATCATACGGATTTATACTCTTCTTTAAAGAAGAACATGTTGAGAATACTTTATAGATCTTGGAATACTTTATAGACAACAGAATATAGATAAATAAGATCAAAGAATAGAAGGAACATAGCCAAAGTCCATCAAATCCAGTGTCATTTCTAACTAACCTCTGACAGATGCATGGGGAAAACAACAACAGCAAAAACAAACGAACAAAAAAACCCAAACAAAAGAAACAAACAAAAAAACCCCAACAATCCTATGTCCTTAACTCCAACCTTTTATCCCATGTTGTAATCCAAACAAGGCATAACCTGGTCCTAATTAGCTGAGAATTTCTCCAGCTGTCACTAATCTGCGTACTAAGGTGGTAGATCCATTTCCTACACCAAGTTTTCCTACACGTATGGAATTCTGTAGCAGTTCCATCGATGTCTACTTTGAAGACTTGTAGTATACATCTACAGCTGGACAAAGTTAAAGCAGCCATTTGCTTTTCTATTCACGATCAGCAAAGAAATGCCTCCAGTACCGTTACTGTTGATTTTGTACTTCTCTGACTCTTGAAACAAGAAGGATCTGGACTGCCATGAGCAAATCCTGCAGGTTACTATGAAGGTTCAGGTGGGCATGAAAAAACATACCCACATCTCTTTGAGATCTGGATGGTGAAGTAGTTCTTCCCAGTTCCAACTTTGTTTTCTCTGCCCTGCATGCCTTTGTCCTGCTGCTAACAGCATCCTAGTACTCGATTCTAATGCTAGATTTGATAAGCAGGCAAAGGTCTCAGAGAAATTCCTCCAAATTAAGGGAAAGCAGACTGATAATGGAGAAAAGACCCCTCATGAGCCTTTGCTGTACTACCTTCCTACAGTATCAGGCACCATATCATTTACATAGCAGAAAGAGCTTAAAGATTTCCTGGGCACTGAAAAATCCTCAGCCAGCTTGCACTGTCTTAGACACAAAAGTCCAAAGAAGACGAGATGGAAGTCTACAGAAAATGATGTTGTACTATTCTAGCACCCATGGAAGAGCTGGTTGCCATTTACTCTGCTCTGGAGTTAAGAGCAGGGAACATAGGAGCACTGTGAGTTGACAAGACTAATAGAAAAACAATGTCCTGAAACAAGTTAGACATTTCATTACTAATAGAAGTATGTCAAAATCTTTCCCTGAAGAAACTGGCCACTGCATTTGCTTTCTACACAGTAAAGTTGATGTCTCTATGCTGGGTTGCTGTACTTCCTTCAAGTGTTTTGATGTTGGAGTGAAGCACTGCACATGTATGTGAAAACCAATTATCCTGATGGAATCGGAAGTCTGTTCCTGAATGATTTCAGGCAATTAACCAGTTCTCTCCCCCGCACCCCCCTCCCCCCCCCTCCCCCCCGAGCCTGTATAGGTAAAGATAAGTATGGATTTTGCTGTTTACCAGCTCATTGCATAAATTCAAACATATAAATTGAGCAGTTCTTTCAGTGAATAAGGCTTATATTCTTTTATAAATGCAAGTTAATACACTATAGTGGCACCTCTGACTGCTAGGGTAATGAAGGATCTGTATTTCCATAATAAAAATCCTACTTTCTAGTGTAGTGAGGAGTGAGCGGGTTATGACTTGCCCATATACCACCAGCAGAAGCCAGAAATACAATGTTTCAACCAGGATCACCTTTAAAACATCAGTTTCATGGCAACCATGTGAAAATGTTCCTTTGTATATTTACCACAGCCTCCCTGTGTAGCCACACTGTCATGAAATGCCCTTAAGGATCCCCTGGAGCAGCTCCGTATTGAAATATCAATAACGTGCTCATCAAATGGTGCTCAAGATTTCATTCAGATTGCAGAGTACAATATCTGTCTGCTTTGCCAACAGTGCACACACCACATTATCTAAAGAGCTCCAAATAAGTCTCAATGCCACCATCCCTAATGCTATTTATTGTGCATGTCAACAATCAGTATGTTGTATCCCCTGTCCTGACTCAGGACTGACGTGACAGCTCTATACTGTTACTATCTGTTTCATTCCAACTTGTGAGACCTGAAGTTAAAGCCTCTTCCTAAGGTGACTCTGCTAAAATTGTCTTCATCTACAGAACTGGTGAAAGAAAACTCCTCTATTCTTTTCAAGTGAGAGCACCATTTTCTCTTAATTCAGAAGCACTCAGTGAGAGTGTAAAATCCTAGCTTTTTCTGCAGCTGCCGTGATATAATTCTCCTTTCGACTCCTTGAAGAAGTCACATATACCTGCTATTGTCTCCTGCCTTGAGCGATATCTTTTTGCAGATCCTAAGCAATACCTTACATGTTTGCTTGGTTCTCTAAATCGCAGGCAATTTATTCAGTGATGTTGGCATCATTACTGCACAGTGTTGAACTCCTGCTCTTGCTACCTGGAGGCCCTGTAATGTTGCAGTTTGACATCTCCCTGGTGCAGCTAACTTTCAAGTCCTACTGGTGGCACATCAAACATAAGAACTTCTAGTGTAGGTTTAACCTCAACCTTTTTGTAAAAAAAAACAACACAAAACAAAACAAAAAAAAACAAAAAACAAAAACAGAATTTCCTCAAAATTAATTTTTCCTGTCTCACTAGCTTACTATTTTCTCCATTTCATTTCCTTTCCTTAAATCACTGGAAACCTACCTTGAGCCAAAATCACAAAGGTGACTAGATTCCGGTCAGTGCCTTTAATGCTGCTGTATGAATGCCTTTCCGGTTCAGTTTCTGTACTGTTACTTTGCCCAAATGAACATGCTGCCTGACACACAACAGAGGAAGCAGCATGGATAGACTTCTGCATATAAATTTGCCATTTTAATTGGCAGCAACCCTTCTAACTTAAAATAAATAAATTTAAGTGGTCATGCTTTAATGAGTTCCGACATTTATCTGAATTTCTTCAATCTGTTCTCAGTCACTATAGTGAAAAAGAAATGGTTTTTTATCAGTCCTTCCTTGATTCTGGCTTGAAACCAGATGGGAAAGCGCAGAAGCATACACAACACAGAGTAACTGCAACAGAAATACAACCAAATGTTTTACACATCTGAGAGGACTGTTTGAGTTCTGTGTTAGCGTTTAAAATCTAACCAGTTTTTCAGCCTAGTTCTATCCATAGCAGGATTCCAATTCAGCTTGCTAAAGCATATTTCCTATGGCACTCAAGACAAACTGTTTTTATTTCTAAATTATGTTTTTTAAGAGATGATAAAATAAACCTAGCAGGGTGCTTGGAAATTCAAAAGGCTTTTTGACCCTAAATGATAGACATTCACATTGCACGAAACTTTAAAGCATTCTTGTCTTATGCTGCACTTTATCTTGCCACATATTTTTAGCTGTACTCTGTTGGGATAAAATTCTCCCCCACAAAATACCCGTGCCATTTCCCAACTCTACAAGGAAGACACTATTCCTCCCACTGATACCACAAGCTACTATTAAAATTATTTTTTAAAACTCATCTGTTGCAATCTGTTGCAACTGTTTGCATCTGTCAGATTCAAAACTCATCTGTTGCATCCATTTGCATCTAACACAAATGCAGAACAAGAATTTCCAATTAGCCACTCTCAAGAAAAGGAAAGAAGTTTTACAAAACCAAAAAGTATGCACATACTGCATCTATTTGATATTAGTGCATCTAGAGTAACAAATCTAAACGCCAAATTCTGACCACAGTCCTCTCCTGAAGATCTTTCTGATGCCAAACCTCCTTCTGAAGAATCTCAACTTTTTGACCCCAATACTTAATTCAGAGCAGAATTTGTGTTTCCTGTACTATTATCTAACAGTAATTTCAAACCAAACCATACCTAAAATCCTGGTAACTGATAAATTTGCTATTGCCTTCATTTGAAAAAGAAAAAGAGACTACGGATATCTCTGTGATATATTCATTAAGAAGTGCAGAGAGATCTGTAGATAGTCTACAGGCCTCAAAGGTAAAATAGATTAGACAAAACCAGAGAGTATGGGTTAATATCCCTGTGGGTGTCAAATCCGCTGCTCACAGATTAGAAAGCTTTCCTTGAATCTCTGAAGGTAAACCAAAAGATTTTTGTTATTGCTAAGAAAAGGAGAAATTTAAGCTTTATAAATGTTGTAAAATTATGTTTTGATTCAGAAAGCTGTGGACAAGAATGTAAATGCACAGAAAAATAATAATCACAGAATTCAGGCTGAAATTGTAGCAGAAACAGGGAATTTCTAGAAACTAACTACCAGCATATATTACAGGCATGATGGATTTGGAGCAGATCCACATCAATCCAACAATATTTTGAAGTTCACACACAAACGCATATTACTATGACCTACAATAGTTACAGTCTACATGTTACATGTAATAGTATTTCAAAAACCACAATTATCCAACTACTTCAAAGCCATGTCCTATTACACACTAAAATGTTACGCTTTTCATACAAATGATACCACAGCATAAACTGCTCTGAAAATATTACAGCTTTAAATAGCATTTACTTTTTCTAAACGCTTGTTGAACACAGCAGGTATCAAAATGATTTAGCATCATGAACAAATATATATGGTTGTTTGAGCCCAAATTTTAAAGCAGATAAACCTATTTTCTGGTCCTTCATTTAATGGACTAGAAACGAGCTAAAAGGCAGCATATTCTGGCAACTTACTGCTTCAAGTGAACTTTCTCATATGGAGTATTGTGCTTAAAGGAACATAAAAGCAAATCACAGTTCTCACATATTCAATGAATGGCTCATCTGCAATATTTCCTCTTACAGCTTTCAAGTAGGATTGTGCACTGTGGAAAAAAAAAATGTGTAAAGGTAATACACAGAGTGTTGTGCAGTCTCCAATCAATAAACAGAAAGAAGACATTAACCAGGAGGCTAATAAAAAGATGCTGCCCTAGACAGTAACATAAAGAGCCCTGATGTATTTTTCTCTTCAAAAATGCTATTCTTTATGCTGATTTTCCCTTAGCACTGCAGTCGTTTCTCTGTGTATATACACATCACCTTACTTTTTTGTCTTGTTCCAATTTTATGTTTGCATTTTATTTTCTCATTTCCTTCCCGCTACTCCCCTGTTTCTCTTTACTAGCTTGATGTTTACACAAACCTTTACTAGAATTGCAGGGTTTGGAGAGATCCCATTTTTTTCTTTGTTGTAATGCCCACATTTTTTTATTTTTTTTTTTTATTTTTTCCCAGAGAAAAGATAAGTTTACCCAGAAAATAAAAAGCCAATACAACCTTTTGCTCATCAACAAAGTATGTCTTGTTGTAGCCAGGAATAAGTTAATAAAACAGGGAAAAAGCTTAGTGGCTTAAAGAAAAAAAAACCTCCTTGGGGTTATGAACGAACAATGTTGTTTTTTCTTCCCAGCGTGCAAGGATTTAATTAAGTGATAACAGTCACCTTGGGGTGGCTGCACAAGGCAATAATATCTAGGTGAAGAAAAATGCTGAAGAGAGTTGAGTACAGTCAATTTATCTTCAGAGAAGGCAATAAATGAACAAAGCATAGGTATTTGGCTGATTGTTTTGGAATGTTTCCATTACTGATAAACATCAAAATAAAAGGACAAAGATTTGGTATTTTCAGTATCTGAAATGTATTAAATACAGAAAGAAACGAAGGAATAAATCAGTGTGAGGTCATATCCTAGAGTTCTAATTGCAAACGGTTTGGTAATTATTCAAGCTAAACATAGAACAAGGGAATTTTAATGTTGACACAAAGGATAGAAATACAGCTGAGCTGTTTATTTATAGCAAGCAAAAAACACTGGATGAATTTCATTTGGGACAAAAAAATTTGTAAGCATATATGGCAAGTGACACATATTAGACAAATATACGCAACTTCATGGTCAACAACCCAAATTCAAGGATTTAAAAATATGTTAGTGGGAGCTCTTCAGGAAACACGCAGTAATCTCAACTGTCTACAAATGCCTAAATTCTGCCACTCTTGTAAAGCAAAGAAAATCACTTGTGAGAAAGAGCAACACAGAACAGAGAAAAGACTACCATGAAGAGCCATTCTCACTTACCACAAAGTTGCTAACAATTTACATTATTTGCATTGTGGGGTTTGAAAGGAATACACGAGCTGTCCTTGGGGAGTTCAATCTGCAAAGATGTTCTGGAAGCCATTTCCATATTGTCCATTTCCAATAACAATACTCAGTTTTCCAAAACTTTACACAACTTGGAGTCTAGCTATGGCAGTTGTTAGTTAGTGACACGATCAAAGTCTGTGACAGATGGACATGAATCGTAATTTGGATGGAAGATGCCTGAACATACCAATAATCTTGGGAATTCACCACATTCCATCATTTATCCCTCTCAAGCTGGAAACTCAATTCTCCTTTTAATTTTTTTACTTTTCCTGAGCGTGTCTCCAGCAGGGAGGGAATTGATAGCCATTTTCTTCAGTTTACAACTGGGTGAAATACTCCTCCCCCACACACTTTGCATGAAGATGATAAAGACTACAGAGAATTGTTTATTTATTTTTAACAACGTGGGCAGACAATCTTTCAAAGAGAAAGATCAAGTCAATAATGATTGGCTCACACAACATCCTGGGTAAAAATATGACACGCATGTGCGTGTGAGGGAGCAGGCAAGCATATTTGAGTTTAAAGAGAAATACATAGTTCTGAAAAATATATGTTTTAATTTAAACAAAAATCTTAAAACAATTTTCCCTAAATCACTTCATTATGACTTCCAGTGTATGATCAGCTATCATATTTATCTAAAACACTCATTTTCAATGCCTATCTTTTCAAGACCCCAAACACAAGACTTACTTTAACAACTGGTCTCGCTGCAATTACTTTCCTCCCAAGACCAATATGACCTTTAAAAATTATTTATTTTTCACCTCTAAGAGGCTGAAGGTTTTTTACCTGTCTGTAGCTGCTGTTTGGCCTTGGTAATGTGATTCCATCAGTTATCCCAGTTACAACTGGAACCGCAGTATTCATCTCCATCAAAACACGAGGGAAGTTTTATCTCATTCCTCATTTTAGAGAGATTTTCTTTAGGGAAAAGACTGGGATTAAGAGATTGGGACATGTGAAACTAACATTTCTTTTTCATATGGTTAAATAGTGGAGCATCTTTTTTATGTTGCCACGCTGTATTCTGATTGTGTATGCTGATTAACATACTACAATTTAATCCAGCACTTGTCTGGAGCAAAGAGAGAAACATACTTGGTTTGCCATAGAAATGGGACAAGTCACTACCTAAAACATCTTTTCAAATTTCAGCACGGAGGTATTGTTTTAGAACTGTTTAAATCTTCTCAGTTTGATATTTAATCTTTGATTTTGTCTGAACAGCAAAGCTGGTGAAAACAAATATAACAGATTACCCCTACTATTTTGAACTACTTATTTTCTTCTAAATCCTCTTATTTGCACAAATTACCTCTCAGAAATTCTAATAATCTTACTTGAAAAACAAATGCTAGGAACTATGTCACTGTTGCCTTATGGAAGGTTCAGAGGCTAACGTCAAAGGATTAGAAGAACCCTTCTTCATTAGTTTGCTCACTGTGTGAGTTGCTTTTCAGACATTTAAGTATCTCGCGTTATTTTAATCTATAACACGGGAACAGACAATACAAACCCTTCTAAATTACCCTGAGATCACTGCATTTTACAGCCTGCAAGTATGGGTCATAGTCACAACCAAATATACTAAATAAGGTTGTGGGAATTTTTTACATCACTAGAAGGAAAAAAAATGATTCAAAATATTATTTAGACTGAGGCACAAACAATTCCTGTTAACGTTAATGGGAGTTTTAAAGCTGATGCCTGAAGGACCGTATCAAAATATAACCTGAAGATTAGAAAAGCTGTTTCTGTTCTTACACAGTAAGAAAATCTGTCCTTTTTTTTTTTTTTTTTTTTTTTCCCCTTTAAAAATGAAGAAACAGCCCTCTTCTGCAACACACATTTAGATGGCATAAAAAAACCCCAAACTGATTGCTTTTTCATTAATCCAATGACATTGCTGCCTGACACAGGCTGATTACACCCACACTTTCAGATGTATATAAGAATGTAACAATTGAGAACAATATGCAGGATAGTACCAGAGGCAGACTGACTGTGAGAACACTACCAAAGTCAGGCATGCACTAGTATCTATCCTACTAGAGAAGAAGAGGCTCAGGGGAGACCTTTTGCTCTCTATAACTACCTGAAGGGAGGTTGTTGTGAGCTGGGGGTCAGCCTCTTCTCTCGTGTAACTGGTGATAGGATTAGAGGGAATGGCTTCAAGCTGCACCAGGGGAGGTTCAGGCTGGACGTTAGGAAATACTACTTCTCTGAAAGAGTGGTCAGGCAGTGGAATGGGCTGCCCAGGGTGGTGGTGGAGTCACCGACCCTGGAAGTGTTAAAGGAAGGTTTGAATGTTGTGTTGAGGGAAATGGTTTAGTGAGAACTATTGGTCATAAGTGGATAGTTGGACTGGATGACCTTGTGGGTCTTTTCCAACCTTAGTGATTCCAAGATTCTATACTGAGAAGAAAAGATGGTGGAAGTCCAACAATGCAGCTATTTTTTGCTGATTTCTTTCTACTAACTCCAAAAATGATGAGCATACTTTTTCTGATTGCCAGCCCTGCATTTCCAGATGATTTCACAGTCACATGACAGGTTTCTGCTTGTCTATTCAGTCAGACATATATTTTGCTCAATTACATCTAAATGACCAGAAAGAAAGAGAAGAAAACATACACACCTCATCTAGCACAACTATCTTTATTTTGTCTGGCCTTTCTGGAAAGTGACTCCAGTACCTACCTGCCTTTGGATCAGTTCAAAAATATTTACAATGTTCTCTTACAGCCCATCCCTGAAGAGGAGAATAAACAGCCCTGTACCTTTCATCGCATGGCTACAAGGAACATCTAAGAGCAAGTACAGATGCATGAGAATTACCTACCTGTAGATTCATGAAATGCTCATTACCTCACTTCACACTCAACCAATTTTACTCACAGTTAGAAACTTTTATTAAAAAAGAAGGAAAATTAAGTCTTGCATGGTATAGTGGCCAAGATCCCACTTCCCTATTGTCATGGAAGTTCTGCACAGTCACAGAGATGTGACAAGTTTTTCAAGCTCCAGCATGTTGAAATGGAATACTGGAATGGAATTATTTTGCTAAATATGGTCTAGAGGCATTTGTAAATTCTGGTTCTGAAATCAATGCTTTATTACAGTGTTCTGAAAATAATAAGAAAATGTGATTATATAGGCATAATTTTTCTTGGCTTTTATGTTTTCTTTTATGAGAGTTTTGAAGTTATTTTTTCTCCCCAAAGAGAAGCTATACTAAACCAGGTACTAGGAGCACGTGTTAAAATTTGACTTAGCAGAAATGTTCTCCTCGCTGCTTTTAAGTTATAGAGCACTTCTCATGAATCCAAAGCAGAAAAGCCTTGGAATAGTTTCCTGAATCTGTTGGAAGAATGAAAACTAGATGGAGGTGAAGAATGGAAAAGAGGGAAATTGGAAGGTCTAAATAAAAAAAAAAAAAAAGAAAAAAAAAGTAAAAAAAAAAAGTGGAGTAGCAAGAATAAGCTCAACCTTTCTTGGAGGTTGAATATGATGAAAAATAGGCAAGAAAATGAAAAACCGAAAATATGCAAGAAAAAATAGAGCAGATATAAGCAAAACCAGAGAAATAATATTCAGTTGCATTTCCAGTAAAATGTTTCATAGAAAGAATATCATCCTATTGCAAACTACTGTGTGAATATATGAGTTAGCTATCAAAAAGGTATTTGGCTCTCCAATAGTGCCAGAAAAAATAATGTATCTTCACAAGAGCAGCCTACATGGCAAAGGCACAAGAAAGGACAAATATCAGTTCATCAACATCTGAACTGAATCAGAGATGAAGAAGGATTTCTTCTCCTGTGAAGGATTTTTTTTTCCAGCTTTTCTATTATGAACTTATTCCTGCCAGGGATAACTTATTCTTTGCTTACAAAGACTGATACTACTTCTGGAAAATGCTAGACTGCATCAAACGATAAATTTTCCCACAGTATCTTCTTACAAGAGAATCCCCCTGGACATACCTACAGAACATTTTGTTCTTCTTGTTCAAAATTACTTCATGCTTTCCGCAGTGTTTAAAAAAAAATATTGCTCAAACATTTTAGCTGTGTGAATCTGTCCAGACTTGGCAGTCCAATGCAGAGCACTGAAAAAGTCTTTTGTATGTACGTCAAGAGAAAACATCCTTTAAGTACTACACTCTAACAGTGGACAACACTAGTCAGCTGTCAGCAGGAAATACTAGGTAATCCAGCATGAAAATCTGCTGTCAGAACAAATTCTTTCACCTTCCAAAGACCTTCAAGGAATACTTAAAAGTAATAAAGAAGTTAGGAGAAATATGTTGTCGTGGGTGAGACAAGCACTTTTCTATTTATCTTAACATCATCAGAAGTCATTTGGTACATGATGAATAAATAATGCCAACATAGAAATTTATGTCTGTGTCTCCAGGTTAGCTGAAGACATTTAGGTACCACACTAACATTCTTCAAGACGCAATATCTGAAAAGCCATACTATGTAAAAATGTCAATGAACCTTGAGTGTATTAGAACACTCATATATATTTTTTTCTTTCCTATAAATTTCTCTGTAGTTATAAAGGTCAAAAAGCATGTCTCTATAATTATCTATATATATGTCAGTCCCAGTGCAATATCTAGATCTCTATAGATCCATACATCTTTCCATTGGTACAAAATAAACACAACAGTGACTGCATTTACAATCTTTACAAACCCTTTTTCTAACGCTCATCAAGTATTTAGTATTTATTGCTTGTTTTTAAGTGAACTTTACATTTCACTTTGATCAATGTAGTATGACTAAAATCTGTTTTAGCGATGAATGTTATTTCAGACTGCTAAGGTAGGTGTATAAACATTCAGTAGAAAAATATTCAGGCTCCTGGTTTTACTCATTTATTCCCGTGGATGTCAGGAGTGACAGCACTATGATGAAATGAGTTAATCAGTGCTAAACTGGTGCAATTTGGAAAGGAATTTGTATCGAAGAGCCACATCCCCTTCTGACATTGTTGCACTATTTGTTAGCCAACACTTTGCAGGGTAACATACACGACATGGGCTACATGCTTCCCTAAAAAGGATTCAGCCTGGTGACCCAGTTTTTAATAAGAATGAAGTGGGAACAGTAGGCATTGATCTTCTAATATACTGAAATAAATTTAATGTGATTTTGGAAGGACATCTAGTCATTGTACACAAGATATATATGCTATTGAGTCTCTGATAATGCTAGTGAGAAACTTATGTGATGCTTTTTTTCCAGCAATCAGGCTGCATCAATTATCAAGAGATAGTCCTCAACTTATCTGTCCAAAACATGAGCTGCAGGGAAGATTCTCCCATTCTTCATTTTGACCTGTTGGTAAAGCTAATTGACGTGGTGGCTTCAATGAAAATATTAAGATTATTTAGAAAAAACGATCAGCATAGACAGAAATTCATTTTGGAAGAGACCACTGTTAAGAATAACATAAAATAAAAGTATATATTTTAAGTAATTGCTTCTTCAGGAAGAAAAAAACAGACCTTGCAGAGTAGAATGCATTTCATTCTTCAAACAAGATTTTAAATTTGTTACTTCTCTTTTATAAGCCGCAGGCTGAATTTCTGGGACAATTCAGTCAAATGAGAATAAAAAAATATTTTAGATTGCCTATGTGAATAAATTCTTATGACTTTTTTCTTTAGAGTAGTCTGTTCAAATCCATTCTCATTTAAGCAAGTAATGAATTTTTGAATAAAACTCCAATTTACACATCTTGGAGAAAATCACCAGAGCACAACTACCTACAATTCTTGATGATTCCACTGAAACCACACACAAGTCCTGCTAGGAACTGCTGGCACCTGAACAGAACTTTTGTTTTCCTTTTTAGTTTGCACTGGGTCAGTGGTATGTCACAAACAGAACTGAAATCTGGCACTTGCCCAATCACATGCCTTTTGATGATCTGCCCAGTAGCTTGGAGGAGAAATGTGCCTTGTCTGAATGTGTACTTGAACCAGGATTTGTGGGAGAAACTAAGGGGGGAAGAGGGAACAGAATAGACTCTGAAATAGAACCGAGAGAGATTTTTCCACTACATCAAATTTCCCTCCAAAACTTGTATTGACGTTCATGAATTTGGATTCCCATCATTTTTCTGCTATCAGCGAATTGACAAATGATTTTCTCCTCCTTTTGTGCTGGAACACACAGATTGAGCAAACATTTATTTTAGTTATTCTATTAGTTTAAGTGGTAAATATGCATGGAATTAATGCTACATATCTACCAATGAACTATGCTGGTTTCAACAATGTACCATCTCTATGACTTCCTTGTTTTTGTTAGTAGAACATAAGAAATTGTGATCAGAGAAATGAAGAAGAAAAGGACTAACCATTTCAGTCTCACCTCTGTTCCAGGAAAGATCATAGAGCAATCCTCCTGGAAGCTATGCTAAGGCACTTGAAAGACAGGGAAGTCATATGGGAGAACCAGCACGGTTTCACCAAAGACAAATTCTGCTTCGCTAACTTAGTTACCTTTTATGATGATGAAACTGCATCGATGGACAAGGGAAGAGCCACTGATGTCATCTATCTGGACTTCAGTAAGGCCTTTGACACAATACAACACCCTTCTCTCTAAATAGGAAAGATATGGATTTGATAGGTGGACTGTTCAATGGACAAAGAACTGGGATGAAGGACTGAATCTAGAGAGCAGTGGCCAATGACTCAGCATCTGGATGGAGATCAATGATGAGTGGTGTTCCACAGGGGTCAGTGCTGGGACCGATACTTTTTAATATCTATATCAATGACATCGACAATGGGGTTGAGTGCACCCCCAAGCTGTGGGGTGCAGTCGACACACCAGATGGATGGGATGCCATCCAGAGGGACCTAGACAGGCACCTGGGTTAAGGCAACCCCCATTACCAATACAAGCTGGGGGATGAAAGGATTGAGTGCAGCCCTGATGCAAAAGACCTGGGAGTACTGGTGGATTGTAAGCTGGACATGAGCCAGCAGTGTGCCCTTGCAGCCCAGTAGGCCAAGCATATCCTGGGCTGCATCAAAAGTAGTGTGGCCAGCAAGTTGAGGAAGGCAATCCTGCCCCTCTACTCTGCACTGGTGAGGCCTCACCTGGTGTACTGTGTCCTGATGTAGAGTCCTCAGTACAGGAGAGATATGGACCTGCTGGAGTGCATCCAGAGGAGGGCCACAAAAATGATCCGAGGGATGGAACACTACTCCTATGAGGACAGCTGAGAGAGCTGGGGGCTGTTCAGCTTGGATAAGAGAAGGCTGCAGGGAGACCAGATAGTGGCTTTCTGCATCAGGAAAGAAGGGGACGGACTCTTTAGCAGGGTATGTTGTGATAGAACAAAGGGAAATGGTTTCCAGCTTAAAGAGGGTAGATTTAGGTTAGATATAAGAAAATCTTTTACAGTGAGGGTGGTGAGGCACTGGAACAGGCTGCCCAAAGATGTGGTTGATGCCCCATCCCTGTAGACTTTCAAGGCGACGCTGGATCAGGCCCTGGGCAACCTGATCTAGCTGTGGAGTCCCTGTTCATTGCAGAGGAATTGGACTAGGTGACCTTTAAATGTCTCTGCCAACTTCAAGGATTCTGATTCTATTGTATGACTCAGACTGCAAAGTTGAGTGCTGCAAAGCAGAAAGAAATCTAGTGTTTAGATTTCTGCCTCATTCATTGCACATGATAGATAATGTTGCTTTAATGAACAGCTATTTGATATTTTGTTTCCTCTTCAGAGGTAAATGCGTGGCCCTAGGCTTAATTTACTGCATTCTATGTAAACCATGCACTGAACACAAAACTATAAGCTTTCTTCTGGGCTTCTCTATGATGCTCATCAGAACTGCATCTGAGTATCTCATAAACACTAATTTATTTACAGAATAACCTTGTGAGGTTGTAGAATGAGAAAGAAGATGTAGTCCCTAGCAGTGTTTATATCATTAGTTTCACTGATCGATGTTGAATACAACAATTAACTTTACTAGATAAGGATCCTAATTTTGCAGGTATAATTGGATATCCAAAGTAAGAAAATATGAAGCAGGATACGTAGGACTGAAGGGCAGGTTGAGATTTGTAGCTGCAAAACTATTAGATGCCCAAAAGTTCAAAAATGATGGTAGAAAGAACTTAAAGGCCTAAAGGGCAAATATACAACCATGTTTTTATTTCAGCTACTTGACATTGGGTGTATAATCCCTTCTCATCATTTGCAGTGCAAGCAACACCAGAAAAATGAAGTTCTACCAGATTAGTGCTGCTATTAGCACTCACTATAGTGAGATTTAAATCTGTTGTCTTAAGGATCTGAGTGATGCTCTAGAAATGCAACGCATGCTCAGTGAGCATTAATTTCATTCTAAATAAAGTAGATGTTCAGCAACTACAGAAATCAGACCCATTACAACATGTGAATATGCAGCTAATGCTTTAGGCATTTGTAGTTCTGATTCACTAACAAAAGTTCAGGTTACACTTTTTTTTTTTTTCTTTCACCTGTGGAAATTCTACTACACTGAATAACAAAAACAACACTTAGAGAGGCCTTGACCTAAATTCTAGTTAAAAATCTGCTAGCCATCTTCAAAAAATAAGCCAGATATTCCTGACTTAAATGTGGAAAATACTCCAGACAAACCAGCGTAGGTTCATTTGACAGAAGAAAACACTTTGTTTTATGATTGCAGAGTCAAAAGGGAGAAAGTTCCCTACTTTTGAGAAAGAAGAGCAAAAGCACAATTCACCCACCAAAGAAGCAATGACAGAGAATGGCATAATAGCCTGAATACCGAAAAGGATGAGGATCAAGGAGTTCTCATACACAGCCCAAGTCTACACTATTAAGGGATTTAAATGCAGTGGGGCCAAGTTAAAAATCAGTCTTCCACTTTTAGGGATCAAATGTAGATAATGGAAAGCGGGCATAATTATGACCACGTTAACTTAATCCCAAGGGAAACTGTGCTGCTAAATACTGCTAGAAAGCAAGGAACAGTGCTGGAGATTCAGCTAAGCAAGAATTATGACTATCTGTGTTATTTCTTTAAGACGCTGGGCAATATATGAGAAAACAACTTGCACTATTTATGCACTAAACAAGAATTACTGAATTGAAAATTTCCTTAGAAAGTGGGGTGATAAAAATCAACTTCTCACATTATCTAGTTAATCTTTGGAGCAGTAGGCAACCAATAAGAGAATGCTAAGCCTGTCAGAGCTATCCCCTCTGCTGCATTACAACCCTATCTTTACAATGTCTGACACAGGAACACTGAAAAACAGAATACTGGACAGAGTAAGGGTCAACTGAAACAAATATAACATAATCTTTGTATGTTATATTTTTGTATGTTATAATTTTTGTACGGTTGTCTGGATAACATTTTGTTCAGCAGATGCATAATTTTACAGGGAAATTTGTGAAAATGCCTTAAATAACAATCCTTTGCCATTTCCAACATTTTCTTTTCTTTTTTAAACTGTCAGAATAGAGATATTCAGAGCAATCCACCCGATTCTCCCTTCATGCAATTTCTTTATCATAGAATCATAGAATCACAAGGTTGGAAAGGACCTACATGATCACCTAGTCCAACCGTCCTCCCAATACCATAGCTACTGAAAAACCACTAAACCATATCTCTTAGCTCCTTATCCAGACGCCTCTTGAACACTGCCAGGGATGGCGACTCCACCACCTCCCTGGGCAGGCCATTCCAGTGCCTGACCACTCTCTGAGAGAAAAAGTTTTTCCTTATGTCTAATCTAAACCTCCTCTGGTACAACTTGAGGCCATTTCCTCTGGTCCTGTTTGTTGCTTGGGAGAAGAGGCCAAGCCCCTCCTCATCACATCCTCCCTTCAGGAAGTTGTAGATTGCTATGAGGTCTCCCCTAAGCCTCCTCTTCTCCAGGCTAAACAATCCCAGTTCCCTGAGCCGTTCCTCATAAGACTTGTGCTCCAGACCCCTCACCAGTTTCGTTGCCCTTCTCTGGATACGTTCCAGGGCTTCGATGTCTTTCTTGTAGTGAGAAGCCCAAAACTGAACACAATACTTGAGATGCGGCCTCACCAGAGCTGAGTACAGAGGGATGATTACCTCTCTGCTCCTACTGGCCACACTGTTTCTAATACAGGCCAGGATGCCGTTGGCCTTCTTGGCCACCTGGGCACACTGTCGGCTCATGTTCAGCCGAGCATCAACCAACACCTCCAGGTCCCTTTCCTCCTCACAGTCATCCAGCCACTCACCCCCAAGCCTATAGCGCTGCATGGAGTTATTGTGGCCGAAGTGCAGGACCCGGCACTTGGCCTTGTTGAACCTCATCCCATTCACCTCAGCCCAGTAATTCAGCCTATCTAGATCCCTCTGAAGCGCCTCCCTACTCTCAGGCAGATCAACACCACCTCCCAACTTGGTGTCATCTGCAAACTTACTGAGGGTACACTCAATCCCCTCATCCAGGCCATCAATGAAGATGTTAAACAAGATGGGCCGTAGAACAGACCCCTGGGGGACACCACTTGTAACAGGTCACCAGCCGGACCTAACTCCATTAACCACTATTCGCTGGGCACGACCCTCTAGCCAGTTCCTTACCCAAAGAAGGGTATACCTGTCTAGGCCACGAGCGGCTAGTTTCCTCGGGAGAATACTGTGAGAGACCATGTCAAAGGCTTTGCTGAAGTCAAGGTAGACTACATCAACCGCCTTTCCCTCATCTACCAGTCTGGTCACCCAATCATAGAAGGAGATGAGGTTGGTCAAGCATGACCTGCCTTTCGTGAATCCATGCTGGCTAGGCCCGATCCCCTGGACGCCACGCGCATGCCGTGTGATCTCACCCAAGATGATTTGCTCCATAACTTTCCCCAGTACCGAGGTCAGGCTAACAGGCCTGTAGTTCCCCAGATCCTCTTTACGACCCTTCTTGTAGATGGGAATCACATCGGCAAGCCTCCAATCCTCCAGCACCTCTCCAGTTAACCAGGAGCGCTGGTAGATGGCTGAGAGAGGCTCAGCAATTACCTCTGCCAGCTCCCTCAGCACCCGAGGGTGAAGCCCGTCCGGTCCCATGGACTTGTGGCAGTCCAGGTGGAGGAGGAGCTCTTTAACTGTCTCCACCTGAATCACTGGGGGTGTATTCTGCACTCTATCCCAGACATTCAGGTCAGGGCATAAGGTGCCCTGAGGATAATTGTTCTGCCCATTAAAGGCAGATGTAAAGAAGGCATTGAGGACCTCAGCCTTCGCCTTATCCTCAGTGATCACCTTCCCCGCTGCATCAAGTAAGGCGTGGACGTTTTCCTTGGTTCTCCTCTTACCACTGATATATTTGTAAAAAGATTTTTTATTCTCTTTTACTGTCGTGGCCAACCTAAATTCGAGTTGGGCCTTTGCCTTCCTAACTTCCTCCCTGCATACCTTTGCAACTTCCTTATAATCTCCCCAAGTAGCCTGTCCCTGCTTCCAGAGGACATAGACTCTCTTTTTCTTCCGGAGTCTCAACAATAGATCCCGATTCATCCACATCGGTCTTCTTCCCCTACGGCTCACCTTGCAGCATTCAGGGACAGCCTGTTCCTGTGCCTTTAAGATTTCCACCTTGAGGAGCATCCAGGCTTCCTGAACACCTTTACCCGTTAGGAGTGACTCCCAAGAGACCCCTGCTACAAGCGTTCTGAACAGGTCAAAGTCCGCCCTCCGGAAGTTCAAGAGAGCAGTTTTACTAGTCACCTTTCTGATATCTCCAAGAACAGAGAATTCTAGAATTTTGTGGTCGCTCTGCCCAAGACAGTCCCCAGCCTTCACATCACTCACCAGTCCTTCACTGTTAGTGAAGAGCAGGTCTAGCAGGGCACCACTCCTGGTAGGCTCCCATACCAGCTGCATAAGGAAGTTATCTTCTACACACTCCAGAAACCTCTTGGACTGCTTCCTCTGCGCCATATTATATTTCCAACATATATCAGGGAAGTTGAAGTCTCCCAAAAGAACGAGTGCTGGTGAACGTGCAACTTCTGTAAGCGGCTCATAGAATGCCTCATCCATCTCTTCATCCTGATTAGGCGGTCTATAACAGACCCCCACCAAGATGTCACCCCTACAGGTCTTTCCCCTGATCCTTACCCACAGACACTCAACTTTATCATACAAGTTCTTCAGCTTCAAAACAGTCTTTAACATAAAGGGCTACACCACCACCCTTCCTTCCTTGTCTGTCCTTTCTGAAGAGCTTGTAGCCATCTATCGCAGCACTCCAGTCATGGGAGCTGTTCCACCAAGTTTCAGTAATAGCAACCAGGTCATAGTTCGCCTGACACACAGTCGCTTCCAGCTCCTCCTGCTTGTTGCCCATGCTGCGTGCATTGGTGTACAATTATTTATTTGGAGCTATAGATCCACACATAGTGAATAAAAAAGTCTGAATGCACTTGGTTATAGCAGGTCAGCTAACTTTTGCAATGTTAGCCTTGTGTTCTAGTATTTAAACTAACATTTGAATATAAAGACTTGGGGGAAAATTTAACACAGAACAGGTTAATTCACATCTACCTAATCTGATGTTTTCTGTAGTTCCTGCAAAGTACCTGCTGCTGGCTATTTGGTAGGCACAACGTCAGATTACATGGAGCACAAGTCTGACCCAGTATAGCATTACCTATGCTGTACATGACAGAAAAAAAACCAACCAAAACCAGACAAAAAACAAGCTACACACAGCAGCACCAATGGAAAAAGCATAAAAAATCAGAATTGATTGAAATCATGACAACAAAGAGGGCTTTGCACTTTATGAATGCGCAGACTTTGTGTTGGTTTGCTGCAGAGAGTGGAATTTCACACTTGGATTCTTGGTTTCCTTTCTGCAATAGATTCCAATAGAAAAGACAGATGCTAAAGAGTAGATGCAAAACTTACTAATCCCTAACTTGCAATCTGTTCATCTGCTCCCTCACTTTTATATCCACGCATAATCTGGACATAAATATGAAATAAAATGAGAAATCAAACTCATAAAGACTCACTGTCTTTGTCGGATTAAAAAATTACTAAAGGTATTCAAAGTACTCCTAATGCTGTACAAATTACTGGAAAGAAAGAATAAACAAACTCATCTAGCAGCCCAGTTTAAAGATGGCATGCTGCTTTATCCCCAGCATTAAGAGACTTTTTTAGTGCCTTTAACTATTAACCTTTAAATTTTTTTCCTTCCCCATGTTCCTATGACATCCCTCAGCTCATACAAAGATCTACCTATAGTATTTGGAGGAGGCTTTGCTTTGCTGCTGCCTGCCTGGAGGGTCTACCAATATTTTGCACTAAACTGTTGCTAGGCTTTCCATCATCACTACTAATCAGCAAGATGAATGCAGTTAGAAGGATGGAACATTTCTGCAGTTAAAGTGTTTTCTTTTGAAAAACCATAGGAGTGTTTGTTATTCAAATTCTCTGTAGGCCCTACAGCATTGGCATTGATTTGTCAGGAAGGATTATTACCATCTGAGCAATAATGTTTTGGCCTGGATAAACTTAACTGGTGTTTTTCTTTTCTTTTTTTTATTTTTTTCTTCTTTCCCCCCCCCCCCCCCCCCCCATCTTTCAGAGGGAGAATGTCAAACATGTGAAACTGACAGTCTTTAGGTCCATGTAGAAGGCCTCTGAAGCAATGGAAAAGGCATGAAAGAACAGGGAGAGAGGGATACTTTCATCCTGAAAGGTTCAAAGAGGCTGCAGTTAAAGCAGTTCCATGACTGCTGAAGGCCCCATTCAAATGATCGCATCGTTCCTGACTTACAACCTGTTGTTATTTTCGTAATTCTTAAATTAAAAGAATGATGTTAAAATATATCAGATTACTCTAAATATCTTGTTCCTCTAAACAATGGCTCATGCTCCAATTCTGCCTTTTAGGTTCCCCATTTTTGTACTTCTGATAATACGTGCTAATAGGGAGAGGAATGTGATAAATGAGGTCACAAGTTCCCTTGCTTGAGAGGCAGAGATTTCAAAGCACTGACAGACACAATTTAAAAATTATAGAATATATAATTTAATAATCAAAATCTCTTCACTAGTTAACAATTAATTGCACAGAATACATGATGCTTGTAGCCAGCCCATGCTCTTAAAGTGCGTTATGTCATAACCTGGCCTTGAAATCCATTATGTCCTACTGAAACTTTCAATTTAGAATAATGAAAGAAAACCACTCTAGATTATGCATCTTTCATTATTTCTGTATTGAAATGATCATTAATAAAGAAGAAAAATTGAAGGAAAAAAAAGAACAGATAAGCTTTTCTTTTCTCATCCATGTTCACTTCATTCCCGCACTTGCAGCTGGCCTCAGTGCCTACGGCTGGTATTTTGTTGACAAATAATTGACACCTATCACCCAGATGCTCTGGACACAGAACATGTTTCCTAATATAAAATGTAAATTCTTCACATTTTCCCTACACTTTGCTTACCTGGAAAATTTCCAGCAGTGATTTTTTTTTTCCATAGTTTGATATTAGTTCAGCTCTCTGAATGCTATCACAATGTCAGAAGCAGTGCTGAAAAGCTGGTTCTAGGTGTTCTGGGAATAAAAGGACCCATGCAATCTCTTTTCCCTGTTGCTCACAGAGGCAAGCAGATAAAAGACTGTGGAAAGCTGGAAATTCTCCTTACACATGTAAACCCCTGAAGTGGCATGAATGTCACACCATTTTGGGGAAAAGGTTGTTTTTAACCCTTAGATTTGCTAGGTGGCACCTGAAATAATTAAACCTGACGTTTCTAGGGTTAAAACGTCAAGAAGGAGAAAGAGCTGAAAAAGGAAATTCCCCAGCTTCCTAGTAATGAAAAGCTGAGGGCATACCTTCTGTGGTTGTCTGTGAGATGCTCTCACATCCGCGTGTCAAGGGTTTTTCAAACTGACAACTTGCAAATTTGAAATACAAAAATGCCCAAAGCGATGTTTTAGTGGCTCAGGGAAACTCTTGTACGGGAAAAAGAATTCTAAAGTGAAACGTCTCTAGAAATCACACAGGGCCTGACCACGATACTCTAATTATGCTAATTGCTTCTATGCCCTTGCTTTATTTATGCTGAGCAGCTAAGATAAATAAAGGAAAATTGCTTTGGATCTAACTGTATTCATATCAGAATGCAAACTAGCCTGTGTTTGTTATGTGATTGCTGATCTGTTTACACTAAATTCTGCAGGTAATTGCAGTTTTGATTGCACATTTATTTCTAGCTGCACAGGTCCCAGGACTAGGTCTGTCTGTTTTTATAATTAAACCGTTTTGTAATATCTAAACTCACTAAAGAGCAAAATGATGCTTTAAGAATTTACATATTTTATGCATTAAAGATAAAACTATGTTGCTCAGTGGTAAAGAGGAAAAATTCTGTTTATTACTGAAAAATAGACAGCACGTTCTGGATTTGAAGAAATTTGAGACATCTGTTCCAAGGCCTGTTCACTGAGCAGGACAGATGTCCCCTACATCCCCGTAATCTGTTATACAACACCTACTTTCTGAACATTCAGTTGTAACTTTCATGTGAGTAAAATCTGTTAACAGAATGAGGCTGGGGCTTTGGTGATCAACCACAGAACCGAAGGAAGTCAGCACCTGACACCAATGCTAGAAGTGAAAGACTCCCATGAAGCCTTGGGAGCAAATGTAATAGTTCCCTGTTGGGATACTCTTAACTCAGTGTCATACAGCAAATTTCCAGCACTGGCAAAATCTCTCAATATCCTTTAGAAAGAAATTATATTATTCCCATTTTGCATAGTGAGGTGCAGAAATTTTACTTGTCACTGGGTCACACAAGAAATTTATGTCAAAGATGGGTATGAAAAGGATTGTCAAAGTTCATATCTTTTTCCTTAAGCACAAAATTATTATTATTACTTATACATCACCATAAATGTGTATGGCATATTGCAGACAGATAAAGTGACAGGTACTGCAAAGTTGACACTCTCAATTATAAAACCATCCTTCTGTGCTTGGTGATGAATTTGAGGTGAAAAAGCTTTCTATTTTTGTTTCAACATATTTAGCACCTTCCGAAACCTTAATTTGAACTTCAGCTGTGGTTATTTCTTCCTTTCCATCTCCCTCACACAGGCACAAAATTTAATCTTTACGTCTCTATCTATCTTTAGGAAATGCCCATTATTATAACATTAAAGAGCAAAACTCTCTAATCTCCGTATTACAAATTTAAAGCAACGTCATCTCCGTACAGCTTCTTCATCCATCATCAATTCTAATATCAGTAATCCAGTCTGTCACACTTAATGGAAGACTTAATATCAGCCTATGCAGACTAGCCTGGCAAGCCTCTCAGCTAGGTTCTATTGTAGCAGCAGAGTGCGATAAGGTGTGCGTCAATACACTGCTTGGACCTCGGGTGCACTGAGAAGTACAAAACTGATGACCAAAGGAGTTATGACTTCAGAGTAGCATGTGAAACTCAGTAGCATAACAGCATCATAATGAATTTATCTTACAGTAAAACTTGAACAGTTCACAAAAGTCAGAAAAGCTGTTTCTATCCAAGAAAAAACAAGAAAAAAGATGCTGCATGACAAAATACATTTGCCAGCAAAGCTAATATGAAATAATGAGGTAAGGTTTATAAAAACTTTTCTTCAAGCATTGGTCAGTGGTGGTTGGCTTTGTTTTTTTTTTTTTCCCCTAGTTCTCTGTTTAGATACCTCTGAGCATGATTTGAATCCACTTACTCCTTTCTGTTATTACTCCAAGAAGAAATGCTACTTTTCAGCAGTTTGTCAATTCTAACTATTATTTATTAATACATACTGTTAAATATTGAAGTTTCCAGTCCACTAGAAAGAGTTCTCAGAAGCTGATAGGACTTTACACATTCAAAAAATTTAGGAGTGGAAACAATTTTTAAAATGCCGCGTTTCCTTCAGAATTTCATTTTTCCACCCTGCCAGTTCAGAACACGCTGCCCCATGCGTGTTTTTCTTTCTCTACAAACAAAACAGTTTTCCTATTAAAATGAAAAAGATGAAGAGTGATAGACTACTTATTCTTGGTGTGTTTTTTTTTTTTTGTTGTTGTTTTAGGTTGGTTTGTTTGTTTTCTTGAAGGGATGGAGATATTTTTTGGATGGAGATTTTTGTTGTTTTTTGGCAGGAAGGGAAAGCAATCTTATGCCACTGAATGCTGCTTGTAGCTCTCTGGTGACAGAAGAGTGAACCACCTCTAAAAAAACAAAACCAGATCTGGACTGGAATAAACTGTCCCTGACTAAATGGAATCTGTATTGTTAAAAGGGGCATTACTGTTTTCATATTTAAGCAAAACTCTTTTTTTCCCCACATGAAACTGAACTGTCATTTGAACTCTCCTCTAATTCCTCCTCTCACAGGATCCCTGACAACTGAAATCGGAACCTGAAGGAAAGTTCATGGCAACAGATGACTCAGAACCACACAGTCCCTGGCATGAGCAAGGCCCATGTTTCAGGGAACTGGCAAGCCATCTAAAACTTCAATTTAATTATAAATATTTTTGTTTCATAAATTTCTTCCCTAAAAATTGTACTCACAAATGATTTATTCATTTTTCATTCTGTTTCAGCTTCCAAAACTTAAAAAGAGTCTTCATCCAAAATTCTAGGAATACTTGGCAAATATAAACAAAAAACCTGACAAATTTTCAATGAACTTTACAAGCTAACAGTGTTTTCTGTTCAAAAGAAGCCTATATCCAGATGTTTCCATACAAAACCTAAAGCTTTTTAGCACACATATCACAAACAGAAATCCACAAACACAGCTGATAAATCCCTGCGTGCTGACAGCCTGCTACCATATTTAAAGGGGAAAAGGCAGCAGATTCCCTTCACAGGGAAGTTATAGCTGAAGCTTTTCTTTTACAAATCACCTAAGCATAATATTTTCAGCATGCCCTTAAAATACAAAATGCTTCATGAACATTATCCAACTGGATGGAAAAGGTACTCAAACAATGAAATGATCTCAATGATCTCTTCATGTGGTATCTCCAGATAGTTTGTCTATTTCCTCAACTATAAAATACAAAAAGCTGTCACCATTTTAATGAGTTGCTCCTATACATCTTAATTTTACTAGCTACACTAAGCAATGCTCTAAGAGAAGTGTCCACATTTTGCCAGTAGATACTGCAGTTCTGCCCTTATGGTTACCAACTGTTTTGTAGCCTTCAGTGTAGCAGAAAGCTTATACAGAATCTGACTCATGATTGAAATTTGAAGTTGTTTGGGTTCTGAGGATTTATTCAGGTTCCTGCTGAACTATGATTTAATGTTTCAGTTCCATTATTACAGTCATCTTCTTTTCTGCACAAACAATTTTAATTTCAATTTTTGCTACCATTTTCTGCATAGAATAAGCTTGCACATCTGAATAATTAATTATTACTCTGTTTTATGTAACATATCAACCTCAACAGTAGCACTGAGCAGCTGACATTATCTAGTTCAGGAGCAGTAGGCTGATTTTTCTGGATTCTATCTTGTGTACGATATCAGGACCACCTTTTTTTCCATGTTAGACCAATACTTAAGGAGCACCTAAACACATTATTTAGAACATACAAAGACAAGCTGAGAAGAGAATCATTTCCTAAAATTTCAATCAGGAAAGGGGAATCTATTTCAGCAATGTTAAATACACAGAACTGTCTTTATTACCACTATCAACACTGAAATTGTTTTAACATCATAACCATGAATAGGTTGTAAGAAAATTCACTGTACTGGATCAGGTTTACCTGAAGAGAGAAGTAGTTATGCTTTGAAATCTATATACTGTGCAAAAGAAATCATTTGTGCTGATCAGCCACATCCTGTTTTCCCACTGTCAGGGGGAAATGCTTTGTCTAGATTAATTACACAGTTACTACAAAAGAAAGAAACATTCTCATCTACATGTCCACGGACTACACTGCATCCTTTCTTTCATAGCAGAAATTCATAATTTGGGCTGCATTTTGATTCTTCTGAGGCAAAAGGAATCAACACCTCCCATGCAATCAAACTAAGACTTCACTGAACAGCTGAAGTAAACGTGAGTTGTTGGGTCATGCTAAACTGTACATAAATTCTTAACATAGTAGCTCAATATTGCTAAATATAAGCAGTCTTGTGGCACAATCTGCAC
This sequence comes from Alectoris magna, assembly GCA_030625065.1. NCBI lineage: Eukaryota > Metazoa > Chordata > Aves > Galliformes > Phasianidae > Alectoris > Alectoris magna. The sequence goes on from CM060565.1 coordinate 24,817,325, forward strand.
CGGTGGAAATAACTCTTTCGTGCATAGATCCTGATTTTGGTAAGGGCTTTAAAATCTGTCTCTCAAGAAAGATATGTTCCAGCTTGTTCACTTGCACTGAGAGGTGACGGTCATTGCTGACTCCAGTCCAGGTCTTTGGACTCAGCAACAGACAAAAACGACCATGAGGTAGAAGTTGCATAAAATCTGCCACTGCATCCTCAGTTAAACTATTTGGCTTTCAGTTCAGATACAGTCAGATCTCTAATACTACTGAGGACAACGTACAACAGCTAGAGATTTTCTACTGCCCTCTGTTGGAGTAGGAGAATACTTAGGTTCTCTGATCAATCATGAAGCTTCTGAGTGAAGACTGACTATGGTAATTGTACCTGTCACAATTATCCCACTTACAGTCACATAAACCTGTCTTCTCTCATATTAGATGATATTTCATTTTGTCACATTTTGATTTTCATTCTTTAAGTTAAGAGGTGGTTAACACAGGAATTCTACTACTTTTTTTCTTTTTCCTAGAAGGAAGACTCTTAAGTAAGTCTTTGAAATTATTCAGAACATGCTCAAAGCTCTTTAAATGGTATACAAAGACTATATTTACAATATAATTGGGCAGACAACACTACTAATAAAGCAGAAAAATATTGTTAGTTACTCTCTAACAATCACAGATGAAAATTAGGATTACACAAGATTATTATTGTATTACTTCCTTAACAAATAACAATTATCAAGGGCTGTTCTGAAAATAATGCCTCCTTTTCTAATTTTTTTTTTTAATGCTGACCCACAACATCAGAAGCAGATATTATTGCATGGCTGTAAAGGCTGAACCTTCTTCCCAATATCCCATTACATTCTGTTGCTGTGGGACAGATGGCAACTGAGGGGCAGTCCGACAAAATGGTGTCTAACATGGAAGTGTGTATAAAACAGAGGTGTGACACTGAATTCCTCCATACAGAAAAAATGGCACCCAGTGACATTCAGTGATGCTTTCTGAATGTTTATGGAGACTAAACAGTGGACTTGAACACAGTAAAGTGGTGGGTGGGGCATTTCTGCAGTGGTGACAGTGACATGCAAGACAATCCACGTTCTGGATGGCCATACAGTGTGACATTCAGCTCCTGTTCATTACTGGAAAAATGCACAGCTAACGTTGAGTTGAAAAAGACTGTTTTGTAGCTGAGAATTTGCTATATCAAGTTGTGTTATTGTGCTCTTTGTATCTGTTGTAGTTTCCATGGAAATAAGGAGGAGGCATTACTTTCAGAGGGACCTATATCTGTATTCAGAAAACCTCATCAAGAGTTAATGAGAGTAAACTAAAAAATAATCATAGAATCACAGAATGCCAGGGATTGGAAGGGACCTCGAAAGAACATCTAGTCTGGTCCTCCTGCTGAAGCAGAAACACCTAGATCACACAGGAATGCATCTACACGGGTTTTGAATGTCTCCAGAGAAGGAGACTCCACAGCCTCTCTGTGCAATAATGAAATTCCAAAAATTAAGTTGTGATAAAGGAAACTGAGGCTGGTAGGAAGGAGAATTTCCCAGTGAGTGGGGAGAACTCTGAGAGTTTTATCTTCTCATCACTGTCATGGGAAAGCAGAAAAAGCAGAGAGATCACAGCTGGAAGAGCTGCAAAGAAGATAGGAGGTGTGTATTCTGGAGGACAATTATTGTAAAAAAACTAATAAAAACCCAGAATGAGGGTGACACTTAGTACTATTTCAATTAAAAAAAAAAAAAAAAATTGCCTGGGTTTCACTCTCTTTAAGAATACTGAAAATATGTATATGATATAGAACCAAAATACAAATGCTCATTTCATGTTATCTTTGTTTTATAGATGGAGAGTGCAAGATAGAGCTCGTAACGGGAAACTGTACTGTGTAGTACAGGATTACCTTGGTGTCTTTTTTGCTCTTGGTGAGATATTATAGTATCCATTGTAACTAACTGTCCAGAACAATTTGCTTAATTCATTTAAACTAAATTCTGACCAGACACCAGACAGGAAAGTTACTAAATTACCAAGGCACTAAAATGAAGCTGTTTCCTCTACTACATTCATAGAATGCCTTAATATATATTCAGTATCTGCCTACTTGATTTTTCTTGATCTCATTGCTGCTACTCTCTACGTTAATCCTCTGGAGAATTCATTCAACGATCCTCCATGACTAACAAGCTGTTTAATTCACCAATGGTTTCCTTCATTATTTTACAGATTCAGCTTGAGAAAGGTGAATGTCTGTACTGACAAGACTATTATAACAACTAGCATAATAATAATATACTATTAGCAGCTCCTTACTTAGAAAGAATTAAAAATCCTTAGAAGGAATCCATGAGAAAAAAATGCATCAAAAATGGTGCAAGCTAAAGGTTGTTTGAAAAGAACAAGAACTATTTCACTAAAAAAAAACCCCACATTTTTTCTATATTCTTTTTTTCTTTTTATTGCTTATAAATGACTTTGAGATAGTGCAGGTTTATCTACTGATAATTCTTGCTGGAGACCTACAGCACCTTAAAATGTGGCATGGACATAAGTGAAAGAAAATCATTTATACCTGATTGTTATGAAAGGTCATGAGTGAAGAAATAAATTCTAGATCTCAGAAATCTAGCCTTAGGGAAAAGAAGGAGAGGGCACGGTGATCTGTGCAGGTCTCCCTACACAAGAGTATGTATTTATGGGTATAAAACCACACCATTTATTGAACAACAGTAAGAATTCACACTTTCCTTTCTCGTGCATTTATCTTTCTTTTTCTTTCCCCATCTAATCTCATTTAGGCTTGAAACATCCTGTGTTCCCTGAGTTGACTTGTGTAGTTTCATAAGCTGTTTTACCATCAAATACTAAAATGTGTTAAGTTTTAAACTGAGAAGTAAAACTAATTCTTAAATGGTAGATCTAACAGTATGCTAAGTGTACAGATCTTTCATCTCAGGAAGCACACCTGAAAACCTTCCCGCACAATAGATCATAAGTAAAACAAATATAATGGTCTAACCCCCAACCAAATTTATGCTCAGCAGGACTGAGCCTGTTCTGCTGTTATGACATTGTAAGTGAGCGAGCATGGGGTGTTTGAACCAGTGTTACTACTTTATATCATCCATCCACCATGTTATTTATATATATATATATATATTTTAATAAAAAGCAATCTTTGAAGATGTAGAACAAAAGAATACGTGCATATCTGCACCCGATTATATTTGTGTGAACAGGAGACACCTATGCATTCCAATCAGTTTCAGAATGACAAAATTCAGTTAAAGACAAGTGCTCTGTTCTAAGCCTGGAGACAGGGTTTTGGTCCTTCTGTTCCTGTCAAACTGCACCAAAATGGGCTTTATCTACATTATTTCAGATAGGGGTCTTCGCATGGAAGACTGATTAAACAAACAAACTAAAAAACAACTACAGGAAAGCACTCCTAGGGCTACCAATTAGATTTTTTTGTAGTCTAAACTTTAACAATAGCTGAACAAAAACTAATAACATGCCATAATAACTTCTGTTGAAAATCTCCTTTATTACTGAGATCCCTTTCCAGATTTATCACAATACTATGTGACACCAGAAGCTAACTTTGAGCACAGAATTTAGGAGTGTTCAGCACCATTTGTGCATTTGACACGTTTAGCATTAAATTATGCTTTTGTTTCCATTAATGAGATAAAGTCCTCTGCTAAGCAGCTGAGAATGTCTAAGGTTTCTGGAAATTATACATTTATTAAACCACTCAAATTTTGGGCAGGATAAACCATCCTAGGAAATGTAAACTTAAGGAAAAATAATAGCAAGTGAAGAGCCAACTGTTTCTGTTTTGATTTATTCTGTCTTTCAGAGTTGCTTCTTCTATAGGGAACAATATGCAAGGCATTGGAAATTCAGAAGGCACCTCTTTTGTGTATCATAAAAATGCTCTGCTAACCTACAATACCCTCATAGAAATACAATTCAATAAGGAACTCAGCTGGGAAGATGCCTCGATAGAACAAGATGAAAAAATGGTCAATACAAGAATGATTTAGTTTACCTTACAAGGGATTTTGATACTGGAATTAAATGGGGCTTTGAAACTTGCAAAACAAAAATCAAGATAAACACAGACCCATGTTTTTAATTCTCACACATATTTAATGTCACTTTTTAGCAGATCATTGCCTCTGAATCATCATTTTTATCAAGCCTATCACTCAAGGAGTGTTACAGCACTTAGCCCTCAGGGCAAAGATAAGTCTTCACCATTGTCGCATATAGTATACATATTGAACCATTTTATGCTGAATGGGAATACAGTACATGTTAGAAACAGCACTGATTCTGGCAGAATATCCTGAGATACTTATCATGCTGTTAAAGGAGACATCAGTCTTTTGTCTGCATTGCCCTTGACATATCCTGAAGGAAAGTATCTAGAAATTCTTTCTTTGTTGAAGAACCCTCAGACCTCTTAGGTATAATACAGGTTAAGTGCCCCACAGACCTTTCAAGGGTGGAAAAGGAGCTTGAAAACCATTATCTGGCACAACAGAAACAAATAAACACCAGCACTGAATAAGTAAGACCTAACATCTGTAATCTGTAAATCTGAAAATTCACACTTGGCCTAGAATAGGATCAACTAAATATTGATATCCAAGTCATCTCAACCTGAAAGTGAAACGAAACTCTTAAAATCTTCCCCAAATTATCGTCACAAATGCCACCAGGGGTTAAACGTTAGCATCCAATTATCATTGCATATATTTTCAAGGATAAATATCTGCCTACATTCAGGACTTGCTTTTGCCTTAAAAAGCAGACCACACAGCAAAGATACTGTACAAAAACATTCTTTTTTTTTTTTTTTTTTTCCCCCCTCTTTCACTCATTGCTTATACCTGGTATTTACTCTGCAAACATTATACAAGTATGCTTGCAATATTTTGGAGTGAAAAGTTGGGAACACGAAACAACTAGAAATTCATCATATGGCTCCAAGTTATGTTTGTTCCTTCTTGTGTATTTGTTTTTTTAAATTATTGTTATTTTTAGTTTGCATATTCTTATTTTGACTTCAGAACAGAGTTATACAGTTAACACTGTTAATAAGTACAATGGCTAAAAATGTTACTTTTGTTTTCTACCTCATAAATCCCACAGTAACCAGCATAACTTGCACAATATTACAAGAAAAGTATTTTCCTGTTTTTTCTTTCCTATTTTTTTTCAGAAGCAAATCACAGAAATATTCATGGCTTTCCTGTCTCAACAGAAATTTACAGAACAAAGAAAATTCAACTTGAGTGTCTTTCTTAGATTATGCAGAATTAAGCACTGACAAAGTAAGATATTAATGTCTTTTCTCTAAAACAGACTTGTGCTTTCTGCTAAAAATCGATTTCATCAGATCTTAAGAGTTCAGAAATACACTGTCACATGCATCTGCTACAACTTCCATGTTGGAATGGGTATCAGATCAGATGCTAATAAGTAAGAACAGAAAGCTTCCCAACGCCAGCACCTGCCTGCCAGCTCAGCCCAGAGGCTGGAGAAGAGCAGTGGCATACCTCTCACTGGCACTGAATTGGGTCTTTCATTGCACCTTCCCACCCCTTCCCAAATATCCTCAGGGTATCTGCGAGGTGACTTTTGTCCCCCATATCTACCTCTGTGGATCTAGAATTACTGACATCACTTGAATTTCAAAGCCAGTTAACTTTGATGTATAATCCCTGAAGCAAATTATGAAAAAGATGCGTACATGTTTACATGATATTTCAGTCCTCGGCTTCTCAGCAGTAATGTGATCAATATATCATTAAGGGAACACAGAAAAACAGACTGAGGCCAAAGCACAAGGGAGAAGACTGGTACAGCTGGCCAGAGAACATGGCTTCATGTTAAAAGAAGCAACCAAAACAAATTCAGGAAAGCATAGTTCACACAGCATCCTACTGTTTAGCACAATGGCTACTGAGAAATAAGACCTTAAATGACACTTAAATGAACTCATACCTTGGGGAAAAAAAAATAATAATAATAAAAATGCTTATTTTTATAGGGATGGTGAATTTATGACACATGAAAATGATTATTTTATAATACTGTCTTCATGTATAAACAACATAGGAAGAAAGGCATTGGGTGCCTCCACCTCTCCAATCAGCCTATCTCACCATCTCAACACTTGGATGAAACAACTTCTAATTTCATTTTTAGGACACTACTGACTGGAGACAAACAGTAAGGCTGAGTTCCATGAAATCTTATGAGGAGACTGCAGTGAGGATAAACATCTAAAAGGATTAGCAAACACCACCAAACTCATTTCACTTGTGACCCATTCAGATTTGAAGCCAGTCTCTTATCATTGTAATCTTATTAGAATGAACCATTCTTAATTTCTTCAGCGTTCCCTGAAGCATGCATTCAATCAATTCAAACATGCACATTTTTTTCTTCTCACAAGCACATGTTATTCTGTCAGTTTAGAAGAAAAGTCTTCCACATTAGGGTATCTGAAGATCCAAAATACACCTTCCATGTGTCAAAAGCCGGTAGAAGATACTGTAGTAAATTCTATGTCATTTGAGAAATAACTTATTAGGGAAACTTAGTTTAAACTAAAATATGAAAGTCATTTACATACAGTTAAGTCTTTCCACATACTAGTTTCCAGTTTGCATTCATTGCTCCACCCTTTTCAGGGCTGAGTCATTTGCAAGAGGGCAAGAACTACTGCCAGCTTTTAAAATAAATAAATAAATAAATAAATAGTGTGATTTCAGTGCCCTCTGGACAAGGTTAAAAAATATTATACAGAGCGTACTAATTACATACAAAATTTAGATTTTTGTAAACAAAACAGTTGAAAAACACAGAACAGAGTCACAGAAGTCTATCTACATAACCATCAATGAAAAGGCAAGGCTGAGAGTATGGGCATCAACTCATATTTTGATAAACCAATGCTTAGAATTTGCTGGTGCCCACCTAAAAAGCTCAGCCAGGCTACTCAAGTCAAACTGAACTACAGACAATTAAAAGCCCATTTACAGTGAGTTCAACCCTGTATTAGAAGCTCTCACCAGATTACTCAGTAAGATCAATTTTCTTTCTGCGGAAAAAAGAATTAATCTACCTTGTGCAAAAGTCCATTGCAATACTTATAATATTAATTTATAAAGAACCTTGTCAGTATGTATTTGAAAAACAGATGATGATAGAGAGATAGTATGAACTCTTCTGTAGATCCAACACTAGAAAGAACACTTCCTGACATTCAATATTGTAAGTTTCCCATATCACCTGCCTTCTAAAATCATAATTGTAAAGATGGCATTTTCACATACTTGGGCAAGCTCTACACGGTAGAAGGAATGACTAGCATGTAGAACTTCATTCTACAATGTATATTTCCTGCTGCTTATGGCAGGTAAATTACAGAAGCTTGACAGATACTAAAGAATACTTCTATAAACAGGTTTCCATGACCAACAGGAGATTGTCATATTTCACAGTTATATGTGAAGAGCCTAAAAGAGAATGCTACACATATTTTGTTACCAAGAATATTTTCTCATCAATCTCATTCAGTGTTTCAGCTTCTGTATTGATTATATGGCAGTTTTTAAATGGCCAGAGACTGAATCCAATCAAACCTGTTGAAAGAAGCAAAAGCGATCAAACTAAGGAATGTATATCAGGTTATTTACAACACAAATAATTCAGTTCCTGGGGCTGTCCTCAAATAAAGCAGTACCCTGAAACAACCAATGATTAAATTAAGAAAGCAGCACACTGAATCTGAAGACTGGAATTCACAATAAAAAGATTCAGAATACAAAGTCAGTTGTAGCAATCAGTCATGAACGGACAAGAGTCTTATCTCTGTCTTTATAGCTAAATAAACAATTTTATTTATTTGCTATGGCATGAAAACAACTGCTTTATCCATCATGTTTGAGCATCTTTAGATCATTTGTAAGCATAACTATTACAAAATCTTTTACGTCAGTTTAAAAAAATGATTTGGAGAAACTGAAGGGGTCAACAGTTCTACTCCACTTCTTTGTCACTTACATGATGACATCAACATCACAAAGTTCTTCATATGAAATGAAGAACTTTCTTCTTGATCCTATTTCTCAACATCAAGAGACGGTCAAGACAGTCAAGCACTTAGAGATCATCAGCTTAAAATACAAAGCATACAGCATTTAAATGAGTGTAGAGTGTTAAAAAAAAAAAAAAAAACAAAACACCAAAACAAAACCACCAACCAACACCTCTTTTTAGTTTCAAAAGGATACCTATATATTTATTTAATTATAAAGAAAAACACAAGCAAACAAAAGTCATCAGGAGTGAAGCCTCCAGAAACACAAACCCTACCTTCTCAACTCTGACTACTAGAAGGAAGAGGTATCTACTCACCTACTAAACACAAGAAAATTCATTGTGAGGTTAGTCCCAAGTCCAAGCTGTTCTAGCTCTGGCCTGTTAGAATAAGAAAAAAGACGAACAGACATGCTGGGAGTAGGTGGATGGAAAAGATGAGATGCATCTTTGCAAGTTCAGGTAAACACCTGAACTGAAATCCTGATCCTATGGTCTTAACAACAGTTATGCTGCTGTTTTCATTAAGATTTCATGTCTAGAATATGAAGTTCATTTAATTTCAACCTTTGCACACAGCAGTAATCAGACAAGTTAACTGATCCTTTTCTAAGGAAAGTTCTTTTGTCTAGCCATTTTTAAAAAATTTCATATATTTATTTTTCATACATTTTATCTTAGGGCTTTAGCAGTGCTGTGAAAATTATAATGTGGGTAGACTGGTATCCTTCACTTTTCTCCTAGAATACTCATGTGCTTCAGCACCCTAACACAGTCTACTGAGCTCCTCCGAGAGCAACAGAAATAGATCACCAACAAAATTCACATTCAGTATGCTTGCTCTTGTCCTGACCTCCTTGGAACAGTAAGGCTGCTCAAAATATATTTGTGCTTTTCAGGAGAGCAAGAAACCCTGTAAGTTCGGAAACTGACAATCCTTCAATTCCTTGTACTCAGAAACTAAACTTTCCTCATGTCATCAGGCCTCCCAGGGTTCCATTCTTTCTTTCTTCCATCTCCCTCTCGTGAATTATTTCAACCTTTGCTATTAAGCAAAGAAGTTCAGGCCCTCTCCTTTTCATATTTTCTTAGAATCAGATGTATCAGGAGTCATCTAATGTCTCATGACCATAAAAACAGACTGAATTTCATTTAGGAGAAAAGGCCAACTAGGTTATTTAATGAAACAAGCTTGTTGTAAATGTTGAAATAGTTTGGCAGAATTTTCTTGCCTGGTGTTACCATGCAGTTTAAAACAGATGGCAAAGCTGAACATAAAAATCTCTCTTTTACAGCAGAACCAATAACAATACTGTTTGTATTATAGGCCAGAAGGCTTAATGGAAACTTCAATAAAAAATCTCCATGATAAACTAAGTACTGAAATAGAGGATCAGTTCAGCCACATTTTTCTGCCCTATAAGAGGAAGCATTCATTGTTACATTTGCAGGAAAGGAAAAAGGTATATGAGGAAATGGACAAGACGTTTAACATAATTAAACAACTTTTTCTAACATTCAATAAACAGTGGTGGCTCTTGAATTTTTGAGATACTTGTTTAATTTCGTTCTTTCATTTTCTTAACTTATCCTCCTCTCTTTCAGGATAGAAGCTTTAAGGAAAATCTGAGAAAGGACAGGTGAATTGACAGCATCCCTTAGAGCAATACTACACCAAAAGACAAAAAAAAAAAAAGGATGACTGCTGTGTGATGCTGGGTCTGCAGAAGGCACTGTGGTTTCATTCTCATTGGGCAGAGGTCTATGCACTGTCTTTAGGCTGATATAAGCTCTTTCTAGCTGTCAGGCTGACATTTTTCATTTGGCTTCGCTATACTGATAGCAAACAGCAAGGCATTAGTAGAACCATTCCATAAAGAGAAAATACAAAGACTCTTTAGGAGGTACTCAAACTCTATGATTGGAAGCTGAAGACTGTATATTCAGTGTGAAATCTGATATGGTATTTGATGCTAAACTTAAGTATTATACAATGTATATGGTTGTTCATGACCGTATATGATCATAACCTAACTCAGTGGTAGGATTGGGAGACAGTCGGGATTCATTAGGATACTGATTTGCACTTCCTCCTAACAGGTGATTGCTACGTAGAGAAAATGTACCAAATGGATATATGAAAGATGATTACCTTAACTGTGTGAAAGACAAGATGTCTGAGGGCAGTGCACAGGATTATACAGATGGAAGGAACTGGACAAAGGTAGGAGACAACTAAGGAAATTGGTAGACATTTCTGACCCAAAAACAAAGTGTATATGGAAGCTGTTAGACTTAATAGCAGCTAGGTGTTATCTTGGAATCTCTAGAATATATTAGGAGTACCAAGCGCCAGGACTGGAAGTCATTATTTGAAATTATCCTGAAACCACAATTTCTGCTTGCTGCTGGCTTGTCTGTACTAAGATTGAAAAGAAGTAGCGCTAAGACAGATGTTCCTGTGGAAACCAGCACTACCTTAAGCAATACTTCTGTGCCATTCATCTGAAAAGATGATGTTCAGCTTGGGCAGCAGAAACATAAGAGGAAAGTCTGCAGGTGTGAACATTGTACACAAAAGGCACGTAACTTCATTGTATACTGTAGCATTATATTGTCAGATTTATATATTATTTTCTATTTCTAGTGGATGTGTATATCCAGGAAGAAAATGTCCATCAGTATAATAAAACATGGTAACTAGAGCATTATGTCTAAAAGAAGAGGTATAATTGGCCTTTGCAAGAAAGTCACTGATAGGAAGGAGTTTGAAAAACTGGTCCTGCAACTGTAGGCTTGCAAAATCGCAGAGAGACAGAATCTCACACAAAGAGGAAAACTAAAAAGACCCTGTTACCACCTAGAATGCAATTAAAAGGGACAGAAATGTCTAGTTTTACTTGACAAGAAATAGAACTGCTATGTAGCAACAGAAGAAAACGGGAGAATCCACAGATACTTTATAAAGTCAAAGGACAGAAAATGTTAAAGAAGTCTGTGTGCCTCATCAACTGCGAAAGAATAGAAACCAAATCCTCAAGCTTTATTTGCCTTCTCTTCAACTCACTGTCATTTTAATCCTCCTGAAAGATAGCAATCTCAACATCTTTCTCTGTTTGCTGTTGCAGGAGTATTTATTTACCTGGGCTACTAGGGGGGGAAACAAATCACAGAGAACAAATGACTTGATGCTCTCTCACATCCACACCAACACAATGTTTGAAAATATCAGCTTGTGCACAACAGTCCTACAATTTTGAGTAAACTGTTCTGTTATTATAGTAGAATGTTGTCCCAAGAAATAGCACAGGGTCTAATGGAGTCATTAAAAGTTTCCACTGCTTCAGAAAGATGTACAAATTTTCTCCTTTCCAATGAGCTGATGTTAATTCTTGCTTTTAGGAGAACTAATAATATGCTTCATAAATAATGTCTGAAGATGTTTATATTAGCACAGAATATTCCAGAAACTGTAGAATACATATAGAGTTACAAATAAACAGTCCCAAAACTACATGAAAGACATACACATAAAAGGATTTAAACAAAGTCCTATACCATCGTTGACAGAATAAATTTGAAATTACAGCATCCTTTCAAGCCCTTATTCCATAATTAACAAACAATGAAAACCTTGCCACAGAAAGATATTTTCTGCAGCAAATGTAATTTTCTCCTGTGTTTTTTCCTGCACTATTTAAATGGGAACAATTCCAGTGCAGTCCATTACTGGAGGCAAAGACTGAACCAGAATTTATTTTGATGCATGTTCAGCTATTGATGTCTAGTGCAAAAATGTATCGAATAATATCTTCAGATGAAAACAGAATGCAGATTTTGCTTTTGCTTTGGTGGGGGCATTATTCTTATAAAGTATGTTGGCTAGCTCTGCTGAACTATAGCCTTACCTTTTTAAAATTTAATCTTATTAAGTAATTTTCAACCCGCCCACCAAAATGCCATTTCTGTGATAAAAGCACGTGCAGGGATTCCTAAGGGATATGGAAATTAATCCCACTTCTGTGAAAAGACCTTTTAATAACTCATATGTTATTTTACTTTCTTAGTTATCAGTGGGCTTTCCTCCAGCATTTTCTAAAGAAATGTCTTTGCAGTTTGAAAGGAAAAAAAAAAAACCCGAACTGAAAATAAATAAATAAATAACCCAACAGGAAAAGAATAAGTTTATTCCTTTTCTGTAATTTTGAGTTGGTTGTACACGGCCACATGTTTCTTTGAGCTGTCTTTAAAGCGGTACTCCAAGAGCTTCCCTCAGATCCCCTAAACAATTCTGCAGTGTGTGAGGGTGCCTACATACAGGGCTTGTTGTAGTCAACAGCATTTAGTTCACACTCCTGAATGCAGCTTGCCAGCACAGTAAGGTTCTGACTGTGCAAATCATGTTTCCACCTTTCTTCTCTCTTGCTCTTTTCATATGCACATATGTCACCAGCAATTTTCCTCTTTGCCTTCTTCCTTACGACCTTTTTTCAATAGTGCTCCTGGATCGATAAGACATCATGGCACTGTATGGAGCCTGAGTGATTTCTCATAGAATGGTCGCTGTGACCACGTTTCAAAGGGAATTGCAAATCCCCTTGTAAGAAGGAGCTGAAGATATTTTCAGTCACTGAGCCCTCAATATAAGGCACTGAACCTCAAAAAAGGCCCAGAAACCAGAGCTGCTGGGCAGCCTGAAAGGAACTGATGCTGCCAGGACACTTGGTGGATCTCAGCCTTGATTACAAGAGCAGACTGCTCCCAAAGTGATTGATGAAATCCTGCTCCAGAGGAGAGATGAGGAAACAATGAAAGCCCAGACTACAGGGATGGGGGCAGGAGGGAAGGAGAGAACCAAAACAGAAGGGAAGTGGGTCAGGAACATGATCTGTTGGCAGAGAAGCATATAGTTATATGGGAGGTGAGAAGAAAAATACTTTTCTTCCTCAATTTTCTAATGGGTATAAAATAAGAATTATATGAACTGCAGTCATCAGTTTGTAGAGGAATCTATTACTCTTTGGGATCAAAAAGTGAACACCAGTTGTGAGTAATGGTTTCAGCCTGTGGCTTTGAACATTAAATCACATTTTTCAACCAGCAGGGCAGTAGTTCTCCACTATCACCTCAACTACAGTTTGTATTCAGTGTGCAGTGCTTCTCTCTTGCTCCATTTATGCCCTCTTCTTTCTTATATAGCTATATATAACCTTATCATTGAAAATTTCAAAAATGTTAGTCTGCTGTCTCTCTCATAATGCACAGTTAAATATTTTAAAATCAATGTCTTTTTCACAAGCTAAGCTAAGATTAGATACTAAGCCAATGAAGACTGTTTCCATAACTGTAAATCAAAGAGATAGATAACTGTCTAATCTTTCAATTTTTCAATACAAACTTTCTTATTCTTGTTTCAGTCTTCCTGTGTTGTTTTTAATTAGCAGGGGGCATGTTCTGGTCTATATGAAACAGATTTCATTTTAGTTTAATTTTCTGTGAACAGAAGGTGTATAGGTGGCTAGTGCAGTAACCTCTAACTTCTAGAGGCTTATGCTGGAATTTGCTCGAGATTACAAGGGAAAGGAATTTAGTTGGTCTCAACTTCACTTTTAGCAAAAAATCGTTCTCATTATAAAATCACCTTGCACTAATTTCTCAAACACTGCAGCTTTTCCTAGAGGAAGTTCTCAGAGTCAGAATAAGTGGCCTTTGCAGGACTGCGCAAACAAGCTGGCTTTCGGCTGGACCTGACCGAATCGTGTTTAACAGTAATGAAAGATACATATCTGTCAAGTGTATTAGGTACAAAATTCAGATAAACTGAAAAACAGTAAAGCAAACACAAGGCATATACAATGATATGCCTTGTGTGCATACAGATGTGCGGCATGTTACATGGATACTATATCTCCTCCCCAAAAAAAACCATAATAATTATACAACTAAAATATCTTCCACTCCTGTAAGAGTTTCACTGGCTAGTTAAAAGTGCCTTCCTCCATCTATGTACCCATTTTTTTTCCATAAACAAGCAAAAAACCCCAAAACAACAATAACCACAGTCAGTCTATTTGTGGTCCTTGTGTTATCTTCTAGGCCTACTAAAAGAACAATATGTATCGATATACAGGCACTGCTGAAAACTGGAAGCCTGCAAGTACTCTAAATTGCATTAATTGTCATGTAAACTAGAACCCTATAGTGCAACGAGATCTGAACAGTATATCTAGAAACACTGGGTTTATAAGCTCTCCACTTGATTTGTGCAGGGTGATTACTATGCACTAATTGGAGCAAAACAGTCTTTTTGATGTGGGGCTCAGTGACTACTAAAAGCTGGATTGTAGCGGAGCATACATACTGCTCGCACGCACTACAACAGATAGTATTCAGCTAAATAAAAAGATGTAACAGTTATTGCATTATTTTCACTCCTCAAAGTCATTTAAAGTTTGTTTCTTGAAATAAATACAACACAAGGTAGCAATCTCAGTTAAGTAAGTATATACATCTATATGCCTAGATAATTTTAGTTCCTGAATGGAAGATTTCTCTTTCTAACAACAAAACGGCCTCTAAGATGCCCACTCAGATTTGCTTCAGGCTTCAGTTTAGCAGGAAAGCATCCATTTTCTGAACACACTGCAGATTTTACAAGATTTCATTCAAGTTTGATTTCCACAATATTAGTCACCTTCAGCAATAAATAAATAAAAAACTCCCAACACAAATACAAACCAGAAAACCCAACAACCCCACTAGGAATTACAACTCTGTTATTAACTGCCTTTTACTTAGAGAAAGACCTTTAACCACAGAATGGCCCAAATTAGATCCCTTACAGATAACTGAATTATCTACACGTGTGCACACACTTGCAGAAAACATAGGGAGAATAAAAAAGACATTTCTTTGTATTCTCCTTTCATTTGAGCTGAACACTTAACACAATCAGAGTCACAAAGTAGTGACCTTGAATTGTCTCCTAGGGAGAAAACATGAAAAGTTTTAAGGGAAAAGAAATGGAAGGAGGAAATGGAAAGGAAGGACTTAACTTTCACATGCAAGATCAGAGAGATCTTGCAAATATCAACAAAACAAACCCCCAACTTTTGTTCTCATTTCTCTATGATGAATTTAATGTACTGTAGATCTGAAATAACGCATGGTGATAGTTTTACTTTACTACTGGCAAAATGCTGCCATTATTACGCACACTTGAAAGCAGAGTTATGTGACACACAATTTATTAAAAAACACATACTAAACACTAAAAGAATACATCCTTGTCGAAAAACATACACAGTATGCTGACAGAATAGCAGTGTTTTAATTTATGCAATGAAAAGAGTGTAGAAATGAACAGTTCATCTAAGTTGCTTGCAGAAAAACTGCAAATTTGCATAAGCTCCAGGTAGTTTTTTAGGCACACCTGGAGATGAGGAAAACTTTCTCAGGGGACAGTGAAACAGAATATGCTCATCTTCAACTCACTGCATCATTTTCTTTACATTCCTAGAAATCCCTTACAGAATAGCCCTGACTTAATTTGGTAGCTGAATGAATCTTGTTTAGTTCACAAATCTGTAAGAGCAGGGATGAAAAATTACTTTTATGTATGTGGTCACTGCAAAGAAAGATATTTGTTCCAAAATGGACTTTGCAGCAAGAACCACACAGTTGTATAGGAGGCAAATGAACATGAAAACTTTCTTAAATGTACCCTTTCCTATCAGGAAGTAGATTTTTAATTATGAAAGTGTCATTAGACCAACAGAACTTATTTAAGAATATTTCAACATCAACTGTGTATCCTGAACATTACAAATACAATAGATCAAGGTTAAGGGACAGAGTAATTCTAACAAATTTAGTGACAGGTTAAGATCAAGAGATGTCTTGACATTCTCCTCAGAAAGGTCAATCTAGCAGGTCTGCAATGTAAAAATGAAGACTCTGCCATCATTGCCATGGCAAAAGGTCAGGCCCAAGCTGATTGGTGATAGAATTATCAAATTAACCAATCGATGCCAGTGAGTAATAGATGTAAGCAATCCTCAGGGAGAGCCCCAGGGCAAATGCCAGCTCATCAATAACACATTGTCTAGGAAAAGAAGATCCTCTCTTCAATCCATGTCCTTTACATTAGCAGTGGTATGAAGGAATTAAAAAACAAACAAACAAACAAAAAAACCATGAAAGCAACAGTTTTAAATATGCTCCCAGATTGCATACAACATTCAAATATCTTTCCAAAGCAACTTCCATTGCATGCAGTGGTAAATAAGAGCATACTAACAAAGCAAAGAAAGGATTTCACCATGCCTCCTATCTGAGCAGGTATATTCAAAGACCTAAGGATTTTCATTCATGCCTGACACCAGTAGAGACATTATTAGGAATGCTATTTTACCTGTAGCAGTTGCAGATACATAAATCTCAGGCTTGATTGTGTGGCAACTTCTGCATATTAAAACATGAAGTAGACTATACCTATTCTTGTACTGAGGATTTTAGACACCAGGTGTAGCAAGTGTTTGAAGAATGTTGTGTCTCCAAGTAATATTTTAATGTGCCCAATATATCTCTTTTTGTATCTGCTTGGTTTTATGCTGTCTGCCATATGGTTCAGAGGGTTAAACCCTGCAGAAGCTCTCTGCAAGTCCTCATGAAAGCAGAATGTTCCTTTCCATAGGGGATGGAGCATCAGGCAGGCAAAACTGAACAGATAAAAACCTGAGCTCTTGGTCTCAAAGAACATGCAAGCACTACAGGAAAAGAGAGTGAACCTCATTCTAGACACAGTGGTTATCTAAGATCAGTGGGACTGTCTAAACTTTGATGAAAGCATTAGGTGATGGGGAAGGTAAAGTGCCCAAAAGCTGCTTTGTTATTTTAAACTTTTTTCATCTCTTCAATCATTGTATTTCTAAGTATAAATAATGATGATTTCAAGACCCCAGCTACTAGTGAAATGACTCAAAGGGAAATGCACACTTGGAGGAGTAAAAATCTCCAGAGCACTGCAACAGGATCCCCTGAAATCAGCTCTGGAAGCTACTGGGACTCTGCCCTGTGAGAGGGCAGCAAGCTCTCCTCCAGAATGAGAACAAGGCAGAGATCTGATCCCTGTTGGGTATGCTCCTTTGAGACACAGGAAAGGTCAAAAATACACCTGCAAGTGGGTGAGACAGCATCAGTGACAGTGCGACAGAGCCCCTGCTCATGTTAGCAACAACTACATGGGAGACAAACCTGACATCCTGCTGACTGCTTCAATATTCCTTGCTCCTTCCCATATCATCCATGCTTCAGAGAAAGGTATATAGTGATCTTCGCCCAGTGATCCAGAGCCAGGCCATTTTGCCATAGTTTTTAGCTCAAAAATGTGTAGAAAAGACCATTTGCTTGCATGTGTTCTGTCCAATTATCTTAAGTTTTTATTCCTGTTCTTGCCCTGTATACTACCATTCAGGTGTTATTCCTACTTTTACATACACAGTTCTGGTTCTGAGAATCTTAATTTAGCTCCAGTGATGCATCTATTATCATGGCAATATGATATTGCTATTATCACAGTAGGAACGGTAATATGGTAGCACTCAGAGTAAGAATCCATTCTGCCATCAAAAAGCATGCGTTACTCCTATTACTGTTAATGGGAATTATGCACATGTATCAATGGCAGATCAGGTCCCTAAGTGAGCACAATTATAACCCCTACTGTGAAATTCTCTGAATGCTATTTTCACATTGCTTTTATTATAGATGTATATAACAGTACCAAAAAAAAAAAAAAAAAGTCTAACTCATTTGAATAGGATGCCCATTTGAATATGAGCTAGTTTCAGTAAAATTTAAATTACATTCCTTTCTAAAGGAACCCTTCTGATATTTCTGATGCTTAATTTTCCCTAATGTATTGTTTAAAATTCAGTTAATATTCTACCCTCAAGAATTACAAAAAGCACAGAAGCATTTCAGAACATGTATTTATCTGTAGAAGGTGCAAAGTTTTACAGCAAACTGTTAGTCCACTGACAAAGGAGGAGTAAGCGAGTTGGCACCACTAAACACAGCAGAGCTCTGTTCATTTGCAGCTTTACTGTAAGATCTAGCCCTGTGCCATCTTCTCAATCTATAGCAGTAGCATTGGTAATGCCTCCTTTTAAACACTTGAATTTTTGTTTTACCTTTTATCTGATCTGCAGTTTAATGAGCACTAGCAGTCAGATCTACAATTTTAGTAGTTCCTTAGATATCTAAAAGCTGTCAAGATAACAACCATGGCCCATGGAAGCTCTGTCTGCTGGTGTGTTAAGCACCAGCTCTCACCAGTGGTTTTACACTGCAGCAATTCTGGCCCATCACAAAAAATTATGCCCAGGTTTATCAGAAAATAGAATGACAGCTGTTCCCAAACTGGTTGAAGTAGAAGAGGTAATGACATTATAGGGATTTATTTGTTTATGAAGGAACAGGAGGCTTGTATCTGAATTTGGATGATGTAGACACCCCACCCACGGCCAGGTTGGATGGGGCCTCGGACAACCTCATCTGGTGGAAAGTGTTCCTTCCCATGACAAGGGAGTTGATGCTAAATGGTCTTTAAGGTCTCTCCCAGCCCAAACCAATCTGTGTTTCTAATTTCCAACCATAAGCAAAACGAAAAGAATGGATTGCTTTATATACTTAAAACTATATACTAGAAAAACTACATACTGTAAACTATGCATTGAAAAAGCCTCACAGTGGGGTATACAAATTTCTTAATATAATGTGACTTAAGTATTGTCAATAACATTTTTGATATTTAAAGATGACTTTCAAATTCTAATACAGTAATTAAAGATGATAAACCTATTATGACTATTATGACTAGTTCTGTTTAAAATTATGTAGGAACCCTAAAACAAATCAAGCTTATAGTAATAAGCTTGTACAGACCAGGAAGATGGACACATTAGTTGCCTGAATGGCATAACAGAGCACTGTACAAAGATTACGATATACTGACCTTCATAGGGACCTCAGTGCACTATGAACACACATATAATATAAAACAGTACTTAAAAACCAGTTTTTTTTAGCAGGTTTTAAGACAATAACGAACTTCCATAAACCTAATTAACCTCCTGTATAATAAAATTCATATATATTTTTCATGTAGCAATTCACTACTAACTCTATTTTAAACTCTCAAAGCTCCAGGATACTAGAAGTTGATGGAATGAGTTACTTTGGATTGTGCTGCTGTATTACTCCAATTGCATTTACAGGCTGTGAGTTCACATGCAACCTCTGCTATTTTATCAGCATTAAAAATGACATGACAATGCAATGAAATCTGGCTTCTGATGCTGTAAGTGAGCTGTCACCCTTCCCTCAAACCTTACAGAAATATGGAATATCTAACCACCTCTGAACAAGCACTCATGGTTCTAGATTAATGAACAGCATTAACAAGGCACTGATGTGAAAAAATACATCCCACTTATAATGTCACCGTATAGTACTCAACAGACCTAGGAAAAAAATTAACAGAGAAAAGCTAATAGTCAGAAGAAGTCAAAGCAGTTCTTTTTTTTTCCCCGAGGTCGGTTTCAGGCCTATATAAATACTTCTCAATTTTTCTCAAAAGTAAAAATGCCAAAATCCTATTATTATTACTGTATTGCCATTGTCACTGTAAAATACAGAAACTATAATAACTTGATAAAAGAAATCCCCGCATTTAACGGAAAGTTCTTTACCTACGTATGGTATAAATGTACACTTCGTATGTCGTTGTCTTTGGGAAAGCGTGAACAAAATATTTAGTATCTCATTACTCAGTTTTATGAAAAGAGGCCTTATTACTTTCTTGGAAAAGGGAATCATATCAGCCAAGTAAAACTAGGACAATGCTGCCTCTCCCTAAAAACAGTGAAGTTTTTTGATGAACTGAACATAATTCTAATTAAAACTCCTATTCTGCAGAACGCTACTATAACACTTGTAAAATATATGAAGAACACTAGATTGGCACAAATGAAAAAAATCACTAAAAAGAAGCTCAACAATGCTGAGAGAGTGAATAGACATGCACATTTTGTTTAAATCTCTGACTAAAATAGTATTGCAAAACAAGCATGTACCACTCAGCAAGAAGTACTGGAATCTAATCATCCACCCCAATTCTGAACCCAGCCAATTCATAATATTTTCATAAGGTTATTTCTCAGAGCTTAAAATCTTCTTGTGTGTTGGATCCAAAGCTCAGCAACTGCTAAAACCAGAAAGTGGTGACTTCCTGGTCTGTAGCTTACTTTCAGCTGTGAAAAAAAGTGAATTACTTTCAGCTATGAATGTATGTCATTGCAGTGTGAATACAAACTACAATACTCAATACCTCCCAATGAACACCTCATGAAATATAGTATTTTTTCAAAAACAGCATTATGAACACTATTAACGTTCAGAATTTGGGCCATTTTTTTTCTCTATTTACTAAATTTTTCTCCTGTAATTTTGTTTCAGAAGTATGTTCATTGATCACAAGCTCCCATAGCCTTCACTGTCAGCCCGGGACGTTCTATCAGCAAGCTTCCTTCTCTACAAAGTATATTTAAGGAATTACTATTTGAAATAAGCCAAATTTGATTTTGTGGAACATCTAGCACTGTAGAATTAAAGAACCAAAAACTTACAGAAATCTAAGACATTATCTGCATTCAATAGGAAAAATACGTTCATTCCAGTCCACCCATTTTTTAAACAGCCAAAGAACCATGAGGAAAAGGAACCAAGAAAATCTCAAGAGGATTTTCTTGATGCTAAACGTTAACTGTACACCACACAACAGTTGAATTCACGTAGCAAATATATGGCAGTGTAAGTAAATTGACAGGTAAAATTAATCAATTCAAACTACATTCTGTATTTATTTCTCTGAATATCATAATGAAAGACTGATATATTTTCAATGTTAACACATTGAATGTGTTAAGAAAGGCAATCAAACTTAGAAACCTAAAAACTGTTAAACATCAATAGGATTTCATCATTAAACCTCCTTAGCATTTTCTGAAAATTATACTGGAAGAAATACACAGAATTGAAAGCTACTTACAGTCACATCTTGTAGTTCTTAGTAGAGCTATGTCTGTATTTCCAAATAGTGCAGCTCAGTAGGAGTGCTCTGTAGAGTGAAACAGGTGGTGCTAAGGACCTTGAGTTTCACCTATCAGCATTTCAGAGGGCTTTACTTCACACTAGGTCTAAGTTGCTCCTAGAAACTGAGTAATAGCCATTAACAGCTGCAGTGCGTTAGGCAGCACTTTGGGAGCTCATGTGCTTTAGTTTCATCCAAACGGAATCTAGTTCAGGTGCTCCAGGACAGCTCCGTAATGTGAAGAAAAACATGGGAATCACTTCAAAATTGTGCCCCTAATCTGAAATAAAACGCTACTGTACTTTCAAATTTTGGCAACTCAGCATACATATACCTCTATGAATAATGCTGAAACGAAAAATCCACTAGGTTTTCTCCATTATCCCATGTATCTTCACAACTGTATTTAGATAGCTGCATTTGAAAGAAATCATTTGTATACACCACATTCATTTTGAGATTCTGAACCCAAAATGGTTTCCTGCAACAAAATCTTGTAACTTTTCAAAATGAGGTTTTACCCTATTTATGATGCACTTGTACTTAGTTCTTAAAAAAAAAAAAAACAAAAAAAAAAAAACGGCTAATTAGTCTCTGCCTCCTAGAATATCTGATCTACTAAATAAAATAGGTGAAGTTCACTTTATATTCTTCCCGTAAGAGATTATTGTACACTTTGACTACATTATCTCACAGTTAATAAAAAACATTGTCATATCTGCTTCTGAAAGATACTTTCCCTTCTCTTTCATTATTTTCAATTGTTTTTATTGTACTTTTATATACGGCATTACAAAGCAAGTAGGGAAATTCATAAACAAAGCACGACAGTGTAACAGTGTGATAATAATGGGTGACAGTACCTACTTGTTTACCTCACTGAGCCATTGTGAGCATTAATTAGTTAATGATCATAAAGCACAGTGTACACATAAAACACTTTAGAACTGCTATATAATATTACATATGATATACAGAGCAATGCCTCCATTGCATGTGGCATAAAGTGGAAGCACACAATCATTATATTAACCCGAGTCTTTCAGGTAGTAGAAACAGACACAGTGAAATAATGGTTGACTGCTTCACAAGTATCATTAAAGCTTTTAGACAGTTATTCTCTTGGCATGTATACTTTCAAGCCTGTAGGTAATAAGCACCAAGTACCACTAGTAATCTAAGGTAAAACTGCAAAAACATTTCTTGGTTCACCACACTAATCTCAATAGCTTGGATGCTATGAGTGTTCATTGGCTTCCTCGTACATCTGTTGCCTTACTGGGATTCTGGGACAAAGTGGCAACAATAAGATGCAGTATCAAAAATAAAACCTGTTTCCAGAAATGAATGTGGATGAACTTTTACTACAAAGTCAAGCAGCTTCCTTGCCCCCCTGGAATACCACTAAGAACAGTACAATTGAAATTACACAAAATATAATGGCATCAACTACTACCTTGGGGCTATGTTTAGAGCAAATTCATTTGGTAGTCATGCAGCACCTAGCACTATCTCAAAGCTCACAGTTCTCTGTAACCCCCAAAGTAATGCCTCCTACTTATTTCCATGGAAACTACAACAGATACAAAGAACACAATAACACTATTTGATATAGCAAATCCTGAGCTACAAAACATTCTCCTTCAACACAGTCACTCACCATTAGCTATGCATTTTTTCCAGTAACGAACAGGAGCTGAATCTCGCACTCATAACAATCTGCATGGCTGTCCAGAAAATGGCTTGTCTTCCACATTGCTGTCACCACTGCTGAAACACACCACTCACTGCCTCACTGTGCTCACACCCATGGTTTGGTCTCCAAAAACCAGAAACTATCAATGAATGTCACTGGGCACCTTTTTTCCTGCATGGAGGAGTTCAATGACACACCTTTGCTTCATACACACTTCCATGTTAGACACCATTTTGTCAGACTGCGCCTCTATTGCCATCTGTCCCACAGCAACAAAATGTAATGGGATATTGGGAGGAAGGTTCAAACTCTACTGGCATACCACAAACATCTGCCTCTGGCATTGTGTGTCAACATAATAAAATAGGAGGCGTTACTTTTGGAACTGCCCTCATGTATTAATATTGACATTAACAGAATATATAAACTCTGCATAATCAACACATATGCTTTTGAAAACAAGTTCCAGCTTCCTCATGTCACTTATGCATGTAAGTGCATGCAATATTCTGGTCCTGTCTTAGTTTTTGATGCTAATACTGAATTTTATACAGTTTGGGCAGCAATTCATGGAGACAGGGTCTTCTCTGTGAGCTGAGGGAGTTGTGAAAAACATTTCTAAAAAATTCCAGAATTAGATACAATACTGAATTTTACTTTTCTTTACACATATAAATTTGGAAGGCTTGCTGCTAAAGAGCTGTCTTTCTTTTTGGTGAAGGAGATTGTGATAGAGATGAAAAAATGTGGAATTAGATGAAATTCTCTTTGAGTTTTGAAATATTTAATTATTCCAAAACTTCAGTGGAAGTTTAAAAGGAGGAAAAATTAATTAAACTTTCCAGTGGAACATTGCGAATGGAACTACCGAGGTATTTTGGAATGCAACCTCTGGAGTTAGTATAAATTTAAATCACTTTAAATTTGGTAAAAGATATTTCAACTACAGCTCAATGAAATACAATAATTTCACCAGTGACACAGATGTCCTTCACAGAGTTTATACCTCTGGAACTCCACTGATCCCAGTGAAACATCTTTTTTGCTAATTTTGAGTCTCAAGCTAATCCAAGGAGTGAAGTATGTATGTGATTCCATTATACCAGTATTCATAACGATGATATAGGATTTCTTGCCAATGTGATTTGTTAAGTCATTTAGGGACAGATATGCTAAGAGTCTGGGTCAAAGTCATAACAGATGAATGCAGGTGCAAATCAGTTGACAAGAATTATCACATAACTAATTAACTGAATTCAGCTGTATTTATTATATTTCTTGTGCTGGCTGTTGCTACACAATTATTAACCAAGTGAGTTTCTTGTATGAGTAACCTGAAAATATTCTCACCCCATTGAGAAAACAGATAATATGTAATACCCTAACGCTTCACATGTTACGGCTTCCAAGACAATTCTTTCTAAAAATGCTAGCCATTCATCGCTAAGATCCAGATTAAAGAAGATATCAGATTTTCATTATGCTGATGTTAATTGAAAATAAAGCAAACTACTACGGATTTGAATGAGGTTCCACTGCAGTTTGTAGCAGAACTACTCATTTCAATGGGATCATTATTTGACCTCTTTTTAAAACTCTATTAATTTATTTTCCTTTGTGCATTTATCAGTAATCTGTCAATATTTCTAAACATACCATTCAGAATATTTTATCAAAAGTGTCTACTGCAAAAGCAACTTTACTAATGCATATAACAAATGAATTCCTCTTTCTCTAATTTTGCTCAATGCTGAGTTACCAGCAAATCTGAGTGCAAATACATAATATCAGCGCTGGCCCCTATACTGTTTGGCAGCAGTGTCTTCACCTGCTTGAGAATTTCTGTAGGGTTGGGCACATCCCTCTAATTTAAACGCGTAACACAGAAATACTGCAGAACTACAACTCCAGACTAGAAGCGAAGCTACCTGATGCATAA
This sequence comes from Alectoris magna, assembly GCA_030625065.1. Classification (NCBI taxonomy): domain Eukaryota; kingdom Metazoa; phylum Chordata; class Aves; order Galliformes; family Phasianidae; genus Alectoris; species Alectoris magna. Next base: position 24,842,244 of record CM060565.1, read on the forward strand.
CTGATCAGATTTGTTTAGCAAGTATGTACTGTTTACCTGATTCCTTTAAAAAGGGTCATGTTATAGAAGTATATTACTTTTCAAAACAAACAATCAACAAAAACAAACAAACAAAAAAAACAACCCAAAACACTCTATGACCAGAAACCTCAATCCAGCTTATTTATTCTCGCAATGTTCAGCTTGTGAACTTCTATTTCTGCTTCATGATAACAGCCGTATGTACTTCATTAGGTAACTTCCACTAAATATCCAACTGCAGTAACAAATTTGTACTTATCTACGTTACAAATTCAGCACTTACAGCATCATTTTCATTGCTTTGGTAACCACATACTCTCTAGAACTCATATGCTAACATTTCTGAGAAGGGCCTGTAAATAGAAAAGCAAAACCAAACTCTATTTCTGTATTACCTTGTCTCCCAATTCCCAACACTCATTTCTGGTGAACTAATTTTCTCCTTTACCTTCTGTCTTCTGCAAATACATTTGAAGAATTCTTTATCATTTGCTGATATATTCCACAATGCAACATTCAGTATTTTGTTTAGTTCTTGTAATTATCCTTTTAACTTGCTTCTGCTTAGGCTCACAGATCTCCCAGTCCTCCCCTAAACAGACTGCTTACATTTCCTTAAAAGTCTTCAGTTTATTCCTTGTAGTAATCTGTGTTGCTTTTCCCCACTTAACTAGATTGGCCTCTGTGGCTTTCTATGATTTCTTTTCTTAAGGTTTCTGTCATTGTGTCTGTAGTGTTATTAATATGTGACCTTGCTTGCAAATATACTAACGCTGCTCTTTATAGTCCGATAGGGTAATACTGCTTTTTAACATGGGCTTAGATTTATAAGAGATATATTAGCATATGCAAACTTTTCAGCAGGTAAAGAACAAAATGTATACGGATGGAGCAAGTTGACAGTCCAACCATTAGCTGCAGCAGTTCAGTGTTAGGATCACCTTCAAGAAACAAAGGAAAGTGGGAGCAAATGGCAGTGACAAGCCTGCTCTAGAATAACTGGTTCTACCTACCACAGCCTCCTAACAATCTTCTAGTATCACAAAATGGAGGAACAAATGAAAATGGATCATGAACTTTTAGTCCACCACTCAATTCCAAACCTAGTTCCACATCTCTAGAGCAGTCTTTGCAGACAATCGTATCAATGAAATTTGCAACTGCAACCAAAACAGAGGAGCCCTATTGACACAGCTTGCTATATTCATAGATCCACACTGTAGATCACAAGCATAAAAATAAATGATAACTAAATGACTGTCTTTTGCAAGAAGTGAAGTCTTCCAGTGTGTATTGAAAGACAGAAAATTAAGACAAAGAGACTTTTAGATATTTAATTATTATTTCCCTATTGTGATTTTTCTCTGGAAATCAACCTAGTTGTACTTAAGTACCCTTACTAAAACAGAAGAACTTTATTTAAATAAATTATAGAAATCTTTGTCAGTCAATGATCTAATTAATTATTGCATTTGCTCTACATTGAACATGTTTGTTTTATCCATTTGGGAAATGGATAAAGAGAAAATAAATGCTAAACAGTTAACAGACTAAACTCAATAAGTGGATATGGATCAGAAAACCAAAATATTACCCATGCAGCCATGTAAATTTTGGGCATCTTTAAGTTTACATGAGCAACATTAAAAAGCCTCTGAAGAATACCAAACAAATTGTTGTAATTCCTCTTCCTTTTCTTCTCCTTAAACTTTAAAAGATATTTTATGTGTGAGATTTGAGATAAAGTGGTATAAGCAGAGAAACAGAGAAGATATACATTTCACCACAAAATTACATCAGAGTGGATTTGTATTGCTATCTTATAACCAACTCAGAAGGAATTGGATACAATCCAATATGTCATCATTTATTCACAAACATATTGCTTATACTGTGTTCTTTTTTTTATTCTTATTCACCATTTACCCAATTATATCTATCCTTATTAGACCATTGCTGAAGGCAGCAAGCAAGGCAGTTCTAGCTAAGGAAGTCCCATAGCTTAACTTAATCCTATTATCTCTAGATAAATGCAGACGCATAGGACTCTAGATGACCAAATTCAGCTCTACTCTCCCTTCCCCATGAGGAAAAATGCAGTTCCTCATCTCTATGCCCGATGTAATTAAGATCTGGAAATATGCCCATTCCAATCCTTATCCAGTATAAACATCACTGTCAATGCTGAGAAATGAACTGCAGTTATGATGCAAAGGGTTGACACTTTAGTGACATTTACTGATGTGTTAGGCCTTTACAGTGGCTCAACTATATGTAGCTTATATCTTCCAGAATTTAAAATGCCTTCTTAAAAATATAATAAGAGAAAAGGGAATATAATAAGAGAAAAAAATTGATATTATTGACAAGCAAAGACTTAAATATCTCAACAGTATTTGGATAGATATAGATTATCATTAATTTCTTGCAATATTATGGTATTGTACACAACTATAGAAAACAAAATGAATAGTAAAAAAGGATCAATAATAAAAGTAAAGCAATTACTAAAAAAGATCTCTCCACTGACTCTGTTAAGGTAATAAAACCCACAGTGGCTGTACCTGCACAGAAACAAATATACACACACAATAAAAACAGCAAATACTTGTACTTTCTATCTGAAAAATAAAAAAGAATAGTAAAGTCTGATAAAACCAGATTGATGAATATTGTGAACTATGATCTTCATTCCATGCTTAAACTTTATACTGTGCTTCAGTCATGTCCTTTTCTTTGAATGTACACCTGCATCCTTCCTGCTCATCTTTCTTTACCTGGATTACTGAGCAAACTACATATTGACTTTTGTAGAGTAACTGGCAAATACATGTGTGTATACATACCTGTATGTATACATAGGCAATTAAAGTAATCAGTATTTTTTTCAATACAGGCCTGCCAATTTACTTTCATCTTATTATATAACTCTTCAGCTACACCAATCCTAGCTTTTGCTAACGAGAACATGTTAACCATACCAACTGGTTTCCAAATTGAGTGGTGATTTTATTACCTAATGAAGTGTCTGCTAGGCTGCGACAACTAAACTAAAATCCTCCAGCAACCTAAATCAGATTTTAACCTCAGTCTCCAGCGGTGAATGTTTTGTGCAGTTCTAATAACACAAATGTTTAAATTTGTAATCACACTTCCGTGTAGGACTGGCTGTTTTATTTACCATGAGCTTAGCTGAAAGGTTCCTAGGGACTGAAGATAGTTGGGTTGTAATCCTGTCATTTGGAGACTTAATATTTTTATATTATCATGATATTAGCATAATTCTGATCTCTATTTTGCAGCATTTTATGCCATTCAAGCACTACTTTTACGCTGTTCTCACAGTGTATAGCATCAACAAATATTCACACATCATCCCCTATTTTACTGAACATTTGGTGTGAAGTATTAAGCCTGATTTAATGTTATTAGTGTCGCAGAACAGTGCAAAATACATGAATGTAGGCATTCATCTCTCAGTTTACCATAACATTGCCATAAAATGTTAGTAAATGGGTGATAAACATTTCTTCTCCCTTTTCCTTTTTAATTCTTCCTTCTGGGTGCTCTGCTGCTACACAGAGAACTTGCTAACTAATGCCATCTCAACCCAAAGATGAATCACCAGGGTTTTTCTCCTGTCCCAAGCTGCCACTGAACAACTGAGGTAAGCTCAGCTGTGATCCCTCATTAAAACTTGTCTTGAAGTAACATCAAGCTTTAGGTAGTCTAGCATTTGGATTCAATTTTGAATACTTTTTGAGAGAAAAGAATCAGCGTAAAACCTGACAATTTATGGCAAAACCAGATGCTTGCCCCTGTTTTATTAAAGGAAATATGAGAAGTAGCAATATTATCATCCCTCAGCATATTTACAAGGAAATACTTTATTTTTTGATTCTGAAACTGTGAGAAAGATAATTAAACTAATGCTGACCCTTCCTCTTAAATAAGCGCTATTTAAGATATTCCTTTTGCAAAGGACCAAACTGGCAGCCCCAGAGACTAAAAGCCTCCATTTTTTATACAAAGCAAGCATGTCTTTCCTCACAGGTTGGCTACATAATATGTTCCAGCTCTGCATGCAGTATTGATTCATTCTGATTTTTCAGCTCCTAATATTTGTAATATGAGTCAAGAAAAGGCCAGACTGAAGATATTTATGGTGATTGCTTCATGATATGGACACCTGCCAACAAATAAGTTCATTCCTTCAACCATTTCTTACTTATGTGAGATCAATATCCAGGCTCTCTAGCAATAACCTTGCATCTATAATTGATACTGTTTATTGGCCCATGGTGCTGTGTACAATAACAGGAGTAAGAAAGGGCTGGAATAATAAATATTCACCTCAAGAAAAGGTCTCCTGAAAATGTATCAAATAAAGAAACAAGATATAACATAACACCTGGTCTAAATAGATGATGTACTGGTCTAAGAACATAAAATCAGAAAAACAAACAAAAAAAACAAAACAAAAAAATACTATGGAGAGGTTAATTTCCAAGAACGAGACCAATCAAAGCTGATTAATAAATGGTTTATAAATGGAGTCCTGGGAAGAGACTGCGCTAAATGGGTGGTGTGTTCCACCTGAGCAGGTGCAGAGGATTAGCAACAGAAGGGAATTAAAGACACATACCACTAGCACAAAGGTGAAACAATATCTTATGACTTTATTCAAATACGAAGGGATACATAGAAAGGAGAAGAAAGGTACCTGGGCAATATCAAAGTACAAGTGGGGTTTTGGCTGTAGTGCTTACATGGCTTGTTTACACAGATGACAACACCTAAAAATATTTGTTTATTCCATGAAATGCCACACTGATTAAATAATCTAAAGACAATTAGGCTGAATTAACAAAAATAAAACATTGTGTAAGTCTCAATTACACTAGGAACAAGAATTTTGAAATGAAGAATTTTGGGATGGTAGATTAATATTTATTTGCTTTCACTTCTTATTCTAATCATAACTCTCTGCTTAATTGGCTTAGTTAATTTATGAAATCAAATTTAGATCAGAGAAATTGACAGGCAGTCACTGAGGAGAGGATATTACAATTTAAAAGCATGAAGAATACCAGTATAAATGATATATATTCCACTATTAAGCAAGTCACTATAAAAGTGAATTACAATAAGCATAGATTGAATGCATTTCACCGTGTCAAAAATAATTTCATGTAATGTGTAAACTTCATGTTTCGTAGTCATTCTTAGTAACATTACTCTTCTCTCATTCTCTCATTGAAATGTATTTTAAGTATATGCTTTTAGAGAACTAATTTATACTTTTGTTTAGCATCAGCACCTTTCTGGTATGAATACATATTAGTAGAAATCTTTCTAGCTCACAAACAAGTACATATGCATTTCTGCAACATTTGTCTTCCCAAAAAAGTAGTGAAGGGAGGCATTGAAAAGCCACAGTTCTTTGTGAATTTTTTTGTTTGTTTCAAACTTTTGTTCTTTTCCAAACCTCTGCGGTGAGCTGAGAAACTGACTCAGATCTCATGTTGGATGCATAAAGTACTGAGGAATTTGATCAGCTCAACCATGATCTATTATTTGCACTCTCTGAAGTTCCCAGACTAAATTCTAGTACTTTCCACTATATGTCAGAATAACCCTTCCTGCAGAACGCTTCATTCTCTTTTTAAGCAGAGTGAACTGTCCTTTTTGGCTTGCTAGCTGAAGTCTGACCTATCCACCTTCTGGAGGTATGCCAATATAGGACCAGCAAGGTGCAAACTGACCTGTGCAGCGGACACCAGCACTTGAAAAGAAAGGGTGGTCAGATAGTACACATGAGAGGAAATCACTCACCACCTAACTGACTAGATGGGATTTACATGGATTATCACAGATCAGAATTTTAGAAGGAGTGTCAACATGTCAAATTTTCTTTAAGAGAAGGCAAGAAGTTCATCGAAACACTCCAAGGGCTTTAGTTAGCATAACACCTTCTGCTCTGAGGCTTAAAAAGGGCTACAAATGCCTCAAAAGAGGCATGTTCTGTCAGATCATTCAAAAGAATTTGACTTTTGGGAAAAACATTCTCTTAGTCCAAACATTCTTTATGAATCCTGTACTAGTTGCCATTCCAGGTTTGAACATGTTTATCTTAGACTGGACAGAGATACTTCATTGTCTCACCTCCTAACCTCAAATAGTTCACACAGGTGCATTTCTCCCGTCCATCTGCACAGGTTCTTGATGTTACATTTTAGCTTTGTATTTCATTTTTTCTCAATTGAATAAGACAGTAAGTTTCTAAAGCACAACTGTACATATCTCATGCCTTATTCAGAATTCAGTAGTTCTTAATAGGTATAGGCCATAGCTCAAAAATTTTACAACTTGCACACTTTTGCTTTGTTGCACAGGCTTTCTTGTGTGAATTTTCTGAAAGGTTATATTGCATTCCATTTGCAAGCGATGTTTTAGCATCATGACATTAAAAATTTTGTAATTCCTCTACAATGACTGGTTTATACAATATAAGACAACATCTTTAAAAGTCTGATAACCTCAGAAAGAAAATCAGGACAGAAACATCCAAATTTGTTACAAATTTAGGAACAAAAGCTGATAAGAGAATAGAAATTCTACTACAACATGATCATAGATGAAGTACTACATTAAAAAAAAATAGTTAACACTGCGCTGCATGTTGTAAAATGATACAATTTTTTTTTTTTTTAATCAGCAATATTTTTTTCTCCTTCATTAGGCTTGTGGTTTTATTGAGGGACAGCCTTACTTTTGCTCATATTTCTACCTGAAAAAAAGTAGTCTAAAGTAAAGGACACTGCTAGAACTTCAGGCTTTAATGAGTTTATATCTACTTTTTATATTTTAAAATAGACTTTAAACGTACTTAAATCCATTCAGTAAGATTGTTCTTCACAATAATGTCCCTTACCATGCTTCATTTTTATACATTTATATATTTTCTATGTAAATAAAGTATATTTCATATACATATATTTATATTTTGAAGTATGTGTAATATACTTTCTATACTTATGTTTTCTTACTGTAAAGATGTTCACATGTTTATTTATTTATTAATTCAGTTTTTAAGCCTTTCACAAATACAATCCATTTTACTATTTATATTAAAGCTCTTGTAAAGGCTCTATACACACAGTCAGTCTGTTGATGTTTTTATGTATTTAAATTTTCTATATCATTTGGCATTATTGAGCAAATGATGACTCCTTAAATAAATAGTGAGGACACAGATTCCTTAATCCAACAGTATGATCCCATTCCCATGTTAAAATAGTGCTAAGGCTCTTTCTAACGTCTCTGCAATTATGTTTGGTTGGAGCTGAATCAGATTGTCTTTTAATCTTACATTTCCAGAACTACAGTTTCAAAATATCGAAGATGTTTAAGGAAAAGATTTATTCTTTTAAGTCTAATTCAAGTCTTTTTTGTCAGGCACTTTGTTTATTTTGTGAGTATGATGATTTATCATACCCTGCTTACTCTCTTGGGAGAAATCAGAAACAACAAAGACAACTTTGAGAGATTTTGACTTTTGGAGAACACAGAAAATCATTAATTTTAAATCTAAAGACTACTTATTGATTCCAATGCCTGATAAGCATTCAACACATGCTCTAGGTTTGCTTATATTAACACAATCACTGTGCTAACTTACAAAGGACATCTTCTGTGCTCTAGTGTATGTGTTATTCTATACTTTGAATGAGCAAACAGACAGAAAGGGCCATTCTTTTCTCTTAGCTCCATACCACACTCCGCCATGGACTGAACTGTAGATTTCTGTATTTGAGGAATTAACAATAGATTTTGCATTGTATAGATTTTGCAGTATATAAAAAAACATATGTCCCAAAATCTGAAATCTATTTCTAAGGCAAGACAGCAGCCCAGCAGTATCTAACATTTTCACTCTCACAGAATCACAGAATCACAGAATGACCCGGGTTGGAGGGGGACTCAAGGATCATGTAGTTCCAACCTCCCTGCCTATCAGGGCCACCAAACATACACATTTACTAGAGCAGGTTGCCCAGGGCCCCGTTCAACCTGGCCTTGAACACCTCCAAGGACGGGGCATCCACAACCTCCCTGGGCAGCCTGTTCCAGGGCCTAACCACTCTCCTAGTAAAGAACTTCCCCCTAACATCCAACCTAAATCTTCCCTCCTTCAACTTGGATCCATTTCCCCTAGTCCTGCTATTGTCAGCCCTTTCAAAGAGTTTATTCCCCTCCTGGGTGTAGGTTCCCTTCAGGTATTGAAAGGCTGCAATGAGGTCACCCCGCAGCCTTCTCTTCTCCAGGATGAACAAACCTAACAACTCCCTCAGCCTGTCCTCATAGGGGAGGTGCTCCAGCCCTAAAAAATGAGAATACATGTAGTAAGGATAACTAAAAATCTAACTGTGCTTGATAGTATGTATACAGTGAAAGCTACTCCATAGAACACAGGGCATCTAGAAATACCAGGACTCATATGCCAAAGACAAAGCATTATGGACTCTACAGCAGCTTCCATTTATAACAAAGTTGATTTAATGAGGCTAATTTACTTCAGATTTGTGCAACAGACTCCATCATACTTAAGATCTGCATCTGAGTTTGACCTTTGATCATAAGAGGAAGTCAATAATTTTGAGATGCAGTGCTGCCTTCTCTAGGGGAGTCTGAAGTGAACAGAAGTAGCCATGTTTACAGCAGAGATTACCTAAAAGCTCAAGAGATGAAAACTGCTGATAAATTATTGAGAGTCATCTACTTGCTTTGTTTACTACTGTGGGAGGATATCAATACTGAAAAACAGAACCAGAGGTGGTGGCAGATGCAATGTGAAGTGGATGGGCAAGACAGGTTGAACGGCTACCCAATTTCCACAGCTGAAAAACTGCCACATAAATGTCCTATAAAGATCATGATGTTTCTTTATCCTGCCAGGTGCTTCCTTCAGTCTAGGAGCAACACAACCATATTAATGCAATAAAGATGAGTTTGCTTAGCACTGAAAATAGAATAATAGAAAAATTTGAGTTAGAAGGAACCCTCAAAGGTCACCTAATCCAACTCCCCTGCAATAAACAAGGACACCTACAGCTAGATCAGGTTGCTCAGAACCCCCTCCAGCCTGACCTGGCAACCTTTTTCAGTGCTTCACTACTCTTATCATAAAATACTTTTCTCTTATATCCAATCTATATCTCGCCTCTCTTAGTTTGAAATCATTTCCCCTTGTTTTATCACAACAGACCCTGCTAAAGCGTCTGTCCCATTCTTTCTTACAGCCCCCTTTTAGATATTGAAAGGCTGCTATCAGGTCTCCCCAGAGCAGTATTAACTGTATAACAACGACTTGTTCCAAAGATACTCATTCCCATGTATTTACCATAGTAAATAAGAGAACAAAATATGCGCATTGAGTACATTTTAAAGATATGATCACACCTTGACCAACTGTGTCTAGTGGTCTGTGACTACTACTACTCTTGTTCGACTTCAGGCATTTTACTGGTTGCCACAGAAAGTTACTTCGTAAAACTGATAATTCATAATTTCAACTCAGAGAACTCAATCCACTTCTTCCCAATCCTCTTCCCTCATCCTACCAGGACAAGATAGTATTTCTTGGAATTAAGTGGGGGAGTTTATCCTTCTCAAAGGGTATTTCATCAACAAACTGGTTTCTCTTTCAGGGTTTTATTGGAAATTGCACATCTATAGGAGGTATGAACAAGTCATAACAATGAAACAATTACTCCTGCTGACAATGCATGTAGACCCCTTGTCTAAACATGCACCTCTATACCACAAACGTGTCTAGACACTTAAAAACCCAATGCCTTTGTAATCATAAAATGGATTGAGTTGAAAGGGACCTTGAAGATTATCTAGTTCCAAATTCTCTGACATGGGCAGGACTGCCAACCACTAAACCATGCACTAGATCAGGTTGCCCAGGATTCCATCCAACCTGGCTTTGAATGCTTTCAGAGATGGGGCATCCATACCTTCTTTGGGCAACCTGTTCCAGTGCCTCACTGCCCTCTGAGCAAAAATATTTCCCTAACAGCTAACCTAAATCCCCTATCTTTTAGTCTAAAACTTTTGCTCTTGTTCTATCACTATAGGCCCATGTGAAAAATCAGTCTCCATCCTGATTACACTTCCATTTAATTACTGAAAATCCACAATTTAGACTCCCTAGAGCCTTTTCTTCACCAGGCTGAACAAAAACCTCATAGGAGAGGTGCTCCAGCTTTCTGATCATCTCTGTGGCCATCCTCTGGACCTGCTGCAAGAGCTCCACACCCTTCTTGTACTGGCGGCCCCAGACCTGGATGCAGTACATGAGATGGGGCCTCATGAGGGCAGAGTGAAGGACAATCACTTCCCTCTTCCTGCTGGAGATTCCTCTTTTGATGCAGCCTGGGATGCAGCTGGCCTGCCAGAATGCAAGTGCGCTGCTGGCTCATGAAGCTTGACATGCTCATGACAATGACCATGACCACCAGAGCTTAAATGCATTTTTCCACCCATATTTGTCCTGTTTTGCTATTTGCATATCAAGGATTACATAGCAGGAAGTAATGAGCTCAAGTACAAAAGAGTAACTTCTCAAACCTAAGCATGTAACCAATTCTTAAAAAACAAAGTTTAAGTGTCAGTGATGCTGAAACAGAAACGCAGCACTATCTTACATCTGGCACTATCTTACATCAAGGATCAGTTAGAAGCAGTAACATCTTGATTACTCATCATTCTTTGGGTGAACAGTCTTTGGAGATCTGAACTGATCTCTCTTGGCTGAACCAATCAAAATCACTGAGAAGATCGAAGAGGTACTGACTTAAAACAAAGCAAACCCTAAATAAACAAAAACAGCAACAAACCACAACTATCATCAACAACAAAAACAAAACAAAAAGCACACCACTTTGCCAAAGGATTTGGCAATTTAAAAATGTAAACCTTGATCTAGCCCCAAAATGCACAGATGGCAAAGCTGAATAGTTATTGTTGTCCTTCATATTTTACCATCTTTGTGTTTTTAACACTTTTAACACTTACTAATCAGTCAACAAGTGGTGCTGTTGGATGCATTTAGCAGATTCCTGAGCATTTTCTTGACTAGCATGCTGAAGATATTACATAGGGTTTCAGACTTCTGAAGAGATGAGATTGCAATTTAAAAAAAATAAAATCTGTATTGAATAATCTGTATTTTTCAATTAAAAGATTAAAAGATTAAATAAAGAGGGTATTTTCTGATATTTGATATATACTTATATACAGAAATATGTACATACAAACATATATACATAGGAGAAAACCTGAACAAGAAATAATCTGAAATAGATATTCACTTTGATACTCTTGCTCAGCAACAAGAAAGTCTGTCAGGGAATATTTGACATATTTCAGAGATGGATTTTTCTACTAGTACAGAAATCAATCTACCTGTTACTTCTTTTTATTTTTTTATTAAGGTTTTAATAATTATTAGGCAATTAGAGCACAGGCTTCCTATGCAAAGAAGTCTAATAGCACCCACTCAACTTCAAAAATGGAAATAAAACACAGAAAATTTAAAGGTATTTACCCAGCTTTACAGAAGTTTTTATCTTGGAAGCAGAGTTGGGATATAACTCAATTATTCAGACTCCTTATTCACGCTTCTAATTCTACATTTATTCTCCTCTAAAAAGTGTCAGGTTTTATTTTCCCACTATTCTCCATATACTTTATACTTTCAAAATAAATTTTATATCATCTAATACTCTTCTACTGATATTCATTCTACAAGCGAAAAACCAGCAATGATTCAGAGGCCAAGAAATGAGTAGATTCAACAGTCAGAAATGGAGTATATCATGATATATGAATTATTTATTTGAAATTATTTTTATTGGAAGTTTTGGAGAGTATTTGCAACTTCAGACTCTGTGTATTGCAAGAGAAAAGAAGTTGCTGTCTCCTAGCCTTTCAAATGCAGTATTCTCATCAAGGTACTGTTCTGTTTAAATGAGCGCAGATAATCAAAGCTACTTTAGACACCTTTCTCAGATCACCTGAAATCCAAACACCTTATCCTGGTATAGAAATACTCTCTAGCAGGCTGAATTATTTTCTGTTGTTGCAGAGTTTAAATCACATTTTTTTCTTCCTTTGGCCAATTGTGGAAGTGAGATCAGTACTGTCCTTATGCTAGTAATTTTTAATTTCTACTGGACACATTATGATTTAGAATTGCAAGGAATTAGCTTTGTTAATGTATTTGAATCTATAAAGCTCTTTCCCTCCTGTCTGCTGATCACAAGCAGCACTTCTTGAAACAGATTTAATCAGAAAACACTGAAACAGTAAGTTAAATATTGCCTCTATTATTTCCTAAAGCAATCCTCCACAGAGCTAAGCAACCACTAAATGCTGATAATTTTCCTGATGTGACTCTTAGTGGTAAAACAGTCTATCCTGTTTAAAAACATCATGCATGTTGCTATTCCTACAGTTTTATCATTTGTCAACAAATCAACTACCTGCTTAGCAGCCCTCATGAGGGATTTAAAATAGTCACCACAAAAATCCTGTGCATTTACTATTTTTATAACAAACTTGATTGTCACCTATGATGTTTCAAAGATCACTCCTCATATAGACATCATGCTGGAAATTAGATGCAGGGCTTTGCTTTCCATGGAACATTATGCAGAGGCACTCTGGCTAATAAATCTTTGTAGCTAATGCATTCCAGATGGAAGCCATGTCTCACAGATTTAACCTTCCTAAACCCTTCCAAAAATTCCTCCCATCAAAAGCTCTCTGAATGAGATATGTTTGATTGAAATAGCATCATCAATACATGACATCTAAGTAATAGTACAGATGATTACTGCCTGCAGAAAATTTCCATTTCCCTTCACACAAAGATACCATTTTTGCACAACCATGGGGCATGAAGATGGACCTTATGCATTTTACTAGATAGTTTAAAGGTTTTTTCCTGATCTCTTAATGCTATTGACAGATGCTATGAAGAAAACATCCACTTCTGTCTCTCTAACTTCTGTACATGTATAACAAATGCTGCTAAAAAGAGGGACCAGGTCTTTCACAGAAGCTGCTAATTAATATCCCTGTTTAATCATGTCACCATGTTTAGCCAGTCTACATCATTAGTTTATGTCAGACACAAGCAGCGAAACATCTAAACACTTACATGTAGATCCTTACAAAATCAGTCATGTGAAGTGGTAAGGTCAGTGTTAGACAAGGCAGCAGCTACTCTCTACTATTTAGAAATGGTTACAAATCACCTGGCTAACAGATGAACACAGAATTGTTGTAGAATCCTTAGCTTTTCTTGTAAGGTAATTGCTCAGAGACAATTCAAATGTAGAGCAATATTTTAATCTCATCTGTAAATCACACAGAATAACCTGAAACACAGCCAGTTGCCTGAGTTTCAATATTGTCAGCATTCAAATGGCAGAATACCCTAAACTGCTTTTATTGTTGAACTTCTGAACTCTGCAGTCCTTGCTCTAAAGAAAGGAATTTATTAATCAAAATACAAAATAAGGGGACTGTAGAATTAACTGCAGTATCAGTGAATGGCCATGGTGCAAAAGCCTAGGGAAATTACTGTAGATATTAAGCCAAATGAAGACAAAAAATACTTAGGTAGCAGAAGTTTCCTTTCTATGTACCAAACTTCTCTAAAAGTGAAATCTTGGGAAAATTTTATGCAATCTGTAATTACATTTCTTAAAAACAACAACAAAAAAACAAACAAACAACAACAACAAAAAAACACTTCTGGCATGTGCAGTTGAAGTACAAGCTCAGCTGATAAAAGTATGACTGACAAGTACAGAAACAATCCTAAATCAGACTGTGTAATTATCTTCTTTATAATAAACCTTTAAAAATCTTAAGAGCCCCTTTACAATGCGTGGTACACTTTGATCCACAGAGTTGTAATCTTCCATCAGAAGTCGGTCACACCCAAATGTCATTTGCAAGCTTTCAGATGAGTGTAACAATAGACCCCTAACTGTGGCGACAGAGGCAAGATCAAGCACACTTCAGCAGGGAAAGCAGCAGGAGTTTTGCACACAGGCAGACACCTGGGAAAGGTTAGCTGTGCTGCAGCACCGTACTACTTCATTTGAAAGTAACCTGCTACACTTACATGTCTGAAAGATAATAAGCAGCCACCAACACTGAAGATCGTTTCATTTAGTTAGTATCCTCAACCAAAGGAGAAAGTCAGTGTTGGATACATATTTTTATATCAAGGAACTACACTTACCTGAACTTAATAAGAAGCAGGGGGGAAACTTAATAGGAAGTGGAATGCATTTCCTTTTATTGAAAGCTGGTGCTTCATACTGTCTTAGTCAGACATAACGTCACTGCAGAATGTGACTCGTCTTTTTACTTATTCCATCAATCTGAGTCAGCTTCAGTGAAATGGTGCTTCAAAAAGGCAGCAAAAAGAAAGCATTTGTCTGCTTTTGGAGATGCTCCTTTCAAATGAGATTAGAAAGTTTGGGTCCACTTTTTTCATGTCTAATCCTATTATGCTCACTAATGAACTCAGTTTGCCTCAGTGGTTAAAATAAAAGCTAATGGTTGTGTCCTAAAAAGCACAGATTCTCCTTAAGAAGAATATATTAAACTGTACAGCTCAATATTACACATTCATACAATCTAAAGGAGAATTTCCAAGTATATGCTGCTGACTTCACTGTACAGCGCAAATAGCGAATGGTTTTAATTGAATGGTAAGACATTAAACTTATATGGTTCTCATATAGACCTACACTTCAAGCCAAACAGAGGAACAAAAGGATAACAATATTATTAAGATATGCAGATTTTTAGATAAAACTCTGAATGATGTGGAATACCAATAACCAAAAATCATAAAACCATGACAAACTCTTTCTTTGGAAGTTAGTCCTGTAAAAAAATAAATGCTAAGCTCATACTTGCTTTTGTGATATCAAAGCATCAAGTAGCCTTCAAATATTTGCTATATAAAATTTGGCCTGGATTGTAGCTCATGTTTTTTTATCAGCATGTCATCCCACTCTCAACAAAAACATTTTCAACTCCTAGCATCTCAGTCATAATCATGGAATCAAACATACTCTACTCATCAAAAATGTAAGAAACAGGATAGAGTACAGTAACAGCAAAACACAGAGATAGGAAACAGTTTTAAAAGTTCCTCTTACATGAAAAAAAAAATTCTTCCCTTCAAACTGACAACAAAATTTTCACCTCTATATAGGTATCATCTAAAAAGTGGCTCAATACTGACCTGATGTCATATTTTATTTGCAGCAATTTTTGGTATTTTGCTACAAAACAGCAAAGGGCTGTTGAAATGGGAGAAGGAATCGGGCTTGTTGCCCCTTTTTCTGGAGGCAAGTAGAACAGGTGGTCCTCTCTACAGAATATTTTAGATGTCAGAAAAGGGGTCAAGAAAAGCTTTGTATGAAACTGGATGTGGAGGTTAGATGGATCTCTTCACTACCTCAAGAGTGCTCAGAAAAACCACTGTCATAGTATCCAGGTTGTAAAAAGTTGAAAGATTGCTAGCCCCATGCTCTCACTAATTGCTAGAATTTGCTGAAAAAATAAGGACACAGGATCTAAGCAAATCTAGTTTTTAATGAAGAAGAAAACTGTTTGCCTTTTTTTTTTTCATTTGGGGTTTGTTTCTTTCTCATTTCTTTTCCTTCATTTCCTCTTTTGACTGGTTCTCTTGGGAGACTAAAACAAATGTGTCCAGGGAACTCCTGAATGATCCATGCTGTTCTGATGGTCAGACAACCACATCAAATAACCCAACTTACAGATATTGCTAAGCAGGCTGCTTTCACTTCAGTTAAAGAGAGACTCGGCATCTGTGTGTGCAAACATCTGATTTAGGCTCAGAAAATTAAAAGGGGTCAGAATCTCTGATGCTTGGGAAAACAAGGAACTGTTGCCTAAAATCAGAATTACCTTTAAAGAAGATTATTTGCTCTGTTTTAAAGTAGATTTCCAAGGTTTAAGTTGCAAAAATGGAAAGAAGAACAGTGTGGTAATGTACATATGCCATGCACAATGTGATCGTGTATATTCAAAATCTACAAAACCCATAAAACTATTTTAGATTATAAGAAAAATGTCTTCTTTTGCCTACAACCCTTATCAGTACATTAAATCACGTTTAAAGAGTTAGCACTGAGTGCTCCTGAGAACTTGTCCACCTACTTTGATGTTTAAAACTGAATTAAAAAAAAATAAAATTGCTTAATTTTGCTAAAACTATTATGATGAACAAGAAAGGTACTTCAGTTTAAGAACAACAACAGTCAGGCCATAGGCAACCTAATCCATTACTATTTCCATATTAGTGGGGAAAAGCAGGCACACAGGGAAGACAACTAAGTTATACTTTCTCTGAAAACTCTCTCCACAATCTGTGACTCAGGTATTTCTTAAAACAGAGGTGGTTCCTATGCTCTTTGAAGAGCCAACATCAACAGCAAGGAACAGCTAAAAATGTGAAAAACGACATTGGGAACCTCTTTACCCTCAATTAGCTTGTATAGGGACAACATCAGAATGGTTCTGATGAAGTTGACTGTATTAAAAAAAAAGTCTAATCTCTTTGCTTCTGTTCTGGATGAAGGATACTGAGCAACAAAATCAATAAACTTTAACTCACTGTCCTTCTCTCTGTGAACAAGTCAGACTGCTAGCTTCCTTACTCACACCCTTGACTGCCATAATGCAAGGTGGCTATCCAGATTAGCTGTATTATATGTTGTCTTTCACTTGAAGTCTCCCTGCTGCCAATAACTAAGTGTGAACTTCTAGGATAAAATGGATCATACTTGTTCTTATTGTGAGAGCAGACACTCAGAAAGACTGAGTTCAGCAGTCACAGCCCTGATGTATCGATTTCTTTATTTTTTATTACAGACTTCCCTTAGAACTGGCCATATTCAGAATGGACTTCTTGCTTAGTAGAGACAAACTGGCAACTGTGTTTCCCCAGTGAAGGCTCTATGGGCAGAATCACATGGACTGTGATTTCCGAAAAACAGTCTGTGATACACTAGTGCTTGAAGTAGGACTTCGGGAAAAAAAAGCAGTCAGTGAAGCATAAACGTGCAATTAAGTCTAAATGAATAGGAGGGTTTCCTTTTCTTTTTTTTCCCTAGGCCTTGCCAGACTGCAACACACTTCTTACTGCAATATAGTGTTTGCTTTTCTTTAAAATGTTTCAATGCATGTGCCAAATTGATAATTAACTAGTAATGAACAAGTATGTTATGTAAAAAGATGGCAATTACAAGACAAAGTATCAAATACCTTCTATGTGGAAACAGATTAGGACTGTACAAAGTCACAAATATCACAGAGAAGATGGGGGTGAGAAGGCGAGGAAGCATGCTCCCTGTTCCTCTCCTCCTCTACCCTCTCATGTACTCCGCCAAGACTCTTGGAGGAGGACATCAGCAAAGTTAAATGGAAGCAGGTTTAAACACAAGGAAGTACTTCACTTAGTTAAAATCACTTGATGCCACACAAGACTGCAAAGATAAAGTCTTAGACAAATGTGAAAGCAATTAGGAAACTCATCAAAGAGAAAATAACAATAATAAAATTGTCGGTACCATATTTGGTGCAGAATATATCTAAAGTGGAGGCTGACAAAGGACTGACTTTGGAGGAAAATTCTGTTATGTGCTTGCCTTACTCTAGTATTTTTCCCCACACATCTCCTAGCAGCCACTGACAGACAGAACATATGGTTATATGGATATTTTGTCCTACCCAGCAAGATCACTCATCTTCCTTGACACAGATTTGGACCCTCAGTCGTTCTGCATATGTAGCAAAGGTAGCTGGGCCTGAGTACAAAAGACTATACACACAGTTCACACCTACTAGGAAATGATTGTAATTAAGACTACTTGTTAACCCTGTGGGGAAGTTTCTGTCACACTTCCCCAGTGTTAGACTAAAGATTAGGTGAAGCATCCTACAAGGTCTACACCCTGTAGTGTTCATTTATTTCTTTATGTACACAAGTGCATGCTGTTACAATGAAGCCAGTATGCTGTAGTAGGCTATCTATTTCTTTGTTTGATTACTGTAACTCAACATTCTGTTTCTGATGGGTTGCAAATTCCTTTTAAACTTCTGTAATATTAAATTTTTTGGTTACAGGAATACAGATTATTTGAAACTCACATCTGTCCATATCTGAATAAAATTAAATTATTTTCTGTTTTCTACTACTCCTAGAATCTGTGAAATGAGTGCTGGAAGAGAGAGCAGAATTCTGATGACAAAGAGAGAAGAAGAAGACAAAGGAAGGAAATGGAAGTCAGCATGAAATCCTGTGTTCTGCATTAGAAAGCAGGAATCATGGGTATGACTTCTCGATTCTGTCTTCGGTTTCTGGACTAGAAGTCCTAATAAACAGCAGTACAGCACAACTTTTAATCCAAAACCAGTTAAGTTACACTGTAAGTATGTTTATTAATTTCAGTGGGTTTGGATCAGATTCTAAAGCCTTGTGAATTAGCTGCTTGTAACGTCACTCAAGATCAAGTCCCAGACCATTCTAGGAGCCACAGTTACAAATTTGTAATGGAATCCACTCCAGTTTCTTAACTGAAGCAGCATTACTATAATGCTTGTAATATTGCTGGTGGGTAAAAGAAAGTAGCAGTAGTAGTGTGCATACAAGTTTTTCACAGCTAACCAAAAGCAGAAACAATCATATTTTTTACTCAAAAATCATGAAAAAACACACATTTGTATGCTATTACAGCTGGTGTAACATGCATGTTCGTTCATTAACCAGCCAACTTGGCAAAGATTAATTTTTATTTTATATATAAATGTCTGAAATACACAAAGGCCTCAAATGCAAGAAAAAACAGCCAATAAAACAACCAAACCCTAAGTAAAAAATATATATATTCTCTATAGTGTAACTGCTGTAAAAGACTTCATTTTTAAATCTTCTGAAAGCTGACTGCAGTGATTAAAATGAATTTAACTGACAATCTTAGTCAGCTTTGTTGCAAACAAGCAGATCATTACGTCCAACAACATGGTTAGTATCCTCTCATCTCTGGAAGTCGTTTCAAAGCTGTGGTTTTTTTGGTGGTGGATTGGTTGTTGTTTTTTTCTTTTGTTTTGTTTTGGTTGTTGTTGTGGAAGCTTAGGTTACTATGTTAAGTTGTGTAATAGAGAATTTTTATAACTAGATTGCAATTAGCAGGTTCGTGGACTTTTGTCATTTTTAATAAAGATTTACGTAAAGTAAGATATAAAACCAGAATCACCTCATAGCCTGAAGAATTTGTTAAATTTGTCAAATTAGGGATATACTGGGAGCTTGTTTCTGGTAGACATACAGAGATAGAGACAAGAATTATTTCAACTTCTTTGAAAAATACGACACTATACACTGAACTTGTCTCAATCTTGTCATTTCTGGCCCTTAATTATTATTGATTAGCTATCTCCGGACATAATTTGAGTCACAATCACATATACTAGAAAGAAAAAGAAAGAAAGAAATCTTACAGTAACCTTTTATTTCTAATGAGAAGTCAGACCCTACACACAATGCATTTAGATGACCAGCTCATACTCAACAATCCATTGCAGTACTGCTGAAGACTTTACCTTTTACATGCTCGGTTTATCACTGATCTTGAAAACATCAGATACTTACAACTCCAATGCTACTCTGCTAACATATAACAAAGACAGTAATCCACACTAAGTCAGAAGGAAAAAATGTTTTAAACCATACAGTAAGGCACTCCGGGAAATGATACAACAGCAAGCCTATTCAAAATGCTTTTTGTTTTTTTTTATCATTTTCTGTAACAAAAAGAAACTAGACATCAACTTTCCAAGCTATTAATGAATGATTTACAGAATCCATTAACATATTACTTAGGTAAATTTCAATTTCTGTATTACACGTGTTTATTCTTCTGCAGTATTTATACATTGCACATAATGAAAGTTGCAGGCCTACTAATAAAATCACCATGTGGCAACAAAGATAAAATAAAGCTAATTTTGAAGTGTAGAGAAGAAATAAATAAGACTTAAAATCATAGAATTACCCAATTTGGAAAAGACATTCAAGATCACCAAATCTGCGATTAGTGATGAGTCGCATCACTAAACTGATGTCCTTTAGCGCCACATGCACGTCTCTTAAATACCTCATGGATGGGGACTTCACCCAGGATGCCCTTTCCAATTCTTGAGCACCCTTTTTCCATGAATAAATGCTTTCAGAGTTCTAAGCTAAACCTTCCCACCATCACTTGAGCTTGCTCCCTTTCATTCTAACAGTTGTTACATGAGAAATGAGACCAACACTGTTGGGTCACGTTCAGCCAGCTGTTAACCAGCACCTTCAGGTCCTTTTCTGCTGGGCACCTTCCCTAAGCTACTTCCCTAAGTCAATATTGCTGTGTGGAATTGCTGGGACCCAAACACAGGTCCCAGCACTTATCTCTGTTGAATCTCACATGATTGGAATTGGCCCATCAATCTGGCCTGTCTAGATCCCTTTGAGAATCTCTTCCTACACCTTCACACAGGCAGTCACTCTAGCCTAACTTAGTATTGCCTGCAAACTTACCGAGGGTGCATATGATCCACTTATCCAGAGACCAGCTGGATCTCATCCACAGACTATCCACATTGTATTTAATACCCAACTCTTGTGGCATTTTCTGAATCTATTTAAGTAACAGATTGGAAATATTCACTTCTTAAATTCTCTCTAATACTAATTTAGTATGAATATGTGTTTCACAACATTCTCCT
The DNA here is from genome assembly GCA_030625065.1 of Alectoris magna. Taxonomy (NCBI): domain Eukaryota; kingdom Metazoa; phylum Chordata; class Aves; order Galliformes; family Phasianidae; genus Alectoris; species Alectoris magna. The sequence continues at coordinate 24,863,163 of CM060565.1, forward strand.
TTGCTCTATTCTTCAGAACTTCAAAATGTTTCATTTTAAAGCACTTATATTGTAAGCGTCCAAAAAAGTCACATCCTTTCCAATTTACTACAATTTATTCCAAGTTGTTCATGCCTTCTTTAATCACAAAGAAACTTCTAGGTAATAGCAAATCTATCCTATACATTTAGATATTGCTTTACTTGTGTTCTGTGCATGCACATGTACACACACACAAGTACTTTACATCAAGGCAGGCTGTCCAGCAGAGGGCTCCTTTGAAACAGAACGTGAAAGGCAGTGAACTTTCAATGTATAGACAATGCCAAGATCATATAAACTGTTCATATGCTAAGGCTCATCTAATTCTTTTAGCAAGCCACCTACATACAAGTGGTATACCAACATGATAATTTAAAGTGCTTTTTTAAAGAATAAAATGCTTTCACAAAATTTGTTGGTTAAAATTGCAGGAAACAAATTTTCTCCTAAAACCACTCTCATCTTCACATTCTCCTTCATTAAGGCACTGTGTGCCTTTAAAGAATAATCAGTCTAAATAAATTTTTACTTTTAGTAAAAACATGCATAAAGTAACTAGCAGAACTTGAAGAAACACTACCTGATAACTGATTAGGCTCTTACTACGTAATACTAAATACAGAGAGAAATGGCATGTAAAAAGGATTTTCTGTTTTTATTTCATGAAATATATAAAAGCAGAAATGAAAGGCAGAACAGACTATCACATTTACTTCTGCCCTATATGGTCATATTTTAGAATTCATTTATGATCAGCTTCAGTTTTGTGATGGTTTACTGATAGTTCTGCTCCACAAAAATCTTATGCCTTTTGAACTCTGGAATGCTACTGTAACGTCAACAGTGTGCTATGTGGTTTTTGCAGTTCGCATTTTAGAATTTCTGCTTACAGTAACTTATTTCTTGGACACTCCAAAGAAATACTGTAACAAAAAATTGACTACAAAGAATGTACAAGAAACTACTGGAAAGAGGTAGGTTAATCTGCTCTTTCATATTAAGAGAAGTTTAAAACAACGGTATATAAACAGTACAAGCATGTACAATGAATTTACATAATCTGTTTTTTTCCCCCTATTTTCTAGATGACTGTATAAAAAATAAAAAAGGGATGAGATGAGTTGGAGGTCAGTTATGCTTCCAAAGTCCCAGCTAATCAGAATATTCAAGTGATAAAGAAGGTCAAACAGCTCTTTTCTGTTTCTTACATAGTACAGAATTTTATTTTGTCAGGAGTTTCCTGTGAAATATACCTATAGAGGAATGGAGTCAGGAGTGTGAGGGAGATCCTAAGAGGGATCTACATACCGACTAAATCTGAAAATATGCCTCTTATTCCATTCAGCAACTATATTCATCAAGGATGCAAAAGAGGTGCCAAAATACAGCATGATTCTCTTTATACATGCTTATTGGACTGCTTCTGCTTGCCTTTGCCAATGACAGAAATTGTCCTGACTGCAATGAGGCAGGATCAGGATCCAGCAACATCCTCTCTGGACAGTTAAGAAAGGCCATTTGAGAAAATCCTGTATGATTTAAACCTACAAGTTATTTAAGAAAAAAAATCTATAAATAAAGACTATGAGCAGCCTAGCCTAATACAGAGAAATTATTCCATTAAGTAGACAGCTTACTTTGCGGGTGAATACTCTGCAGATATAAACATATATTCCTTTGTTTGTTTTTTGTTATGTTTTGCTTTTTTTTCCCTGGAACCACAGACAGAGAAACTGGACACTTTCTTACCCATGTTGTTGCTTCTGTTAATAGAAGTGAAGAGGTTGCTGCTTAGCTCTCAAGAAAAGAGCTGGGAAGAGGGAGCCTGGCTACTCTCGGTCTCTATTACTCTGTCCCATAGGATTTTGACCTAGGTACATTACTGCATTACGGAATACATCTGCTGTCATTTGTGCCCTTTGCCAACCCTGCCCCACATGACCATAGCCAAACTTGGAGTTTGTATTTAAACGGGATATAATGTTGTGAAACTTGGAAAATGACTGTTTCATAATATGTGGTTAACACAAAAAAGCAAAAACAGAAGAATGCAGGAAGTAAACTTTTTCCCTATTGCAGACTTACAAATATTTTCTTCCATATGAATACCACATTCTGGTATTTATGTTGCAACTAGCCAGACAACATTTGCTAATAACAGCTACTTTTAATACAGCATATCAAACTGCTTAACCCCTTGGCTTGCTGGGCAGTTTAGAAACTCCTACTGTGATGTTTTTGTTCTCACATATGTGCCAGCAAAGGCTGTCACGCTCCTCATTAAATAAACAGACATACATGCCAATTAATAATTTAATTTACAGAGTGAATCTTGACATAGAGCTAGGAGGTGAATTGCTAGCACCTTCTGAATTGTCTTTACTTAAAATAGCAAGCAATTAGGTTTTAGTCCTACCTCCAAAGTTACGCTGCTGAAATGACATCAAAATGTTGACAAATCATTAGATCTGTATTTTAGTGCTGCAGTGAAAGTTGTCCATTACTATAGAACCATCATACAAATAAAGGCTCAGGTCCTTAAAGTAAAACCATACCTTTCAGTTTTGCAGGTACTCTATTTTTAATGTCTGGATTACATTTGACATTGGATTACATTAGGAGCATACCTAACTTTATAGCTTTTTTATTTGGATGGTAATCATTGTTTCATATTCCAAATAAAATATTCTATTGTCAGTATTTGAAGAAGTATTTTCCCCTTTAAATATTCACCTACAAATGTAAATATACTTTCATTTTTCTGTTCTTCTTCAGCAGCACAGAAAATTTCTGACATGTGGTTTGGGCAGAGTCCCTTGAAATTCAAACAATGCTTTAGAAAGGGACAGATATCTCCTCTTGATGCAAACAGTTGGCTAACAGCATCAAAGTTATTTCTCCATGAGAAGCAGACACAGAAACAGTTCTGACGGAAATATTTGGATCATTTCCTCACTTCTAATTTGGGCATAACATTGCCAAGTTTCCCTGCATAACATTGCTGTTATCTTGCCTTTCTTCCTCATCTACTTAAGCAGAACTTTGTCAAGGCTCCCATTGCCATGTGTCTAGAATTCTCTCATCCCTTCTTCTACAGCCCCACAATGTCTATCTTGTCTATTGAAAATGCTATCAAAATTATGCATTTCCTTACTCATTACCTGTAATGGCACTTTCTGCTACACTATTCTCATTGAATTGAGAACAAGATACTTTTCCAGGTATTAATGTGCCTATCTGCTTTCTCTTCATATAGGAATGCTGTCCTTCTGCTCTTGTTCCATAAATCATAGTACTTTTTATATATCTGAATTATCCAGCAAAAACTGCATGCAATTTTACTTCCTGAACTTCATGCAAAATAGAAGCTTTCCACAAGTATCCACAATGCCATCTTTCAACTTTTCCTACTTGAAAGTTTCCTTTATTAGTGAAGTTACAATAAAATCCACAGCAAATGGGAACTGTGGATTTTTCACTGAAATCTAAGAAGAGGTTTATCCAAACAATATTTATGCTTGAGATCACTGAGAGGAGATGGCATTCTCAATAAATTTTAGGGAGTAGTCTTTTTAAACTTATGGACACTCATGAAATCGTTTGATTTACTTTACATAGTGATACTATGAGTATACACTCATGCCAATCAGGACTTTTCTTATCTTCACAGAAATCCTATATTAATAAAAGTATGCATTTGTGATTTCTTTCTCCTTTTTTTTTTTTTTTTTTTTTTTTTTTTTTTTTTCCTCCCTGTCTTAGTTCAGCAAAAAGAAAATTGTGAACAATCCATAATTTCAAGCCATGTATCCACTTGGAATACAGAAACAACAACTTCTGATTTGAAGTCATCTTTTGACTGGTAAGGTCTGCACGTTTGGATTCTCCAGCCAAAGCTATACTGATATTGATAGCCAAGGCTATATTGATAGCTTAACACTTCTATGTACAAAAAAAAAAATAATCTAGAACAGCACCATCTTTGAAACAGTAGCTTTTTCTGTGCTACTATTCTCTTCATTATCTCCAGTTATCAGTAATGATGGACAAACAGCTAAGCTTCTTGTTCAAAAACCAAAGAAATAACAAGACATTCACCTTAGGTATATTCCTGCCTCCTTTCCTCAGTTCTAATGACTACCATTTCTTACAACAGATTTACATCATGCAATGCTGATACGTTCCTGTCTGCCTGGATTCTCCCTCCATACTGGCACTCCCATTGTTGCCACTATCAAAACTAGTGACTGCTATAATTTTGCAGGGAGATTAACTACTGTGGGAATGAAGCAAAAGGATACATCAGTATTAACACACTGTTATTGAATACAGTCACAAAAATGTAAATCAAATTTGTAAGCATTCTTTTAATACGAAGGAAAATGGACTCCTTTTAGATGTGCTTTTGATGTACTTCCAGGATAATCATGACAACAGAAGAAGAAAAAAAAAAAAGAATAGTTTTAAAAATTTCCATAGCATCTAATTCCCTAGTAAAGAACAGGATAAAAGCTAGAAACATCCACAAGTTCCAGAGATAAAATGAACGTAATTTTAAACACCAAAGTCTGCCCTCAATTACAACTAAGAAAAATACAATCAGATTCCCTTCTGTCTCAGTGAGATGTTTAATTTTGTTATGAAGAAGTGAATTCAGAGGAAAGACGTGCTATTTGCTTATTTTCTGTATAGATTCTAATTTTACCAACAAAGTAATGCAACGGGGATGTGCGATTATTTAAACCAGCACTTCACTACAAACAGGGCTGTTGAATGCACTGCTCTTGCTAGGCTTGTCACAATGACTGACATTTTCTAATATTGTACTGGAAATCATATGTATATTTGCTACTGCAGAGTTTACATCAAGTAGAAGAAAAGTGCTATTGTTTATCAGCAATCTACTTCTGATGGCATACATCTACAGAGACATAATTATTGCTGTGATGAAATGTGATTATCTAATAACGAAATAAACACATCTGTACAATATTTGCAATGTTTTATATCAGGTAACTTAAAAATCTTGCAAAGTGCCATTTTTAGATATTTTCCATGCTTTCCACTTGAATTTTGACTAAAATATACCTTTTAGATCTGTTATGCCACTCATGAATTTTTTAAAATATCCATCTGTGCATTGCAATCTCTGTTCTCCCTGGCTCCACATTGTTTTGGCTAACTAACAGGCCCATATGTTGTCTTAATGTATTTCTGCACAGTGTTTGTGCTTTTAGAAAAAAAAAAATAATAAAAAAAAAAAAAAAAAAGAAAGGAGAAAAAAAAAACAACACAGGGAAAACCACAGGCCTAAATAAGCTATAAGGAGCATCCACATACAGTTAGACGGTCTTTACTGAGTCTGGAGACATTATGATTCTGCTGCGACAAGCAGCATTTGTCTTCATTTTGTTTGACTGTCCTCATGTGTTATTATTAGTGGCTGTCAAGCAGCAGCAGAAAAAAAATAGCATCACTTGACTACGAAGTTGAATGCATAAACGCAATAACTACACATTGGTAGCTGAGGAGTGGATGTCTGTTAAGATGGTTTAAATGAAAAAAAAAATCCTCCCCAATAATTACATTTTAAAAGGGGAAAAAAAATGCATATCTGGCAAAACATAAGCATCCATCCTTCCTTCTGCTTGCATAGCTAAATTAGGAACTAATTATAAATACAACTTCACAGCATCTGAAGAAGTTGCTTTGAGAATGTCCTTTCAGAATGTCAGTTTAGTTTTATAGCAAGAAAACAAATATGTTGGAACATTCACATCCAGTCACATTTTTTCTGATAACACTGATAATATGAACATTTTAAATATGAGATCCTTATCATACAGCAATTCACAGTAAAATGTATTAAACACTTTTAAAGCCCAATGCAAAAAACATACTTTCTGGTTCTGATGTGCTCCAAATGAAGTCCCTTCACCATAAATTTTTTCAGTTCTACAATACAGTGAATAATAATACTGAACATCCTTTATATAACATAAAATAGTGTACTTCGAAATTTATGCTTTTAAGAAGAAGAAATCATAGGCTTCGACCTAAGATGACAGTCCCACCTTTAAAGTGATAAATGATTTCTCTAAAAGTACATGCCTTTTGAAAATGCATACACACAAAAGTTTGCAGACTGTTTTCTGTTATAAGACAGCCAAAACAAAATTCACTTCTAGAGTCCGATCACAAAACTGAGTTCCCATGAAACTTATACAGTAATTAAACTTGTTTCACTTAAAGATTAATAATCAAATGAGTGTCACTACAAACAAAGAAGATTTTGCCATCAACAAAACAAAATAAAATAAAAACAAAGCACAAAGACAATAAAAACAAATAGATTAATGGTGAGATGTGTGTCCTGCTGCAACAAAAGGCCAAATTCCATGGTACTCTTCCTGTTGCAAGAAAACAAACAAGTTATACTAGGCATCAAAATGAAAGCAGCAGAGAGGACTAACAGCAGTTTTCTGCCAGTTGCTTTCAGTGATACAGTCACCAGATATTTTGTCATTAAGCAAAAGATCTGATGCTTGATTACTGTTCATATATGCAAGGAAAAGATTCTCAGCACTCCCTACTGCTCCCAGATGTCTGTTTTTGTCCTAGGTCCATGGATAACTACCAAGTTCCAATTTCCAAAATTAATCTTCAGTTCAAATTTTTTTTTTTCATTTGGAAGTCTTCTACTATTTATTTCCATTGCAAATTTCACACTCCGACAGATCCAGAAATGTGAGTCAAAAGGGGAATTCTACCTTACAGTTTTGCTATTGGTGGTTCAGTCACCGGGTTTCAGATTTTATTTCAGTGCTCAGTATAAAAGCAACTCACTATCGAGACACAGAAGCTTTTCACCACCATGAAATACATGCAGTAAAGGAGCATCACCTTTTGTATTACACTGAAAAGCTGAGGCAGCTAGAAACTACATCATTTCTTCAGGAAATACTAGAAGTCTGACACAAAGCCAAAATGAACATTCCAAATTTCTGATTTTCAACTCAGTTCTCAAAGCATGAACCAGCAGGACATCACACATGCTGAAAGGTTAGGCATAAGCTGAAATATCTTTATGAATTAGGAACTGTGAGCATACTTTCACAGCTCTTTGTCCTATCAGAGCTGCAAATACCACAGTTGGGGCAGGAGAAAGTGAAAGGAGGCAAAACTGGGTTGAGTAGGTTAGCATTTTGGCTTTCAGCAGAACGATAAAATTATTTCCACAAGTAAAATACGAGGGCTGCTCTCAAGATAATGCTTTCTAGTTTATTATATTGTTCCACGATGCAGAGGCAGATGGTGGTGGTATGGCAGTAGAAGCTGAACCTTCCCATCAGTACTCTGTTACATGTTGTTGCCACACGACAGATGGCAGCTGAGGGGTAGTCTGACAAAATGGCATCTGACACAGAAGTGTGTATGAAGCAAAGGTATGTAATTCAGTTCCTCCATGTGTAAAAAATGGCATCCACTGACATTCATAGATGCTTACTGAATGTTTATGGAGACCAAACAGTGGATGTGAGTACAGTGAGGTGGTGGGTGAGGCATTTCAGCAGTGGTGACAGTGACGTGGATGACAAACCATGTTCTGGACTGCTATGCCCAGCTGTCACACCACAAAATGAAGAGTCTCTCAATCAGCTCATCCACACAAATCAGTGGATTATGACCAGGGAACTGCACTTGGAGGTGAATATTGGCTTCAATGTTTTGGAAATGATGGTGGCAATGTTTAAATATCACAAAGTATGCACCAAGTGGGTCCCACGAATGCCCACACAGGAAAAGAAAGAACACAAGAACAGAAAGAACACCATACATAAGTTTGTCAGAATCTAATGAACCAATATGAGGCTGAAGGTGAGTCTCCTGGATTGTATCAGTACCTGTGATGAAAAGTAGTGCCACCACAAGCTGCAGTCAAAACAGTTATCCACGGAGTGGCCACATGAATTTCCCATGAAAGAAAATGCTGAAGATACAGCCCATAGCGTGCAAAGTGATGCACAATGTCTTTTGAGATAGGAAAGGATCCTTTTGGATTTCCTAAAACCCAGACAAACCATAAATTCTGAACACTACATCATAATTATGAGTAAGCTGAAGTCTTGAACTTCTAAAGTCAGGCCAGAGAAGATGACAATTTTCTCTTGCAACACTACAAAGCCCCATAGCAGTTTGAAGACTGTGGAGCATACAGCCAGTCTCGGCTGACTGTCCTAAAACAACCACGACATACATAACTGATGCCTTTTGACTTCCACCTGTTCAGGCCAATGAAAGATGGATTGCATGGGCAACACTTTTCATAGCAGTGATGCCATCATCGCAGCCGTGAAACAGTGGGTCACCTCTGCTGCGGCAGATTTTTATGAGTGTGGCATTCAGGCACTTGTTCATCACTGGCAAAAATGCACAGCTAATGATAGTGTCTATGCTGAAAAATAATATTTTGCAGTTGAGAATTTGCTCTATCAAGTAGTGTTATTGAGCCTTTTGTATCTGTTGTAGTTTACATGGAAATAGATTAGAGGCAATGCTTCTGGAGTGACCCATGTGTACATGATTGCTGTTGATTCAGAACCAAGACAGATAATACCTTCACCAAAATATTCCATGTTTTAGCTGCATTGACAAAACTTCTATTTAACTTAAAGAAAAAACAAAGTTTCTATGAAATAAATGTGAAACGGTTGTGGAAACATATATGGCCATATTTATAAAGTTATTTTTCTGAACCACACTGAGGTAATTGCACAAGATTATACTACACAGAGACGTGAAACTGTATCCAGTCTTTAACAGAAGCAGTCCCTTTGTGCCATGAATAGGAGACAGGAACAATCACTTTCATATTTGCTGCTTACAGAAATGTCCTTGCATTCTATGTTTTCCCTTCCTGATATCACATGAAACACCACTGAATCTAACTCAAGATAAAATATAAGAACAGATTTTAAAATGAAGAACAAAGTGGCATGGTTTTTTTTGGGCACTGCAAGTTAAAAGGAAAAGTGGACTATTTTGTTTAAACTGACAAAAAATCTGAAGAAAGAGAAAGAAGATAAAATTAAATTAATCTTCCCCCTAATGGTTAAGAACTCCTGCATTAGCTGCATGTGTATCACTTCTGATAAAAATTAAAATGAAACCAAAAATGCTTTTGCTAAAAACTCTCTTTTTATGATGTTGCCATGTAGCATAAAATATCAAGAATGAATCTGTATTTCAAATTCCTAAACATTAGAGGCATATTCATCTCTTCAGGATTTTCCTTCTACCAGGAAATCCCTTGCTGCAGTTCCTTATGGACTATGTTTGGATGACTTAAATGGGATTAACCTTTTCCTTTGCCACATGTGTTAAAACTGATACACTTCTGTCAGTTAAATGGCTGCACCCATGTTCTCCAGAACATAGCAACTTTGATCTTTGTCTTTCTGTACATTACTAATGTGAGCTTATGGGCTTTTCAGACTACTTCTCTACATAACCCAGTGGCTGTACCCAATTAATTGCATACTTGAGCACTGTTTTCTAATTGAGGGGGTTTCAGGTTTCATTCCTATAAGGTTCATAAGTTGGGTTTCACCAACCCTTGCTCTAGAATAAAAGCATTCACACATGTAAACAATCAAGAGTGATTAATACGGAACATATCAATGTGAAAATAAGCAGTATAAAATCATAGTATAAAAAGAAAGTTCTTTCTGTAGCATCTAGGGCTGCAACACAATGCCTAGCTATTCCATAGCAAATACAGATGAGAATCCTACATGAATGTAGTCACATTCAGTATATTTTAATAACCTAAAAATAGGTTTACAGCAATGGATGCTTTATTATCATTTTTAATTGCTTAGTATTGCAGATTCTTGTGAAACAAATAAGCAATAATGGGTTAACAAGTTCATGAATATACATGAACATTATGCTCATATTTTTTAACTTTCCTTTAGTATTTATGTTTGTCTGCAACAGTAGCTGGAAAAGTGATTAGCACTTCACAATTTGATGCATTCTCCAGTCGATTAACATCTGAATGATGTAACCCAGAACTTAAAACTATCTGTTGTTATCTAAGCTATTTTGTTCAATTTTTTGAGCAGTTGTGCATTTTGTATTCCATCTCACTTAGATAGAATACAACCCCACCGCATTTCCAGGAGGCTTTGCAGTGGCCAGGTCTCATACCGCAATCAACTTTGTTCTTCTCTGAAGGGAGTGCTCAGCAACTCTAATATTTCATTCTTCCATATTGGAGTAGACGCTGCACTTACTGTCTGACAAAGTACAATACTTCTCAAACTCCTCAATCAGTTAAGTATTGCGTATTAGAAATCTTATACTCTTCTTGTGAAGAGCTGGAAAGAATTTTCAATAACATAGCCCTATAAGAGTCTTTGGATTTTTCTTTGCATGATTTATTTTACTCATTGAGAAGGGAAATGAGCATTGAAAAAATTAGTGCGCTTTTCTACTAATTACTAATTCACTGTTATTTTTAGGAACTTTCCCACTGCTCTTTGGTCCTTCACTCTACTTTTTTGTTCTTTTTCAGTTTTTAAACTTTTCTGTATCCTTTCAAAAAAGTACAGGTCAGCTTTCTACTATGTATAGTTCTTCTAAAGTTTATACTATTTTCACATAGATTCGGTAAGATCACTTTTCTTTATAACCTGTGCCATTGTTAAATACTTAACACAGATTAACTTCTGTCTTCACATTTTCAATATTTTCACTTCCATTCCCATCAAACTGTTAAAAATTACCTAGATCTTTGATTTTTAAGGTTAGGTTGATCACACAGAACCACATTCAAATATCATCTGTTCCAAGCATTTCCTACTGGATAGGCATTCCTGAAAACCATGAGGTTTGGACGGGAATGGAAAACACAAGCCAAAGAGCCTTGGGTGCTATATGAGCCAAAAAGTTTACATCAGGCTCTGATGACATCATCACTACACCTCAGCACTAAGCAGAGGCCACTCCTAGACATACTGAAGGAAAAAAAAAAATCCAGGGAAACTCCCATATCAGAGCAACTGTTGAGCTTTAAAGGTTGCTGATACACTGCAGTGTTTGAAACTATAAAAGACCAGAATCAGCTAGACAGATTTTTCAACATTTACCTTTCATTCAGAGCCTCAGGAGCTACCAAGGCAATATTCTAAGCACAGGAAAGTTTCAGAGAGCCACGTCTACTTTGAGTGACCACCTTGGCAGGCCTTAGTCAGGGAACACGCACTCAGCTGAGAGGCTCTGGAAGAGCTCTTGATGGAAGGTTTGAGCTTTCATAAACGTTGTAGGTGATAAGGACGCAGATCCTCATGCCCGGGAACTGATGGCAGCTGATCATTTTACAGGCATACAAATGCAAGCAGCAAAATCCCACGTGTCAGCAATGCAGCAAATCAAGGAAGCTCAAAGAGGCAGCAAATGTCCCTACAGAGATTACCTCGAACTGTTTTTAAGTTCCACAAATGTCAACTTATTTTCTGGTTAAACCAAAGTCTACTTAAACAGAGACAGACATTGAATTTTGAGTCGAAAACAGTGCTGAACATAAATCCATAGAGACCTGCGGTGAATTACATACCTTGCCACAAAGCATGCCTAGCAAAGTTATGGACAATTAAGCTTTGTGAGTGACACAGTGCTAAGGACATAGGAAGACTCATTCTGATGTGATGAAACCTTCCAAACACTGCAGCAATGTGACTGAACAGGCATATAAATCTTTCCCTCCATCTTTTTCAGCTTATAGAACAAATCTAGATCCAAACCAACAATATACTTAAAAAAACAACAAACAAAAAACAAACAAACAAACAAAAAAAACCCAAAACCGAATAACAACACCTGAAACAAGTATATATGACCTGAAATGCCATCAATGACAAAACTCACAGGCAACAGCAAACAAAACAAAAACCACCCTGCCCTGCACAAGAGCTACAGGGTGTGTCATACTGGAAGTTCTCATGCACTGAAAACATTTACATGGTGAGGTTTTTTTTACCGTTTGCAACAGCTATACAGAATAATACATGACTTCTGGAGTGCAAATCTGAGACAATGATTTCATGATGAAAAATATGAGATTTAGGCACTTATTTTAGGAGACAAACATAGAGGTCATTTTGAATGAGAAAACAAATTAAAGACTAAATACAACACCAACAGGTTCAGCTGGACCTTGGCTTATAATGATGTATTAGGAAGCACTGCAAAATAAATTCATCGGAATTATTTCAGAGAACAGTATAGGATTGTTATTCAGACCCACTTTTTGAGAGTCTAGGTGTTCATTTTATTTACATATTACATACGAGAAATAGGGTGCTCAAATAAACTCAGCTGAGTACACAAAGAATACTGTCCTACAGTAGTCTAAGAACTTCACACTGCTGATAACTTAGAGACAACTGTCAGAGTAGCAGTTGATGAAAAGACAGCCTGATCCAAGAAATTTACAGAAGTGAAGGTAATGATTTTTCTGTGTGTAAACTCACTCTGTTCATAGTGTCAGATTTGTAAATGAAGAAACGTAAAGAAGGGGAGAATCAGAACCCTCTGTGAAACGTTTCAAGCAAACACTGAAGTATCAGGAATTTGAGCTGACTTGAGAGTCATGTAAATAGTGTCAGCTTATAAAAACAAGGTGATTCCCTGGATAGGAGAATACTGGTACAGCGTCAAAGCTCCCATGCGTATGTAAACATTCTGAGTAAATATTTGGTCGAAGGTTTCACTACAGTGAGCTTTTGCTGTCCCAGAGTGTGGGCGTTGTCTAGAAACCTGAGATCAGGAATGACATGATCTCATCTCCCATTACTTAGATAACTGCATTTGATGCATGCCTCAGGGAAATTGAAATGATCTTGGCAGAGGATAAAACAAGGGATTCAAATGTACGCTTTAACTGATGGTCTGGACTTTGAGAATGAAGTCCCATCTGATTTCAGATAGACTTCTGAATATCAAGAAGGAGTCGACAGAAATAAGAGTTCAAGGAACCACAAATGCAGTTAGTGTCAAGCTATTTAACTTTGTTTTTTTGGGACATTTATCAGTGAATTCTATTTACGTGCAGTTTAGAATCTTCTGCAGCTGAGGGAATGGAATTGTGTCATTTCACTAGAATTACAAGCCATTAAAAGAAACAGAGACATCAATTTGGAGATTCTTTCTGGAACATTTTACATGCATTCCACAGAGCAAAGGTAAGGCACAGCTTGTAAAACTGTGCCACACGTGGTGTTCTTATTGGGGATACATTTTGCACTGTACTTTCATTGCTTCTGGTTTGCCAGAGAATACAAGCATGTCACTCAGAGTTGTGTTTTTAGAAGACTGTCTAACTGTCCTGATTTTGTTCTATAAGGTGAGACTGTTATAGGAGCACAGGGTGGCCTTTTTGTTAGATAATATAAGCGGTGTGCAGCAATTAATAGGCAGGCAGCAGAATAAGGAACGGCGATTAAATTATAAAGAGTTTTTGTCTGAAGGTGTTTGATCCTCAATATATCTTTCAAGGCTAAGCATGTGCCTAGAATTTAAAAATCAAATGGTTGATGATCACACTCCCACTTTCAGTGCTCCAGACTCAGTATTCTGGTTTCCAAAGTCAGTAAACAACGCTGCCAACAATATGGGATTGTCAGTTATTAAAATCAATTTGTGATTCATGTGTATCACTTCTGATAAAAATTAAAATGAAACCAAAAATGCTTTTGCTAAAAACTCTCTTTTTATGATGTTGCCATGTAGCATAAAATATCAAGGGGAGGGGAAGAGTACTTCAGAAAAAAAAAACTAATAAAAATTTAAGTTTGGCTGTGTCAAATTACTTGAAGTACAGCAGGTTAATACAAAAGATGTCTTTAATAACTTGAGTAAAAAATCTGAACAATTTTTACATGTGCCCTTGTATGCACTTAAAACCTGGAGTGTATGTACTCTCCAATACCTAACTACAGATACACTTCTGCTAACAACCTCTGCAGTAATTAATTGTTTGAAAGAACAGCGTAGCAATCTCACACCCTTACATGTACTGTACATCACTTATGCTATGACAAAAGAAAGATGGCGAGAAACACCATACAAAAATTCCAGAAGGTTTTCGGTAATTACTGTTTCAGGGCTAGTGCACATGCACTCCATCAAAAGACAATAACTAGAAGGGTGTAAAACTATTAAAAGCATCATCAGAACAATCGACACTTAAATTGCAGATCTTCAGACAGGACTATCGTCTCATAACTCAATATTACCAGAAAGCCTCCTATTTATTTTAGCTGTTGCAGCAGTTCAAGTTACTGTCAAAACCATGAGATGATGCCAAAGAGATGAACGACAAAATATAGCTACTTTTTCCATCTTGTACAAACATAAACATGGGTTTCTGGCCAACATATAAACATATTTCTCATAGAAAGGAGATGGAATGAGCTTCTTCACAGATTACTTGTTTCTTGCCTTAACCTGGGGATTTGCTTGTGATTCTGGCAGCCACTACTGAACAGCCACTAGGTAACTCCTCTTCATGAATTAAATCCTTAATCACCAGAATGTACATAAATGTTCAGTATCAGGCACTATTTGTCTGGAGTACTGGATGTATCTTATAGTACATCGAAAATAATTGCAGTTACAAAAGAATGCAATAATATTGCTGACACAAACTCCCTGAATTAAAGTTTATAGAAAAACTAAAACTGCAGTTGATTACAATTAGATCTTCAAGTGTAAATCTTTGTTAGAGGCAGGCAGGAAACACTGACAGTATTTTGTTGTTGTTTTGTTTTGTTTTGTTTTGTTTTTTTCCTATCTCATGTCTGTGGGCACATGGAAGTGAGGTGAGTTTCTACATATTTCATTTCCTAACACTGAACTGGGAAAAGTGATCACTGAATGACACTTGGAGTTGGAACCAAGTGAACTATGACTCAGCCCTTCCTGATTTCAGATTGAGCTGATTTCCAATCAGTCTCTGAAGACGAGGCTACAGCAAAGGCAGGAAGGAGCTACGGTTTGAGAGAATTAAATGTAGTCTGGTATTGATTTACAGAGAAAAGAATGGAATAAAACCACAAGAAAAGGCGGGAAGGGGGAAGGGTTAAGGGTTTTGCTTGAATGCTGACTTTCATATGAACCATAAGAAGCCAAGACTCTAAAGAGGTTAAAAAAAAAAAAAAAAATAAAAAAAAATCACACACAAACAGAACTTCACACAGAATAGCCCAGGTTAGAAAGGACCTCAAGGATCACGAATCTCCAACCCCCTTGTCACAGGCAGGGCCACCAATCTCCACATTTAATTCCAGACCAGGCTGCCCAGGGTCCTAGCCAACCTGGCCTTGGAACACCTCTAGGGACGGGGTATCCACAACGTTTCTGGGCAGCCTGCTCCAGCACCTTACCACTCTCAGAGTAAAGAACTTCCCCCTGACATCCAACCTAACCACTTCCCCTTGTCCTGCTGTTATCTACCCTTTCAAAGAGTTGACTTCCCTCCTGTTTATAGGCTCCCTTCAGGTACTGAAAGGCTGCGATTAGGTCACCCCGCAGCCTTCTTTTCTCCAGACTAAACAAGCCTGGCTCCCTCAGCCTGTTTTTGTAGGGGTGGTGTTCCTGATCAACTTTGCTGCCCTGTGTCTACCTCTAGGGTAGAACTAAATCTAACTACAGTCATCTTCGGTTATGGTTTTCTTCCTTACAGACTAACATTTCACGGGACAGATTTAGTCTGTTTCCTTCTCTCCTGTATTCAATGAGAGCCACTACATTCAACAAAAGAATTAAAGAATATTGTTTATGTGAGAAAGTCTAGTCCCCATATGCTATCAAGTGCCAGAATTGAGGTCACTTTGGCAAAATTGACACCCATACCATTCAATCCCCCAAACATAATTGTAATGATACACATTTTAATTATAAGACAATATAATATTTTTTCACAGCAGCTCCCCTTCCTTGCTCAATGCCTGAGATAAATACTTCTCAGGGAAAGAGACAGCTCTTCAATATTTCTATCCTTAACATGCTATTACTGGCCTCTGTTTTATTTACTGCACACCATCAAAAGCCTGCAGTGAATGCAGAATTGTTTATTTCCTCATGGTGTTTCTAGAGTGCTCATCACCACAGAATCTTCATGCCTCGTAAACATTAATAAATTCATCTCCACTAAGAGATGAGAGTGTTATTATCTCCATTTTACAGGTGGGGAAATCAAGACAAAGAGACTTCCCAGAGGTCAGAAAGTTAATAGGTAGCATAGCCAGCACTGGAACACAGAACTGCGTTACTTCTGAGAGTCTGGACTGAAGTGAGTGCAGTGTCCTACTCCTACCACATCCTAGCATGAATTCACACATGAACTCACACACGCTTAGTTGTGATCTTCTCCTTACTTGCCTCTGCAACCTTGAAATAATGTCAAGGAGTTGAGGAATGCAGAATTAGCTGTCTCCTGCCAGCATTTCAGTTTAAATGAGCATGGCATAAAAAAAAAAATTGTCAGAAACAGGAATCAAACAAAGTTCTCCAGTGTGATGTGAACTTTTGTCGTTCAAAGGACAGATGTTTTTCTTCCTGAAACTCCATCATCGTTTTCCATTACGTAATTCAATTAGTAGAGAAAATAACACCAAAAAAATTCTCTAAATGTGTTCTACTTAGCTATGAGTTCCCTTTTGTGTATACTGAATAATGCAGATATCCTGAGAACAAAACAGAATATGATCATATTGGTGGAAGACTCTATCATAAAACACGTAAAACAACAAATTAAGGATAAACAGAAAAGGATAAATTCAATACTGTTTCAGCTTCTAGTAATTGACTTTCTAACTCACTTAGTTTTCTTTTAATGGAGTTTTCGATTATTTATTTATTTTGATAGCTTTTAAGCTTTCTGACCTTTTCTTTTAGTAGGAAAAGTTAATCAAATTCACCTACATGCAATAACATGTAAGTCAATCTTGTATACTAGAAGGGCTGAAATTTTAACACTTGAGCCCTGGAGTATATCTTACACCAACAAATTAACTAGTTTGCTGGCAGGAAGAGATTGCCACCACTCTGGGGAAGAGGAAAGGGGCCAAGGGACAAGAGGTGGGAACCTGTTGGATCTGGTCTGCATTTACTTGCACTTCTTTTTGTCCCTCACTCAGACAGACTGTTGTCTGGGCTCCCAGTGCAGTATGCTCAGCTGCTACGGTTGCTCTAATAGTGTTACATACTTAGTTTTTTATTTGAATTGGAACTGATAAATATTTTGAATTGTTCTGAAGCAGAATAGTGACAAATATTTGATAAAATTTGTGCACTTCATCACTTCTACGCATAATTTAGATATTTATTTAATCAGTATTTTGACAGCTTCCCAGGAAATTGCCAGTAATGCAGGCACCAGGAGGTAATGGACCATTTTTTTCCTCCAAAATTATATATTTTGGACAAAGTGAGTGGAACTTCAGTAGGAAAAAAAAATTACTTCAGTCATAAGGTTTTAGTCCTGCACAGTGTTCAAGCTGTCTTGCAAACAATGCAAGTGCTAAGAGGTCTGAAAAAACAATGAATAAATCAGAAGTAATTCTTATAACAAAAAGTGTTTGGCCTTGTAAGTATAGGCAGCAGTAGGTATTACTACCTAGCTATTACAAGCTGGTTTTCAAAGTAATCGAGTCAGTCTTTGTTCCCACTGCTTCCTTCAAAAAATTCAGTGTAATACAATATTGCCAGACTGGACTTCATGTCACACACAATGGCAGCAAGTCATTGCAGGGATTATCTAATATCATCTAGGGATTATTTAATTATTTAATACCACTCACTTGAAATGAAATATCCTTGCCATTCTGAGAGAGCAGTATTACAACAGGCCCAGAAAAGACTTATAAAAAAAAACAGGGAAAAATCTTCTGATGGAAAGTTTTCACAGCTTTTAGAAGCTATAGCTTCAACTGTCAAGCTACTGCCTTGTCTAAGTTCTATCACTGAAAACAAAGGTTATTCTTGGAGAGGAAACCTGTTCTGAGATGAAGTTACCTGTCCTGCAGTATTATCATTATTTTGGGTGATATACTGAAACAAATCTGTTATGATTATATCATGCAGTATAAATAAAGTTGCAGTGTCATTATTTCTTTTGTCTGTATAATGGTTAATGAAACAGGCAGTAAGGAGTACGTGGGAGGATTCAAACATCCTTAGTCTCAAATAGGAAACACAGCAGCTTATTAGTTACCCAAAATACTGGGACCAAACAGTTGGGACTGTACTGATATATTTAAAAGCAACAGTTAGTTTATAGCTTTAACATCCTTTTCCAGGTAGGACATGCAGAGCTGCACTTGCAGATAATGTGAACAAAGATAAAAAATAGTGTCAGTGTCCATTTATGATACCATCATTCTACGGTGCAATTTAACAAAGAAATTGAATACAAAACATGAATTTAAAAAAAAAAAAGAGAGAGAGAGAGAGAAAGAAAAAAAATGAAAAAGGCTAAACCTACGGGCAAACTATGTAGCTTTATGCAAGCTGCATGACTGACACAAGCTATTTACCATTTTATCAGCGATTGAATAATAGAAGCAGGTGTTCCTATGGGTCTAGGCGGAATACTCTCTCTAAACATTTTCTAAATCTATCACTCTTGTATCAGTGATGCATTGTGTTGCTGTATTTTCCAGGGTCTAAGTTATGAAATAAATTCACAATACAGCAGCTGAGAATCAACCTGCAATGCTTATATCTCAGGTACTCTAAGCTACTAATTCTTCATTTAGGGAAAATGAATTAACTTCCTTCAAAGAGATAGTGTGGTTTCCCTTCATATTTTTTTTTATGTACAGTGCCTAGAACAGTCTGTATGTAAACCATAAAGAGAGAGAAAAATTTAAACAACTACTATTCTCTCATGGACTTCAAGAAGAAAAAAAAATCCACAAAATGAAATCATTACAAACTGTCTAACAACGTACTGACATTGCAGATTTCAGATATAGTACTGAATGCTGCTAAAAAGTCGAGCATATTTACAAATATTTCTAGTCTGTGCTCTTTTTTAATTTTTATTTATTTTTATCCTCATTGTATTAAAAAAATCAACTGGTGGGCAGAAAGTAAGCATTTGTCTAATATCTTCTGAAAAATTACTTATACCTATTCTTCTGATGCATTCATAACCAAGCAGCAAAGACTCTAATGACATACACACGCAAGTACTTTTAGCTTCATAAAGTTTCAGATCTCTCTTTATATACATATTAATGCTCTTTTTTAAGAGGAAAGAAGATCTTATCCTCTTTTCACTGACCATTCCTTCTATATGAAAGGATACTTTCCTCAAAAACCGCAGTTTATAGTGAAGTACCTTATGAACAAAAAGTAAATTAAAAGTGTACCTGAACTGCTGTCTTCTAACAGCTAAGCCACATACTATTTAGATCAGATTTGGAAATGAATGGGTGTTATAAATTTCTATCAGATTTTGACTGCAATTTGCACGTTGAATTAGTATCTTCCAGAGCATTCTTGAGTTCAACCAACAAAAAAATATTTTCTTCAGAGGAAAATGCTAACTTTAAACTATATAGTCAAATTCTGTGTTCCAAAAGTGCATTCTGTGCTACTGCTCTGCCTTATATGTCTGCTTACTTAAAATATATTAGATTCTTGTCATCCTTCCAATCTAGTATGTGAGATTATTTACTTCTTCACAATATTTAAACTTATTTTTATTTGCTGCTGTTGACTCTATATTTGTGTTTTAGATATTGAAGATAACATCAAAAATACTGCCTCCGTCTACTACTTAGTATTGTGCAACAGTGTTTAGAAGACAATGAGACACACTAAAGAGTAAACAAAAAATACAAACCATGTTTTTGATTTATAAGGAGCTAGTAAAAATAGTTCAATATAGCTCTACATATAGAGTCCAAATCTTCTGCACCGTATGCATGAACAAGGAGCTACTGCTGCCTTTTCAAAGATGCAGGTGTTACAAAACCTTAGATTTTGCTTATGGTTAGCATGTTGCTGAAGTGATGAATAGCTGTGTAGTAATGAAGCACAGTGTATATGTAGATAACTAAGTGAAGAAAAAAGGTCAATTTTGTGTAAAAAAATTTAAATAAAACAATTTTCTTTCTCTTTCCTTAGGTAGAATGATGAAAAACTGTGCTCACCTCCCCTCTTAATTCTGCACTTCCCACCTTCTATACTGATCACTTCTAGTTGCAATTCAGAGAGGGAGGTGGTGATGATTTTATGCAAGTATTTTTTTTTGCTGTCTTCTTTAAAAATCCCTCCTCATATCCCCCTCTCCATTGGCATTGAGTCTCTGAGGTGAGAATACTGTTTTAGATTTGCCATGGGGCTTAGGAGCACAGATTGAAGTAGAAGAGTGCTTCTTCTATGAACAAGCCTTGGATAGAGGATGATAGACCCCTCTTAGCGTTTACTGAGGCTGACAGGTCCCTTCCAACTGCATGACTAGTACCAGCATGTGCACTTTTCATGTTGCTGCAGACTCAAAGGATCTAAGAAATATACATTGAAAATTTTAGAAAATCTGCCTCTTTCAAGAGAAATGCAGATCTGTTACTGGGCACCACAGACACAACAGCCAAACGTTTTGAAGCAGAAGCACACGTGAATATCCATAAGATTTTTATCATAGAATAGAATTAATCTCCTGACTGAATGATGATACAAAACTAATTCCAGGTCAAGACAGAGATATCTAAAACTTGTCGCTAGCTAGCTTCACAATAGAATCTGGATACAATCTTCTGTAGAAATTCTACTAAATACTTAGTTCTGTAGCCTTGCTCCATCTTAGAGATAATAGAAAAAGGAATGGAAAACTTAGAACATGGCACTACAGCTTATCTGGTGCAGGTAGAAAACGTGTTACCATTTTGTGGGAATTATAATTTCACATGGTTGGGACACATAGTATCACATTGAAGTACCTACTTGCCTGTCTGAATATAGCGTAAGACTCTAGACATTACGTAAAGAATATGATATGGAAAACAGTAATGAGCATTTAGACTTTCTACATTCTTAGAATTTATTATGCAATCATAACACGTAAAAATGACTTTGAATTCAATCAACAACTAGACTAACTTAATAATCTTTAAAATACTTATTGGAATATTGGGACATATTGCATAAGCACATTATTTTGGGGAAGCAAATATGAATTTTATAAAAACACTGTACAAAGTAACAGATTAATCTGCAAAGATATAAAATAATATAAAGTTGATTCAACAAAAAATTCATTCTTTAAGAGCTCTGTCTATCTATAAATTCATTGCTAAGTGTGTTATATTGAATTCTACTGTCAGATTAGAAATGCTTGCACCAATAATGAGGTGCAAATATAGATATTATTTGAAGAACAAGATACAGCTTAAAAACATAAGAAAATAGGAAACCTAATTAAACTTTTCAAAGGGAAGTTGTCTTCCAAGTACATTATTGGTTCTATGCTAGCAGGATTTCCCTTACCAAGTGAAGAAGTATTTCTTTGAATCTGATCACTCAGGGTGTGAAATATTTACTTAGACGTAACTACTGTAAGATTTAACTTTTAAAATCCAAATTCCAGGCTTTTTGTCCAAAACTAAGGACAAGCACCCCACAGGACCAAATCATGATGAAAATCATAGTAGGTTAGAAGCAACAGATTTGCCAGTGCCCAGCAGATCCAAGCTCAAGTGTCAGCTGCTGTAAACATTTAAAATACTGAGATTCAATCTAGAATAATCAGCAGATTGTGTTCACACCACAAGGAGGGAAGAAACAGATTTAGTTTGGTGTTTTGAATTATACTGAACACAGATTTGAACTTCAGTTTCTAGAGTGAGTGAGCTAATCCTTGGATGGAGTATTCCCCTTTTTCTGAACAGAATTTTCATTTCAAGCCTGACAATTGTTTTCCAGTAAAATATAATCTTCTATAAAATAGAGTATTTTCACAAGATATTTCTTTGTGCCCAGATTTCCCAGGGAAGAATTTTTATGAAAAAAAAAAAAAAAAAAAATCTTCCAACAAACTGCAGCAACTTAACCAAACAGATACAAGTCTGGACACCAACCCACAGAAAGTGCTGCCTTTCACAGGACACTAGATTTCTATCATAGTAGGTTTGAGTGTGATTTAATGTGTATGCATGAAAAGCCACAGAAAGTTTGTAAACAGTTCCAAGTCCTGGATCGCTTATTATGTTGCTACTACTTCATGGACCCCAGAGAATGGCATGAAGCTCCTGAACATTCAAAACAAATTTCTTTAGATGAAATGAACCATTTGTTAGAGATGTATGTTAATAACTCTCTTGGAGTGTACTAGAGGTGACTCAATTAAATTAGCTTGAAATGTGTGGCTATTCTTGTCCAATAAAACACTTTATTGAGAGTCCTTTGTGTTCATAACAACCCTTGGTAACAATCCACTTCCAGTTGCAAGTCAAAACAGCACCAGCCCTTAATGTTCTAATAAATAAATGGTTTAACAATTGGGAGCTAATTGTCACAGTGGGACAGCCTGGGAGGCTTGTAATCAGGCCTGTATTGTCACAATTCATTTTCATATTGTAGCAAAATAATAACCTCAGGAGCCCTACTGCATTAAAGGAAATCTCCCTTTTTACTCATAGATGTTCAGACTCTAAATCAGATTCAGTAATTTTAGACCAGCTTAATCTCCTCAAAATCAACAGCAAACATTTTATTGCTACATCCATGAGTGACACCTGGCAAAAAAATCTCATTTACAAAAAATGGATGGGATTCATTCCGTGGCAAATTTCTTGTAATGTTTTACGGATTTACTCTACTACACCTTTACTACAAATCTTACAAAATCAGCACTCAATCAAACCACAGGTGCGTTCATAGACAAGTAGATATTGTAAATGATAGCTTGGATCCAAGTGGCAAAATAAACTTGCAGAGAGACACCTCTTCTAAGAGTATGCTAATAAATTCAAACCTAACTTTCATTGTATCTAAATTCAGGGTACAACAGTGCTCAAGACTTTTGACAATAAATTATATTCCAACTTTTCACTAAATCTCTCCTTCTGCATTTTTTCCCCCTGAATTTATTTTCAACTAATCATATAATACTGCTAAGATCTGGGTGGAGAGGAACATGATAAGGTTCAACAAAAGCAAATGTAAAGTCCTGCACCTAGAAATAACTGCATCAGAACAGGTTAGGGGATGACCTGCTGGAGAGGAGCTCTGCAGAGAAGGACCTGAGTGTTCTGGTGGACAACAGGTTGGCTATGAGCCAGCAGTGCACCCTTGTGGCCAAGAAGGCCAGTGGTATCCTGGGTGCAACACTGCCACCAGGTTGAAAGATGTGATCCTCCCCCTTTACACTGCCCACATCTGGGCACATCTGGAATACTGTGCCCAGTTCTGGTCTCCCCAGATCAAAAAAGACAGGGATATCCTAGAAAAAGTCCAGTGGGGGGCTACAAAGATGATAGGGGCCTGGAGCATTCCTGTACAATGGAAGGCTGAGAGACCTAGTTCTGCTCAGCTTAGAGATTGAGAGGGGACCTGACAATGATTATAAATATCTAAAGCGTGGGAGGCAATTGGATGATGCCAGATTCTTTTCAGTGATGTATAGTGATAGGACAAGGAACAATGGCCAAAAACTGAACCATAGGAAGTTCCACATAAATATGAGGACGAACTTCTTTACAGTGAGGGTGACGAAGCTCTGGAACAGTACGCCAGAGAAGTCGTGGAGTCACCTACTTCGGAAATAATGGAGGCCTGTCTGGTTGCCTTACTGTGTGACCTACTGCTTCAGCAGAGGTGTTTGACTCTGTAATATCTAGAGGTCTCTCTTCCAAACCCTGCAATTCTGTGTGATATATATATTTTTCAAATAACTCATTTAAACTCAGTTAAAAAGAGATCATTCTACACAAGAACTTAAAGAAACATAACTAATTAAAGGAACATGCTTCACCTTAAAACTTCAGAATATGAAAGCTACAAAAACATACCAAAAACCCAAGGCATCTACTGTTGCTCACAATTGTGTAGATATACCCATTTGCCAGCCTGGTGTGACTCAAAATCCTTGGTTCAAAAAATACCTTGGACTACAACAGAAAGGTTTGCAGCACTGGAACTCACCTGCATTTTTAGAAACACCTGAAAAGCTTGCAGAACACATCTCAGCAAATCCAACTGACTTTTAGACTATTACTTCTATAGACATTGACTTTCCCATCTTTTTTTCTCCCCCCCCTCAAATTGAAGTAAATCCAAAAATAAAAGTGGTCATACATTTACTGGCTTCCTTTCATGGAAGAAATTAAATGCCTACCTAAAACAAAATTAGAATTGTTATTAAATTGATCTGCAAATGCAAGTTATGTCCCCTAGAATTCATTCTGTATAGAACATTTTGGTATGTACTTGGTCCTTTTTAGCTCTATCTATGACAGAAGGTCTAAGTTATTCTATCTGAACCAACTCAAAATTATTATGGAAAATCTTAGTTATTAAACCAGCCCTACAGATATTTCACATTAAATTTGAAAGAAGAAGAAAGCAGTTTTGTCAACTACTTTTTAAGAGATGATGTTTAGTTCCTTCTGGTATTGTAATTAATTTAGTAAAACCATCCAACTCATCAAGAACGTGTACTTAAGAACTAGCTGGAGTCTCCTAATTATAAAAACAAAAATGACTGAATTCTAGAGTGTTTATTATGTGTTTATTTGGTGTTTCTCATTAGGACAAATACGCAAAACTTTAGTGTTAGTGTGTAAAAGTTCAGCAATTACTATTCCCAGTAACAAATTAAAAATAGAACACTGATTAAAACAAATTACATCAACATTTTAATCTCTTATCAGATAAAAAACTAAACTTAAACAAATCTAATTCCAAATCTCAAAGCAAACAATACTACTTTTTATTATCCCAGAAGTTTCTAGATAATGAAAAAAATTCTCATGACAACTGCCCTTCACTCACCTGATCTCTTGACCCAGGTATCAAGGCAGTTGTTGGTTGAGAACTTGTGGATTTCTTCCCGGGCTTGCCTCATCTTAAATATTCTAGTTGTGGTGAGTTGTGGGTTTGGGGTTTTTTTGTTTGTTTGTTTTTGTTTGTTGTTTTTTTTTTTTTTTTGTTCGGTTTGGTTGTTTGTTTTTCTGCCCTGATTGTTCTTAAGAAAATAACCATTCTTAAAGGAAAGAAAAAAAAATGGTCTGTAAGATTAATCACAGAGGAAATGAGAAAATGAGATAGAGTCAAAATAAGTCATTAACATAACATAACAACATAAGATTTAGAATCAATAATCACAATCAAAACAGTATTTGAACACCAGTATGCAGTATAAAGTGGACTTTTTTAAAAGATCTGCAGTCTTGAAGCAAAAACTACAGGTAGAGATTATTTTATTTTTAGAAGTTTTTACTATTTGTACTATTAAGTTTTGTTGAACACAGTACATTTACTTTTGTGCCTAGATTATGTGGAGTAAACAATGATATTTAGTAGTCATGTTCTAGAGAAAAAATATATATAGTCTGCCCCTTTGGTGAAACAGTTTTTAAATTCTAATAGAATTTCAAGGTTATTATCTATTTCGGATCAACACTGGAGGTCAGAGTTCACAGCAGCCAGAATTTACAAACCTCCAATGGGTTTTGATTGACAGCAATCAACATCTCTTCAGCATCACTGAGGGAACAAAGTACAGGTCAAGACAGCAGGCGATTTCATCTGTCATTTTTAATTATCTAAATGATATTCACAGACAAAACCTTTCCCATCCATCAGGGCATCACATTACCATAGACAATGTTTGTTTAAAGAAGAGGCCATAAAATCAAACAATTATGAATGCAGACAAGCCTTGCTATTGACTGCATAAATAATCAAGTGAGATTTTCAAAACTCTCTACTAATGAATTGGTAGATTGCTGGCAGGAAGTGGCAAGTAATAATACAGACAACAATCTAATGTTCTTATTGACTTTTGCTAAAGCTTGGCTACAGTACCAAAGATCCGAAAATGACGTCAAGTAAGGTTTCCATAGAAGCAGTATTGATATCAGTACACTACTAAAATACAAGTAGTTAACTCCTGACCTTATAGTAAGACCAACAATCCCCCTGGGAGATCTGAAATGCTAGCAATACAATATATCATGAGTTGAGCCAACAGCCTCAGGGCTCTGACAGTGTTACAGCTCAGGCAAGGGTCCCTTCTTTTGCCACCTATAACAGTCTAATCCACAGTAACTGCAATCCGAAAAATTAATGTGGTATGAGTCTCTTATGTAAATAAACTAACATTTTTCTATAACAAGATTGAAAAAAGTATACATTTAATACCATAAGCTTATGGTTCCATTTACACTATTATGTCAACATCTCATTAACTATTATCATAACTAACAAATTGGCCAAAATATTAAAGAGAATATTTGTTTCATTAATCAGAAACAGCAGATAATGACCATTTTCTAAAGTCCAACACAGCAAAATTAGTAGGAATCTTTCTGAAAGTTCTAATAATCTACCATGAAGCCTCTTTGAGAAAGAAAAAGGTTATAGGATTATGATATGTGAAATGAGCAGTTCTCTGTTCTGGGGCAAAACTTAAAATGCTTTTTCTCCCACTAGGAAATACCAGAGATGGATCTCCTCTGGGTAAAAGATGAAAAGAATTAGTATCAACACAAGATGCACTGGGAATATGATAACCAGATAGGGGTACAAGATATAAAACAAGAAGGAAAGTTTTCTGCAACATCCTTGAGAATGGTTATTAGAGAGAGCAAGAGAGACTGTAGAAATATTTCCTCTCATCCCATTCATATGATCTGGGTTGGTGAACTCTGTGGAGCAAAAGACTGTTTTGAGTTTCATATCTCAGTAGTTTATCCTGCCTATTAAAATAAACCAACATACATCTGCAAAATCTTTAACTACCACCTGTGTTTCTGAGACCTTTTCTTTATGTCTGTTGTGTCTGAATGAGCCCAAACTAGTTCACTGATGGTGTCATATTAACTCAGTCATATTTTTCAACTCTTTATTACCTTTCAATGATCCTTTAAAGACATTAAAGTAGGAAAGTGGAATAATTTCAACGAGGTTCTAAAAAGCACAAATAACTAGAAAAAGATGATAATCCAGAGACATATGGACAACCATTATATTTCATCTTAGCTCACAAACAAAAATCTGATTCCTAGCTATTCCCATATAACCCACCACCTGGTCTAAAAATATAGAGGATAAGCTCTTCAGTTCACACCCCCACTCCTGATTTTCATTCTCAAAGAGAGCAATTGGGTCTCACCAAGCTTGATTAGGAAGATTAAGCAAACACTGGGGATTTTACTTTCTGCTGTAATCTTCCCCCTGAAAACATAATTGGTAATGAATGCAATGCATCACATTTTCACAAAGCATTGTGAAATCATTTCTAAAGGCCTACTGAGAATATCTTCTCAGTAGGTAATATGGTATGGATTGCTTTCTCACTTTGATAGACAACAAGAACATTGACAGCATTGGTTTGCAGCTCCTAGAACTCAGTTTGTCAAGTCCCACAGATACAGGTCCTGAGCCTCGGCAATGCCTAGTCAATATTTGTTCTCATCATCTGTGGTACCCTAAATTCACCACAAATGAAAGTCTGATGAAACATAACACATTTATGTCCAGACAAGTCAGTCCAGATCTGACTGGAGTCAAGGCGATGATAAGCTAAATAAACAATACAGCCCAACATCACAAAATAAATTCTTTAGTTTGAATGAAGAAGTCTCAGAACTGAGATAAGAACTGGATAACTTGAAGATAAACTAGAAGATAACTTCTTTAGAACTGGATAACTTGATCACAGCTGCTCACTTCAATAAAAGAGAGATGCATGTAATTCAGATTTACATTCAGGTTTCTGGGTTTACAGAAAGCAGATACAATCAATAACTGAACTGAAATTATTATAACTACAGGTGTTCCTCTACAAGACACCCTTAGCAAACACTGCTAAAATAGTACACACAGTACTTTGGTAAATGTGTATTACAAAACAGGCAGCGATTCTTTCCAAATCTGAAGACCCTTTATCTATGTATTTCACCTGGAAAGAAAATCTTTTAATTTACTTTGCAAGATTAATAGTATGATTTACTGAGATTTACTTACCCAGTGAAACTAATTTTTTTGCTACTAGCATTCTAAAAGAGGTTTCAAGTTTACATTCACTGTATCATATTTTTATTATATATTCAGTCATATGGATAAATATTTTACAGTTGTTTGAAAGAACTCTTTTTCCCTTACTATTTAAAAAAAATCCTAAAACATATACTGAATATTTTAAAATACTCTGTGACAAATGGTTCTCTGAGGTATCAAGTTCTGTTTAATAACATTCTGTCCTTGACTAAAGTGATTGTTTACACCATAGACAGTCTGAATTGAAATAATCCACCAAAGAGTCATAGTTTGGTTACAGGCACTCTAACACAAAGGAAAACACCATGGCAACAAACCAACAGAAATATAGGTTTCACAGTTTCAACTAAAATAGGGAGTCTCAACTACCTGCCTTTCTCAGAAAGGAAGACGTCCAAATTTATATGAAACATTACTTTTAAAAATGGTGATCAGAAAATGTTTTTTAACAGGATACAAATTACTTTCGATTTAGAGATCCTGAAGAAGAGTAGCAGTACTTGGTCTTACTGCTGAAGATCCACCAGAAGAAAATAGATAATGTAAAGTTCTTCAAAAACATTTTGAGCTGACAGTGCAGCCAGTATAGATGCAATTGTTTTCAATGAATGAATTATATTCCTTCAGTCCTTGATAGTAGCAGTCAAGGTATGCTCAGCTCATGCATGATTTCCGGTGGAAATTCTACATAGGTTGCTTCAAAAATGCCTCCTATTTATTTCCATGGAGACTACAACAGATACAGGCAGCAAATTAACACGGTTTGATATGGCAAAAAAAATTTCAGCTACAAAAGTCTTTTTCAACATAGTCACCCACGATTAGATATACATTTTTGCCAGTGATGAACAAGAGTCTGCATTCCATGCTTGTAAAAACCTGAACCACTGGAAGTGACCACTGTCACAGTCACCACCACTGAAATGTGCCACCAATCACTTTGCTCACATCCACTGTTTGGTCTCCATAAACATTCAGCAAGCCTCAGTGAATGTCACATGACTAGAAGCCAAACTAAACCATCAACAATAAGCACAAAGGAAAAGTCTGAACAAGTAATTCTCTATTTGAAAGAAGGAGTGAGGGTAATACACACCTTCACGAAACAAGGAGTCTATTTTGAAATAAACTAATATTAATGAACTTTTTTTTTTAATACTGACAGGGAGCTATTAATAATCTTGTTCTTAAAAGAGGTGCTTCAAATGAAGGAGGAAATCTTCCTAACGCTAATGAAAGCTATTATACTCTTCTGCAAAAGCAGAATACTTTCTGTCATTTCCCTCAGCAGCTCATGACATTCAGTCGTGGATACCATTTCTTCAATCAGACTTAGCCTAGCCTTTCTCTATCTGCTTACAAGTGCCTACTAAGAGAATCATTTAAGTATAGTTTAAGTTACACATAAACTTTAGTATAAGGCCGAGCTGAAACACAGAACACAACTCCAAACAAGTTTGTTTAGCCAGACAGATACTATGTGCTCTCAGCAATGCAAAGTTCTCAGGTGTGCTGTAAGATGTGCTAGCACAGAAGAAGATCAGTGTGGATGAACAGGGAACATTTTCTGAGACTCCAGGAGAAAAGGAAACTCTACCTCCTGTGGAAGAGGGGACAGACAACTTAGAAAGAGTACAAAGAAGTGGTAGAAGACTTCTGGTTCCTTCAACCCCTACAATTCTGTGATTCTGTGTGATTCTGTGAAATGCATTTCCATACATATGGTTGGTTCCATATCCTGAAAACATCTGGCTAAAAATATGCTCTGGATTTCCTCCTTTGGTATTCTCTTACTTAACTGAAAACTCTTCTCACTTTCAGAGCAAACAACCAATTATATTTACACAAACAACTGAAATAAAATCTAATGAACTGCCATTGCAGCCTTTGTAATCATTACGGCCTTTTGATTTTGAAGAGATATGCATCTGAGCTTGTTTCTCAGCAACTCAGACTTCCGTTCAGCCAGGGTGCTCACTACAAGATGTTGGTTTTCGCATTGTGTTGTAAAACCAGCAGTTATTTGTAGAAACTATGTGTATTCAGTGTTTTCCACACTACATTAATTTAGTTTGCTAGGTGCTCTCATCCTTTATTCAGACTTAAACTGCCATTAACAACATACTGTGGCTCCTGTAGCATAAAGTTTATAGAGGAATTTGACTTAAGATGATTAGCTAGAAATTTATCATATGTGACCTAAAGGTTTAGCACTACAGCAGTACTTTGAAATAAACAGTATTTGGGAGAAAGGAGAACAAAACCACAACACTGACACATGCCTTACTTATTATTTCACTCCAGCATCTTCTGCAGCATGAATGGTGCTGAGGAAGTCACGTGAATGGATCAGAACCCTACACATTTGACCTCAAATAAGTGCATGTATCTTTATGAAATCATGTTCAATGCTCGCTGCATTCCACAGCATTGTCAGTGTTTACCTTCCCCATGGACAAGATGCCCAAATAGAAATTTCTGTATTCCTGCCATTTTTTTTTAATTTAGTATTAGTACAGTCTAGAGCATAGCACACTTCCACTTCTCTACTGTCAACAAAGCACAGTTGGAAGGAGTACTGTAGTGAAATAACAAAGCAATAAACAGAAAAGTAATGCCCAACCATATTAGATTTAGGCTCACAATGAAAAGCTCCATAAAGGAGGAATCTCCAGAAAAATATCCTTCCTCAGTGGCAGACAGCCCTTAAATGGGGTCTAGGAGAGGTGGAACCAGGCTCCACCCCTTCCAGTCACACAGCTGAATTTCTTTCACCTGCGCTCCCATGGCTGACTCGGTCCTTGCCTCAGGTGATCAATCAGTGGTTCAGGCCATGAATCAAGAGTTCCCATACAGCTTCCTTATTGGTATTTCTATTTTGAGCAGCGAAGACCAAGATGATATTCGTCTAAGCCTTCTGCTTGACAGGACAGAATAAAACACACAAGCATTCAGTCTACCTTTCTTTTGGGTTCCTGTAGATCACATCAGTTTAAATGAATAAACATAAAACAAGAATAATTATAATACTACTTAAAACTTTAATGAAAATAGTAACTTACAATTATAGTGGCTACTACAGTAATGAGGAAAAAAAACGTTCCCTTTCACCTTAAGTTATTCTTATAAAGTTCATGTTAGCTTGAGCCATTCTGATGTACTAATGTCTGGGGGATACTCACAAAATCTAATTCTAGACAGTTACAGTTAATGTCCATGTTCCTGCTATGGTCCAGAAAGAGAGAAAACATATTCTAGTGGGTAATTCACAACAAAAGCTTTATTTCATAGTTGTAAATTCCTTTCTAAAGGAATTTCCTTTAAACCTTTCTTTGGTTTAAATGAAGTGTTTCAACCAGAAAAGATACAATTTGGGTGTAGTAAATAAATAAATAAATAAATAAATAAATAAGGACTGAATGCTGTTTAGTGAAACAGAACAAGCAGCAAAATAATAATGCAGAAGGTTAAAAGATTCAGTATTTTCCTGTGAAGTTTTTAAGGGAATTGCCATCAAAGTTTTATTTTCCTTCCTCTAATATGAAGCACTTATTCTTTACGTAACTCATAAAATGCTTCATAAGACTATGATGACAAATACCTTCGACATTTATAGAATTGTATGTAACAAATCACGGCATGACAAGTAACTAATATTCACAGTACTGTATATATCAGTGACATCAGCTAACAAAATACAGTGAAACTATTATTGTATAGAAAAAAGAACAAACTGAGCAGAGTGAATTCTTGTTTCTGCTTTTAAGTTCAATTTTATCTCAAGTCAAGATTGGTTTATAAAGATATAACTTACCTATCTGTGTGGGTTAAAATAGTAAAAGATGCCTTATAAAATCACACCTTTAAAAGAAGTATTATTGTTGATGTTATTAACAACACTTTAAAATAAAAGTACATAATTGCTCAACTAAAATGAAATCCTCAAGGTAGAAGTATGTTAAGCCACATTAGTTCCAAATGACTAACATTTTTATAGCACTAACTAAATGAATTAATAATTATTGGATACTTATTTTAAAGGATTGGCATTTTTTATTTAAAAAGCTATGAAGTACATGCTGCACTCTCAGTAAACCTTCCAGAATCACTCATATTTAAAATAGAGACTTCTATAGCACTTCAAACATATAAAATCAGCTCCCAGTAATCCCTATATACCACACACAATTTATATTGAAAAGAGTTTACCAGAACTTCTCTAAATTAAAACACAAGTAAAGCTGTGACTGCAGCTGATAAAAGTAGCATGTGTTCATACTCACTGCCTACTCTTTTCTCTATGTGCAGAAATATCAATCAAGCCTATTCAAGGGTTAATTCAGCTTTACATTTTGACCACTTAACACCAACAATAAATTTAGTCTAAGGCTTGAAATCAGGCAAGAAGGAAATGCTCCACTAATGAATACAGCCACCTTTCGAAGGAGATTACATTAAAGAAGGTGGTTTAATCTTCTTTTCCAACTTCTTGTCTTTTACATCTTTAGATTCTAAACAAGGCCAATGTGCTGAGTTTCTCAGTTCTATAGTGTCCTTGATATTTGTTGGTGTAAAGCGTTCATTCTGAAATAAATACTTCTATTTCAAACGCTTTGAAGGACAACCCTCCCATTATTTTGCACAAGTGAAAAGTAGTACTGGATGAAGACCTTTGCTGATAGAGAAGATGTTGTGGATGCTGGAAGAGGAGGGAGAAATGGAAACCCTAATCTCTTTCACTGAATTTTCTTTCTCTCTGAGATTGCTCTGTGTGGCACAAAAGGATTTGGCCTTCACAGTGTTTTGAAAATAGACAATATTTGAAGAGAGCTTCTTTATTAAAAAAAAAAAAAAAAAAAAAAAAAAAAAGTTATTTCAGAGTTTCTGGAGATCAAGGCCTATTTAGGAATCCATATCAAATTCTCCCAGGAGAACAAACAAGTAAATATTAATGATGTTTCTTTTCCACTTGAGAAAAAACACTTGTAAGTTACAGCTCTTTCAGCTCTTTCAGACAGACTCTTTTCTTGTGGTATTGAAAAAGTGTTATATTTTCCTTGCTGTATCACTTCTTTTCATAAGCTGGCATAAGCAGAAGAAACCTTATGCATCACAATCTTGCCACGAATGGGAAGGGCCCTCATACTATCTCACTGGACATCTTTCGACCTAAATTGGCCTTTCCAATGTAACAGCACTGCTTCAAAAGACTTGGCTTGT
Organism: Alectoris magna; assembly: GCA_030625065.1. Lineage (NCBI taxonomy): Eukaryota > Metazoa > Chordata > Aves > Galliformes > Phasianidae > Alectoris > Alectoris magna. The sequence goes on from CM060565.1 coordinate 24,896,703, forward strand.
CCATTCACTGACTGTGCTGGCTGGGATCTCTAACTCACTGGGAATACAGAGTCTGCTCAGGGTTGGGAGCCAACTGCTGGTGTAACACTGACAGATGCAGGACCCATATGTCCAAGTTTGGATAGGATGCTTGTATCACTGTCATCTGGATGTCAGCTTTCCTTCACTGGCTCTGCTGCTGCCTTTGCTGATAAACCTGCTTGTTGGTCTGCTGTGGGTCAGCCTGCTGTTGCTCTGAAGTCATGCTTCTTGGAATACTGAGTGGTTCCTCTCTATTAAGGAGTACTATCTGAGCATAATATTCATCCCTTAAAGCCACTACACATCTAATTCCAGTATTTCTACTGTTCCTTGTGATTTAGGCACAGATGACAAAATTTTGCAGGTGCAGCGAATCTGAAAAATGTATAAATGTTCATTCCCTGTCTTGTGGCTGGGGAGCTCTGCTGATATCATCCATTACTTTTTAATCCTAAACAATTTTTTACTGCTAGATAACACTGCCAGGAATTGCAAGTGGAAGATCTGGATGACATCACAAAGACATTTTTACAAAAAGGAGAAACACTGCACTAAAATGTTCTATATGATATTAAATTTCATGTAAAAATTTGCCAAAATATCATTGACACCTACCTAGAAATTTGCATGTGACACCCTTGACAGGCACATTCTTGACACTAGAGAAAATAAAATCCTCTTTAAGTGAAATGCTGCGCTCTGCTTTTTCTACTGTTGGTTGCTTTGAAAAAAAACTACAACTGTACTGCTGTTTTTTTTCTTTGACTTTAGAATGCAACAGTATCTGAATACTTGAGAACAAAACAAAGCCTGATAGCACTCATATATCAGGAAATTTTCAATTTTCTTAGGTAAGAATGGGGAAAGATAACTTTCCTTTTACATACTAAGTCTCCAAATCCTCACCAAGCAGGAAGCTGGAGAACGTCATTTGAGTGCAAGGCTTAAGGGTGTACAAGCTCCTAAATTCAGCAATAGCAGCTATAGTCACTTTCTGCCAAGGCTCCTACATGTAGATAATTCATACCCTCATCAGGAATAATCTGTTTGGGAGCTGGGAAACTTTCTGCAGAACGAATGCCAAATGGCACTAATTAGCTTTTGGCAATCACTGGAAGTATGGGGAGTAGTACAAAGTCAGTAGCCTCAATATGCAAGGACTAGTCACAAAGTAACCCCTGCCCTCTCCAGCAAGTGGCAACCTAATGTGGCCTACTGAGTCCTAACACCCAAACTCACAGGAACCCAAGGAGACACAAATAAACCCTGTAACACCCTCAGTGCCTGCACAGTGACAGGAGCAGGAGTTTCTACAAGAAGGTACCATTCCTGCTGCTCTCCTGCTAACAGACACATTTGATCTTTCACAGGCTTAGCTTTAGGAGACTACAATTAAGCATTCAGATGAAAATATCTTTACGTGTTGCCAAGTGCAACGTGTAAAAATGACAGCTTGCAAGCAATTGGGCACAGAAAAACATGGAAGCATGACTCAACTTTAGGCCAAAAAGCTTGGGTTTACAATAAGCAGACAAGTATTTCATGTTTGTTTTGTTTTGATAGAGAATTACAACACTGTACACTTGAAAATCTGATTTATTTTTTATTTTTTATTTTTACCTTCTAGAATACAGTTCAATAACGATTAAATTTGATATATCTAGCCCTTTTTCCCTTTTTCATCCAAAGGAGTACCATATTCTATCTTTGATATTACTTGACTATGTAATTTGTAAAAGATGAAAAAACTTGATCAGTCCTGTATGAAACATGTAAAGGTAAACACAAAAAATATGAAAAAAGAAAAAAAGAAAAAAGAAAGATGTCAAGCCTAGCAGGACATCTTATCAACAATACTATTTGTTTACAACCTTTCTTGTTGTTCTGAGATTTAACAAAGGACTTACATGTTATTTCTAGAACTGTCTGCTGACTGTATACTTCATTTAAATAAATCTCAAACTTCTAAACTACAACAGTTTTCAGTGTAAAATTTGGGTTACCTGGAAGATGCAATTCCGGTTCTTTGGCCACGCTGAAAATGTAACAATGACTTCTGAACCCACACCCACCACCACAGATTTTTTTTTCTTCTCCTTAAAGTGTGCATTAAAAGCAAATAGTCCACTACATCTCTGCTAGAAAAACTATGAATGGAGTCATGAAGATTAAAATCTTTGTGTTCAGCAGAAGATACAATTAAAGGGAAGAACAGAAGAACAAATAATTAGCACAAAGCAAGCCAATGATACACAGTCTAAATCACTATCTAGAATATGCAGGCAAGAATTTATAATCCATTCAATCAAACCTGAATTCAATCAGACATTATCGAAGTGGTATAGTCTTACATTAATGTCAAAGGGTACACCTAAACAGTGTTCCCTGTATAATGGAGAAAATGTGAAAGACAGAAACAATTCATTGGCTAAGTGCTGTGCATAATTAATAAACACAATTCAGCATTGATTTGGATCTTATGTGACCTTATAAAATGTCCCCTAAAGAAAATGTGATACAATGTAATTACACACAACTACCTTACTTCTGGAAATTTTAACTTTTTTTCCACACTCCTTTTTAATTTTCTGTACAGGCAGAAATTCTAATATAGTGACATATTGGCAACAACTAATAGAAACAGCTGCTTTTATGCAACATTTAAGATAATATACTCAACAACAGAGTGTACTCCCCACAAACCTGATTCACTTATTTTAACTATTTTTGTATTCTCTTATGCATTTTAAAGTCTGGGTAAAGATGCTTGCACTGTCCAAGTGAAATCCACTGCCTCTGGGGCTACAGACTCAATAGTAATGTGTAACACTGACCACCAAAGTTTCAATATTTATTTTCTTTGTATTAATTTAGCCCTCATAATTTCAAATAACAGTATGAAAATACAGTCAGCATACAGCTGATAAAATGAAATGATTCAGTGTTAAAAGCAGCCTGAAACAATAGCATTTACATGAATCTCAACCATCCATGCTCCATTTAAGGACTCTGTGTACCCAAATCCCAATGTTACTCTTTTTCAGATCCTGTGGAAAAACAGTCTATATGCTGCCCTTCACCTCTACTGCACAGGAGTACAAAGGACACTTGAAGCTTATTTCTAGTATTTTTTTATTTTCATTAGATCGGAAATGCGGAATCTTTGAAAATATGTTTCAAGACAGTGAAGAAAAAATATTAACTTGCACAGCATTGACCTGACGTTTTGTTTTCTCCAATTTTATTTATTTATATTAAATCAACACCCTTTTCCTTTCTCAATAAATGTTGTGATTTGGGGGGGGGGGGGGCGGGGGAAGAAGAAGAAAAGAATCAGGCATTCTGAAACCAGGACCCTGCTGTCCTTACCTATGTCCTTCCAATCGCTGCAGAAGGTATAATTCTTTCTGGTGAATACACAAACTAATTTATACTGTCTATACTTTTCAAGCCACCCTACTTCAGTTCAAAACATGGCTAAACCTCAAATCATAGCTGAATGTAGACTCCATTAAATAGAGTTTTGCTGATGCATCTGAAGAAAAATTCCTCCTTTGGCATCAACAGGCTGCAGAGAGTCCTCCATTTTTGTTAATGACCTCTTCCCTCTGATTCAGTACAGCCCACTGGCTATGGAAATGACAACACTCAGCAGGTGACAACAAAATGGTCAACAAACAGTGCTGAGATATGTCATTTTCTTCAAATACTTTCTCAGGAATTAAATGGCACACTACGGTATGCTGTGTTCCGCTCAGATTAAATATTTCTTTATTAAATGAAACTGCACGCTCTTATATGTAGTTGCTATATAAAATGCAGGTTTAAGTGAACTGCTTCAAGCTCCAGTTACAAAACAATTTGATATTTCCCACTCCTCCCCGAGTCTCCTTTTAACACCTAACTCCTTGGGCAGCCACTGGTAGGATGCTGTATATTTTGACATAACTCCAGACTGAAAACACTGCCCTTATGGATTCAGCCTGAGACACTTACTGCGACTGGGACAAATTGGAGTATGCAATTCAGTGCATTTCAGGTTTCCTGAACCTGGGAAATCCTCTTGCTATACACTCCAGCTAATGGACAGAGATGTCCCTTTTAACAGTGTTGTCTGTGCAACCTTTAACCTTTTTGGATTCAAATCTAACCTTTATTCCTAGCTGTTTCTAGAAACATGAATTGTATCAAGCTAACCTGTAGCTGTGCACCTGGCAACCGATGTTCTTTTAGCTCTGCGCCTGTGCTGGACTATCGGGTAAAACCTACCCAGGCCAAATAACTTCATGTAGACACCAATATGCTGAGCAGTAAAAATGGCATTTATTGCGTCGTGTGGCTTACTTATATAACTATCCTACTTCGTCTACGCCCCTTAAGCATACATTAACCTTTCAACACCGAGCAAGGGGAGAGTCCTACCACGTCACATCCCGAATCCTCACTGTTGCCTACTACAAAACTAACCTTCTTTATAACTTAAACTGGTGTAGAAGTAGAACCATATCATAGTACTCAGTGACATTTACACGTTTAAAGTGCAAAAGTAGCATCCAACAGTGAAAAGGGGTATACAGCATTAACATTTCCACTACAGCATTCTTCTACCTCCATTTGGCTTAAATACCTACTATTACTCTTAAATTAATCATTTAAACTTGAAAAAAAAAAATGCACAATTAGACTTCTAAAGTTCAAAATCAATAAACATTTTTTCTAAACAAATTTACACTTTTGTTACAAGAGGATGATCTTCTGAGAAGATCAGCAATCTACAAAGTGCTTAAGGTGGCTGGTGAACAAACTTGAGCAGATTCCTATGTAGATTGATTATGTATTTTGCTGCAGAAAGATGACATAGTGTATATCCTTAAACCAGAAACAGGAAACTGCTGCTGGAGATGCCTGAAATCTCCCTGGAAAGGCACACTGCCAAGCTGACATAGTAATGATTTCTTACTCAAGCCCTATGGCTCTTTTCACAGCATCTCAGCATTTACACTGCTGTCCTGCTTTTGAACTGTGTTTGGTTGATGTGTTCAACCAGTTAATAACTGGACATTTCATGTCATGCCAAATTGCTATTTCCAAGTAGACTGGGTTTCTCTCAGTCATTTTCTAAATGTAACACATTCCCTTGCCTCAATCTATTTTTTAATTATTTTCATCTTAACTATACTCCAGATTATATTCTTTCATCCTGTCCAGTGAGAAATTATATTTTTAGAAGGTTGTACTTCTATCTGTATATGCAGCCATTTATTATACCACAAAGACATCATTTTTGTTCAGTTTTGTTCAGTTTAAAATAAGGCATTTTAGCATCCAATTTATTACTGTGATCTCACTGTTTCTGAATGAATAATTTGATAATTGACAGTTTTCCTTGATAAAAGATTTTCCTAGATAAAAGTTTTCCTAGATAAAAGATGGTTGCATACCAAAAACTTCTGGTTTTGGATAGAGATGTAGATTTTTTGCTTTTCTCCTTTAATTGTATTTAATTTCTGGATAGTGATTTGCTGCGAGAAATTGTTCCCCTTTTGGTTTTGTATCTAAATGTTCCGAGTGCCATCTCAAGAAAAAAAAAATATATATATATAAGACAAATTGTATGACAGAGATGAAGTTCAGACCGAAAATTTAAGTACATGAAGTAGACTACTTGGGTATCATAGAAATTGTTCCCTCATAGAGGGATTATGTGATCTCCAAACCTTCAGTTCTGACCTGTTACATAATCATTCTGTCTCACTACATTACATACAGCTCTTCACAGGCAAGAGAAAGTTCAGGATCACTCTGCTGAGAGGTTTGATCTTAAATTATTTTCTCTTAACTAATCTTCTAACTTCCACTTTATTTTGGCTACTAATACATAATTTAACCTCTACTTCACTTTAATAAACTTTTTTTTTTTTTTTCCCAGATCACACAGATCTATGTTCCCCAGCATATCCTATGTTTTGTGGGGTTTTTTTTGTTGTTGTTTTGTTTGTTTGTTTGTTTGTTTGTTTTTGTTTCACCTTTCTCTTTTTTTGCCTGTCTTTGACATATGCTAACATGGGCCAACTAGTAGTCTGTCCTTGTAAGCCAATATAGACCGTAAGAAATAGAATGGTCTCCTTCATTCTCGCAAAGGTACCACAAAACATCACCACTAGCTACTGCTATACACAAATCTCCAAACCAGTAGAAGTCTTTTCTGCTACAACCTTTTTCAGCCTGGAAAAATCCTCCACCAGCACTACCATCTGCTGCTTCCTTGCCTTTAGCCTTTTGTCAATATTTCTGTGCTGACCACTGTTACACAGAGATAATCTCATTCTGTAATATTCAGAGCAACTTTTTGTTAGCATAGCAAATGAGAAGGTAAATAATCTCCCTACTATTTTCTAGTACTCCAACCCCTTCCTGTCTATTTTCCACTTTTTTCATCCTCTTGTCAAGATGAGGATCCTTGTAATAGTTCAAGTATTGGTAGAAACTGGATTTACACTCAGTTATGGCCCAGCCAGTCAAAGAGCTACATCTAAACAATGTCAGCTTGTACTGATTATACCTATATAAAACATTCCAAAGTTTTACAAGACTCAAAAATGTTCTACTTTGATAATTCATATAGTTTGGCCAATTTTAATTTGTAACGGTAAGTTTACAGGATGTAAGTATTAATACTTACTTTCAGTATAGAAAATATCTTCTATTTCTCTGTGACACTGTCAGCTATCGTAGAGCCACAGAATGGTTTGTGTTGGAAGGGACCTTTAAGATCATCTAGTTCTAACTCCCCTGCTATAGGCTGGGACACCTCCCACTAGACCAGGCTGCGCAAAGCCCCATCCAGTGTGGGGGGCCCCATCCATCCCCCACCCAGGCCTTGAATGCTTCCGGGGGGGGGGGCATTCACAACCTCTCTGGGCAACCCATTTCAGCATCTCACCACCCTCATGGTAAAGACTTTCTTCCTAATATCTAGTCTAAATCTACCCTCTTCCAGTTTAAAACTATTTCCCCTTGACCTGTTGTTACATGCCCTTCTAAAAAGACCCTGTAGGCCCCCATTCAGGTACTGGAAGGCTGCTATAAGGTCTTCTCAAGAGTCTTCTCCAGGCTGAGGAGCCCCAGCTCTCTCAGCCTGTTCTCACAGGGGAGGTGCTCCAGCCCTCTGATTATCTTTGCAGTCCTTGCTCCAACAACTCCATGTCCTCTTGTGTTGGAGGCTCCAGAACCGGACACAATACTTCAGGTGGGGTCTCACAAGAGCAGAGTAGAGTGGCAGAATCACCTCCCTCGACCTGCTAATCACACTTCTCTTGATGCACAATTCTTGTACTTCATCCATAACTGCTCATTACTGCAAAACTGTAAATAACTTCTCCTGTTCATTTTTTGCTTTGCCTTAAGAAAAAGAAAAACCTCACAGGGATTTCACAGATGCTGCATGCTGAACATACCTATTTACAATGCATGAAAATCTTTACTCACATGCTCTCTGGTAAGCTGTCTTTAGGAGAAAATGAATAGTGCCATTGTCCTGTTATGTTCAATGTTGTAGTTATAAGTAAATCGAAACATCTTCCAAACATGACTAAATATTGTAGTGAATTCATTCTACCTTTTGTCTACGCCACGCTTGATGGAATAATATTGTCCTTCAAAGAGTCCTTCAAAGACATTTTTCATTTGCTCACAAGGTTGGCAGAATATCAGGGCTCTTACATTCATAGGCCATGTGTGGTTAGTTTTCTTGTTTACCTTAATATACAGAAAAGCTGATATAATAGATCAATTGATTTATTAGCCTGTGGTTTCTCTAACACGGGACTGCCCTTCACATTCATGGAGAGCCTGGGACCATTGCATGGAATAATGCTAAACCATACCATTTGCACCATATGTGGCTTCCAGGGAGTTCAGATGGTTTTCCCATTCTAGAACTGCCTTACGTGATCAAGTCTGTGCTGATAGTGAGACTGCTGCAATGTAAACAGGACCTAATAGCACTTGTACACTCTACAGATGACTTGGCTAGGTTATCTCAGTACAACTGCACATCCAGTACAGCTATCCTTTCTGAATTATGAACAGTGTTCCACTCCTGGACCTCTAAAGCATGCGGTTTCTTTCTTGTGGCTCGTAACTCTATGCCATCCACTTGCAAAACAACTATGGACAACAGATCTGGCTGTATGACTTAACAATTCATGCTCATGCTAGCTGAGTGTTGGATTTTTTTTCCCTAATTCATAAGTTCAAGTCTAGCAATTCTATCAAAAAGATGTAATGGGCCAGTAGCTGGTGAAAAATTTTTGACACATGGCAGAAACAAAAGTGAGATATATATATATATATATAAATTATATATATATATATATATATTTGTGAAACGTCTGGTAGGAATCTCTATCACAATGGTTACTAATGATAGTGCTCACCACTGAACATCTACAAAACAACAAAGCTCTTTTGCACTCTGGCACTTCAGCATCTTGTTGCTTTAAAGATTTCTTCATGCAAAAGTAGGTAGAGGGTAGGACAGCACATGCAATTTAAGACAACTAATATCTAAGTTATTGTCTATGATAATATAACCCTATATGAAAGTGTTACAGTTTTTTAACAGTAGAATAGGTGCAGTTGAAGCAAAGAATGCAATTACAAAAGTTCTCACTCTTGTATGCAGGAATACAAAACGTACCACTCACTGCAGTTCAGATACACAGTTCAGTTAATGTTACTAATACCTTATTTCCACCCTTTTCCAACTTTAAAAGCTATTCCATTGTGTTTAATTCCAAATATTTATTCTTTAAGATGGTACTGGTATTTTAAATGAAGAAATATCTTTTAAAAATATTTAATTTTATTTGAAAATACTGCACATTTTACTTTTAATTGTTTTACAGTTCAAACTGTAAGGTGTGCTCTTTTTTGTTCAAGAATTTTAAAAGCAACTAATTTAAATATGCAAAATTATCTTGAGTTGTTCATACGTGAACTTAAAAGCCATGCAACACAGGAAAATTAAGTAATTATGCCTCCAAGTTATTTACTGCAATTAAGCTCATTTATCATATGCAAATTAGTGCAAACTGGTCTCATTAGTTACTAAATTACTCAATATGAGCTGAACAATGTAGCACTCCAGTTTGTAATGAAAAATCCCTGTAGAGGCAAGCAGTATCAATTAAGCTAATTTGCATATGCAAATATATTCACTAACTTTCCCTTTTCTCTATATTTAGTTCTACATTTCCTGATCATTCCTGATTATGTGAAGAATATGGGGTTATTGACCCTTTTCCACACCTCTTCAATAGCAATGAAGTTACAGAAAAAATTCAGGGGCCTTGTATAAACCAATAATCTTCATGCTAATTTTTACAACCAGTTTCAGTGAAATTTTCGAATAGCAGGGAGAGGAAGTAATACTTTTTTACTGTGTTTATTTAATAAATGCTGATATATACATAGAAATGTAAAATTGAAGATGTACCAAAGTCTATTCTCACTATAACGCCACTATTCTGAAGAAGATAACTGTAGGCTAAACAAAGCACACAATCTGACAAACCAGAAATTTTGTCAAAAATTAATGAATATATTGCCGTTACCTTTTTCTTTTTTCCCCCTATATTACAAGCATTTATACTGTTTACTATTCAGGTGATTTTACTTGGAAAATTCTTAAAGGTATTCTGCCCTGACTTTGGAGATGACAACATTTAGGTATTCATGTTTTGGGGTTTCTTTTTTCTGTAAGCTTACAGTGGATAGTTTCATTGTCTGTAAACCTACCACAGGAATCTCTTCAGTATGACATATAGCAGTAATTGGCTGTGCAAGGAATTTGCTGACATGGCTGAGACTTCTTGCTTGTAGAAGTCAGATGTAAAATATTGCAAGATGCACCACCATTTCAATTTTTAAATCATCATAAATAAATTACATCCACCTTTTTAAGCATGCTTCTCATGTGTCTGTCAATAAACTTTGAAGTATCAAAATATTAGGAGGATTAGAGAGGCTTCTTAATTTCTGAGCTTACACTTAACCCAGTCTTCAAAATATTAATAGCAAAAGGGATTAAACAAACTATAGGTTCAACTTCCTCAGATAGCAGACTCTGAAAAACAGAGGTAGTCACAACGTATAATCATCCTGCAAAGCTGTTTACTTCACTTGCAAGCACTACATATTATAATGCTGCTTTGCGAATCATTTTTAGAAGCAGCAGCCTAAACAAGAACTTGTTAGAACAGCACTCCATTGCAGAGTCCATCTGGTTGTTGTTATTTGTATCTTCTGTCTTCCCAAGATTATTTTTCTACCTGTAATACCTCAAGACAATTCTTTGAAGTTTGTTCAGATCTTTTAAAATAGGTGCATTTGAACACAAGACCTAAATTTTCCTTCAAAGTGTTGACTAGTCTACTACATAAAGCAAGATTTTAACACACCATGATAAACTTGTGACTATTATTAATTCATTTTGTCCTTTATCCATCACTAACAATCTATTATCTTTTAAATGTCAGAGTGGAAGTTTCTATTATCAATTGGGAGATTAATGGGAGTAATTTAGTAAAAGGTACCACCCTCTCTGCAAAGGCAACACCTCAACAGATATCCAATAAGATGTTGATGATAATTTTGACTGAAAATTCTCTATTTGTTACAGATAAAAGTGCAACATAGATTACTTACTAACACTATGATAAAGTTACATCCTAAAAACACCCTAATTTATTAGGTATTAGCAGAAAAAAAAAATAGTAACAATAGTGGAATATTTTTAAACAAGTAATAAAAACGCTAAATATTTTTAAATACACAATCAGTGAAAAACTGAAATGTTCAGTAGTTTTCAAGGTGGACAACTTAGATAACTGAATTATATATTCATATAGTGTCAAACCTAGTACCTAAGAAATGTAAATAAATCAGTCTCAATGAGATTTTATCTAGATACTTGTTATAATTTATATTGTAATAAGCATACATCTAGGTTACATAGTGCATGTTCACATACTCTCAAATCTCAGATCTCAAATTACATGAATTGGAATATCATGAAACTCTCATTTATTTATTCATTTTTTTCCCTCCATTTATGAGACAACATAACAACACTCCTGTCTAATATTTAAACAATGCTGCAGATACTGGTGCATATACCTTTGGTACCATACCTATAATACAAACGTTTGTTACAGAATCAAAAACTTGAACTATGTCTCTGCCAAGGATGTACAACTAAGTAAGTAACTTCATTCATGATTTTTGCTCTAAAGATCAATTCATTCTGGTGGTTAATTTCACATTTTCCTAAAATTATCTTTGTTGCTATTCAGCATTTAGTTACTTTAAAAAGATGTAAAAAACCTGACATTTTCCACAGTGCTTTTGAATGCCACAGCTGAAGTAATACAGAGAGATAGCTCTCAATCATTTCAAATTAAGTGGAATATTTCTCATGATAATATCCTAATTTACCTCTCAAAAGATAATACACCAAGCAATATATTTGCATAGAGAAGCTGTGTACATTGCTAAATAAGTGCAGTTATTCAATGCTCTAGTTAGAAAAGACTACATGTAAAGGGTGGGGTTTTTTAATTTCCATAGTGCTGTGCTTTTGCCTTGCTGACAGAACACTTCACATTCTTAACTGCTTCTGCTCCACTTCTGATTATTGCAAAGTAAGAAGGGTTATATTGATCTTGACAAAACAAAACATGCACAAGAACATCTCCATCAGGTTACTGTTTTTTTTTCAATGTAATCCTCCTGGAATGTAGTTACTTGAACAGTATGACTAAATTTTTTGACAAATATCTCATTAGTTTTTATCTCATAGCTAAGGAAACCAAAGAGGCATGCCGCTGTTCATTTTTCCTCTTTACAGATTGCTGCAGTTTTGTGATATATAATCATGACAAATGTGATATCAAAGAGGAAAGTAGTGCTCATAAACCAAAGTGGGGGAAAAACACCCTAAATTTGTACATGACACATAAGGAAAATGAAATCAACAACACGAAATACTGTTTTATGCACACACACACAAACACATAGAGTCATTCTACAAGTAGACACCTACTGTACAATTGAAAATAACAAAACATTCATCTACACAATACATGCCCTCCCTCTCCTTAAAACTGTCCCAAACGTGGGCTTTTCTAAAAAGGAAGAAATATGAGTTTTTAAAATTTTCATTAATATAAATATTGACACCAACAGTTTTCAAATTATTGGCAGAAATAGGATTGACTAGCTATTTTCACTTTTTCATGGAAAAGCCTTTTTTTTTTTTTTTTTTTTTTTTTTACCTGTAAAATATGACTTCCCAAATGAGATTCAAATACTTCAATGGCAAGGGCACTGGGACTTCTCCTGCGTTGGGCACCTATAACTGAATAAAAAACAGTTATGTTGCAAGGTCTGCACGCTCATTTCTAATCCCTGATCACACCATTTCACATTAATTATTTAAATATGTTTTGCATCTTAAATACCAGTGTTAATTTAAAATTTACCTTGCACACAGTACGTAAAACTAGTACATAATTTTCAGTGACTCAGATTTTGAGGATAAAAGAATTCTTTTTAAAAACAAACAAACAAAGAAAAAAAAACAATGTCAAATAAACACCTATTTAAATGTTCAAGAACTCTGAAAATGAATAGTTTATTCAAATCTGTCCTGAGTCCCTGTGGAAGGTTTCCAGTACATGGCAATGACAGCACACAGAAATTAGTGAAAAATACTACTGAAAAATATGCTAACTGTAAATCTAATGTTTTGAGATGGAGGGATGAGAACTAAATATTACTTAGGAGTCATGAAGATATGAGAGAGATTTATCTGAAATGAAGTAAACACAACATTAAAAAGTCAACATTTGGCAACAGCTGTCCTGTCATCACATCTGAGATGTTAAGCATTCTCCAAAGTACAGGTATGGTAGTATTTACAATAAGTACTTTAGTGTTCCAGATATCCATCTTAATTGCTGCAAAAGATACTCAAATCTAGCTTCCGCTCTTAAAGAGGCAGTAATAATGGTTGTGTTTTAAAGGAACAAATAACTACACAAGAAGCTAGGAAATTATAAAACTAATCTTTTGTGAAACTCTACATGCCAGTAGCATAAAGCCAGAAATCAATTCTGAGTAGAGGCAAAAATAAGCATCTACTACTGCAAGATGAGGTTTCTTCTTAGGTCCAGGCTGAATTTGCCATTTGACAAGTAAAGGGGACAATGGGCTGCAGGAAGTTTCCCTTCTTTTTCTGCCTTCGTGCCAAAGCAAGGCATATCCATAGCAAACAGAAGAGGTCATGTTTTGAAGGGTGTAAAACATCTGCATCCAAAAACACTGATGGTCTAAGCCTCTGCAACCTCTTTACAACACATGCTTAGAGAAAGAAAATACCAAGAGATTCACTAAACAAGCAGAATGGATGAATGCCATTACTGAAGAGGCTAATATAACACCTCTGAAAACAAAATAAAGAGTAACATTTTCTAGTCCTCTATGATACTGTCTGCCAAACGTTATCAGGAAGATATATGCCAAGTAATGATAGTCATATTGACCTAAAAATGTAATATCTTTCCTTATTGATGTTCATGTAATTTCCTTGCAGGAAATTCTAAGCTATTTATACTGAGAAAACAGGTGGCTTCATCACAAACAGATTCAGGCAATAGTTCATAATTACAAATGGTGACTTCTGTAGACCCAGTATTTTTTTTAAGTCATTTTCTCAGAACATATTCAAGGATACTGATGGTAGCAACATATGAAAATAAGCTTTCTTCAAAACTTAACAGCGCAACTGAAGTTGGTAATACACTTATATGTTGCAGTGATTTTTTAACTTCAGTCAGTACAGTGACTGACCAGACACATCAGCATAGTATTCTTCATTTTCTAGTTTTAAGTATTCACTTATTCACTCCTACATTTTTCTGTATCAATCTTCTGATCCTAAATAATTTTGCTTCTTTCCATACTGTCTCATCTTTTCTGTAGTTACAGTGGTGCCTGCTATTTACTGTAGTGCCTGTTTCATGAAAAAAATAAAAAATAAAAATCAGAGCACATCAAATTTTCTAGCAACTAAGGCTTTTAAAAAATCTATTTTTGCAGACACAGACTTAAAGATGTTCCTTCTTTCCTGCTTAATAAGCCTCCAGACATATTATCAAAGGCTCACATACACAGGGGTTGTAAGTCTTATTTCTAACAGAAACTTTAGGTTTAGTTATGGGACTAAACAAAATATATGGCATTGTAAAGATTATCAGTGTCCCCATTGTTATGAAATAGCTCTGCAGGCTTTTTTTTTTTTTTCCTTTTTCTTTTTCTTTTTCTTTTTAATGTAATTTCATTTATAATCAGCCAATAACAAAAAAGAAATTCTCAGTTCTGGACTGTTAGGCATTGCTTCATAGTAGTCTCCATAGGAGCATTACAATAAGCAAAAACAACCTCTGAAAGAACAGCTAACTCTGCTCAAGTCCTTTAGGTCATTTCATTCTTCCATCTAGACTGTGTTATGGTTTCCACACATTTTCTGAACACATCTCCACTTGCAATTTGTCTTCCAATTCATTTTCTGTTTCCTGCACTATATCACTCCTTTACAATCCACTGCCATTTTAAAGTGTATCCATTACATACAGAATATTGCTTCCAGTTCTATGATGTTAATTGCATTTTTTTTTTTTTGCATGAGAGTATAATAACTTGAATAAAATGCATGAGGACTGTATAACACATTAAAACAGAATCTTAACTTGGAAATATATTTGCAAGTAAGTTGTCTGTTCCTTGCACTTCGGATGCTCTGAGTTCTACAGCTCAAATAAAACCACTTCAAGGTCAGTGAGTTAACTAGAAAGCACAAGAGGGCTGGATCTCAGCTTTAAAATTTGTCAGTTAAATCCTCTATTGATGTCTGTATCCTAGTAGCTGGTATACATGTACACAAATATCTTTCAGTACTTTCAAGCCATTCAGATCATTGACATTTTTATAGCAGTAAAACCTCTTGATTTACATGTCTTGCACTTACCCAGGCTTTGTGGGGTTGTAATGACAGTTCCTAATATTACAGCCAGCATAAATATATTAAGCAGAAAACCATTATGCTTCTGGTAGCCATACTGCAATTCTTTGTTTGTTAAACAAATAGATGTTAAGTATGCACTTTTTGTATTTCATTCATTTTCCTAACTATCATCCTTCACATTTTGAGGACTGAGACAAGAATTCTGAGATAAATCTAGAATAAGGGAAAAAACTTATTTTCTTTCATTGCTTGACTTCATTCTCTCTCTCTCTCTTTTTTTTTTTTTAACTTATTTAAGCTTCAAAGATTTCTTGATATATATCTGTATCTGAAAAAACACCACTCAAATACAAGTGCATGCTGCATTGACAGGTTTCCAAAATATGGCAATCTCACAGACCAATCACAGCACAAGGCCTCTTATTTGTACTGAATAGATCATTGGCACAACAATGGATAAAAGAAAGACATGGACCAAAATGGTTGGATTAAAAAAACAGGCCACAGTTTTATTTTCCTATAAAATTTCAAAACAAACTATAAATACTAAACTGGCTTACATCATACAAGCCACAGTCAGTAATCTCTCTCACCCTCTGGATGGAACCATCAGCTGCCACAGCTTAGCTGCTCACAGAAAACTTGGAAAACAATGGGTTCAGGATATATATCAGAACATCTATGGCATTCTATGATGGAGTGATGGCACTAGTGGACAAAGGAGGAGCAACTGATGTTGTCTACCTGGACTTGTGCAAGACCTTTGACATGTTCTCACACCACATCCTTACCTCTAAATTGGAGAAATACAGATTTGAAGGCTGGGCTATTCAGTGGATAAAGAGTTGGTTGAATGGTCACAGCCAGAGGGTTGTGGTCAACGGATCTGTGTCCAGGTAGAAGCCAGTCATAAGTGGTGTCCCCCAGGGGTCTATTTTGGGACTGGTGCTGTTCAACAACTTTATCAATGACATAGGCAGCAGGATCAAATGTACCCTCAGCGAGCTTGCTGATGACATCAAGCTGACCGATGCAGTTGATATGACAGAAGGAAGGGATGTCAACCAGAGGGACCTGGACAGGCAATTCTTCTTCCAAGTTTCTCTTCTTTTAGTAATATGAACAAAATAGGCTTTTTCAGGTAGTCCTATTTGCTACCGCCAATATTTCATCATATTTAAGTGACAATGGCTTGAATGTACAATGGTTGTGGTTAAACATAAAGTAGTCTGAAGCAATATTGCCATCAAGTATTGACTACTAATAATGACATGAAAATAGAAATAAGGTTGTTAAAATACAATCTGTTGTGCTGGAGCAGAGGAACATTCATTGAAATCTTTTCCTTTCCTTGGCATTGGAACAAAACTTCTACTATCAAAACAACTAACATACCTATTGCTGGCAAAGCATTATTCTTTAACAAGCTATTAATAAGCAAAAAAAAAAAAAAAAAATCAAACTGCTCACTAATTCCTCTTTAAATTTCCTCCCTCAAAGATTAATCTCATTATGTATGAGGTGAAGGAAAAACCACATCCCTTTCAGTGTGTCTTTGGGGCAGTCTAAGCATGCTTAATGCAATCTCAAGAGCATTTGTAATTCAGCTAGGAAGAGCGGGAAGCTATGGAAAAGAAAAACATGGACTGCCTAACAAAGAGTTCTGTGTATCCTGATGTGAGAGGCTTTTCTCTCAAATTCACTTCTAAGCCACTGGTGCACAGAATGAAAAGACTGGTGTCCACTATGACCTCCTCCTAGTGAATCACAGAATCACAGAACAGCTTGAGTTGGAAGGGACCTCAAGGATCATCAAGCTCCAACCCCCTGCTGCAGGCAGGGCTGCCAACCTCCATATCTAATACCAGACCAGGCTGCCTATGGCCCCATCCAACCTGGCCTTGAACACCTCTAGGAACGGGGCATCAGCAACCTCTCTGGGCAGCCTGTTCCAGCACCTCACCACTGCCTTGGTAAGGAACTTCCCCCTGATATCCAACCTAAGTATTCCCTCCTTCCATTTAAAACCATTTCCCCTTGTCCTGCCAGTATCCACCCTTGTAAAGACAAGACTCCCCTCCTGATTATAGGCTCCCTTTAGGTATTGGAAGCCTGCAATCCGGTTACCCTGCAGCCTTCTTTTCTCCAGGCTGAAGAAGCTCAGCTCCCCCTGCCTGTCTTTGTAGGGGAGGTGCTCCAGCCCTCTGATCATCTTTGTGGCCCTCTTCTGGACTTCTCCAACAGCTCCCTGTCTTTCCTGTATGGGAAGCCCCAGACCTGGACACAGTACTCCAGATGGGGCCTCAAGAGGGCAGAGTAGAGAGGGACAAATAGCTCCTTGTCCCTGCTGGCCACCCCTCTTCTGATGAAGCCCAGGATACCTTTTTCTTTCCAAGCTGCAAGAGCACACTGCTGGCTCATGTTTAGTTTTTCATCCACCAGGACCCCCATGTCCTCTGTGGAGCTACTCTGAAGGCTTGCTGCTCCAAGTCTGTATATATGCCTGGGATTCCTCCAGCCCAAGTGTAAAACGTTGCACTTTGCTTTGTTAAACCTCACTAGATTCACCTGGGCCCAACTTTCGAGTCTGTTGAGGTCCCTCTGAATGGCATCCCTTCCTTCTATCGTGACAACTTCACCACTCAGCTTGGTGTCATCAGCAAACTTGCTGAGGGTTCACTCAATTCCATCACTGGTGTCACTGCTAAAGATGTTAAGGAGTACTGGGCCCAAGACAGTCCCCTGGGGGACAGACAGAACTTTAAACAGAATATGTATTACTTCATCTCTTGGAATGAAATCATACCACCAGTTTTAAAAACTATTCTGAACTTCTAAATTAATTCTCCTGAAATACTATTTACTTAGAAAGGCCATTTTTCGATTACCCTCAAAATTTTATTCGTTCATTTGTTTTTAATTCTTTTGAGTCATTTTCGTACTCCTGAAAGGAGAGGTAGAGGCAGCTCTTTAAGTAATCTTCTGTCTGAAGAACTATAAACAACAAGTAAAACAAACAACAGAAACCATGTTTCATTTTTTTTTGATCTTGAAAGACTCTGATTATGCCAGTATGTCAGACCTTACTTGTTAAATGTGAATGTTCATAAACATCCCACCAAAAAGAGTATTATGATCTATTCACAAAATATGTAAACATATCAGGCAAACTCCATATCTTTACATAGGACAGTCTAATATTTCTCCCTATGGGTATCAAAAAAATACATGATAATTTCACATATGACTGCATAATGAAACAGAAGTGGAGTTTCCTGAAATGATTTAAATAACTGTAGGTGCAAAGCAATGCACAGTATGAGTATGGATATAATTTCGTGTGTTCTTTTACAGAATTCAATTTTTTTCTAAAGTAGAGAAATTTCAGTACACTTTTGAATACATTTGCCTTGTTGTAAAGTAAATTCTACATGATTTATCTTTTGCTGTTTCAAAAAACAACAAATTGCTCATGAAAGAACACTGCATATGAACGTGATAATCAGGCTACTTACACAGAAAGAGATAAGATGCCATCTTAAACCTCGGGACTTTCAAGCAAGACATAACAAATAACTTGGAAATACTTAAAAACAGAAGAGAAAGGCACAATGACAGAGGGTGACACTGAACAACAGAAGATGCACTGTGAAGGAAGGAGAATATGCAAACAACATTAGGCTCATAAGGAAAGGCTACTATTTATGTATGCTGAAATCCACAGAAGCAGTTAAATGCTTTTAATTCTTTTACATAACATACTCTAACAGATATCTTTTCCGTTGGTTGTTCTTTGCTATCCTATTAATGACTGATTTTAAGCTTTGAAAGAAATTTCTAACAAGAATCAACTCCCATGCCTGACACATACATTCAAGGCATAAGGTATAGATGATACATATTTAGATCCTGATAAAAACTGAGATCAGTGACAGGCAATAATCATGATGTAAGCAGAGATTGTGCCCTCTGAGTTGGAAAAAGTATTCAAAAGAAAGTAAATGATGTCACCAGTCTACCTCAAAGTAAGCCATCATGGGATCCAAAATTTAGGTCCCTTGTAACATCCACCTTCACAGATGGGAAGAACAAATAAATTTCAGATGGATTTCTAACATATGTGGAAAAGTATTTTTTCTTGGTTTAGTAAAGCTAAGGGAATCATTAATGCTACGCCATAACCAACTAAGTATCACAGCAATAAAGTACCAGAACAAATCTGTCACAAAGGACTACGTGTAAGATGCATAATTCAAAGTATGATAATCAACTTACAAAGCTAACAATGGCATTTCTTTTTCTTTTCTTTTCTTTTCTCTTCTTTTCTTTTCTTTTCTTTTCTTTTCTTTTCTTTTCTTTTCTTTTCTTTTCTTTTCTTTTCTTTTCTTTTCTTTTCTTTTCTTTTCTTTTCTTTTCTTTTCTTTCCTTTTCTTTTCTTTTCTTTTCCTTTCTTTCCTTTCCTTTCCTTTCCTTTCCTTTCCTTTCCTTTCCTTTCCTTTCCTTTCCTTTCCTTTCCTTTCCTTTCCTTTCCTTTCCTTTCCTTTCCTTTCCTTTCCTTTCCTTTCCTTTCCTTTCCTTCCCTTTCCTTTCCTTCCCTTTCCTTCCCTTTCCTTCCCTTTCCTTTTTTTTTTTTTTTTTGTGTGTGTGTGTGTGTGTGTGTGTACGCAAATATCTGTTATTCTCAATGTCCATCTTCTGGTCACTGGTATACAGCATGTATTCATTATTCAAGAATCCTTAGCTGAGAAAGCAAGCCAAACCTTTCCAATGAATAACTAAGTATGGTTAATTTAAGAGAATGTTACCTAACACAATTAAAGGTATGTTATTTATTTCAAGTAGTTTATCTATGTTGTTTCATCAAAAACTCTAGGAATTAAGATATTTTGTTAGCAAAATTTGCTTTTCATATTCAAGTTAATATTTTTAAATCTAAAAAACCCCACAACAGCTTTTATGGTAGCTTATTTTATTTTCTATAACATAAAACTGATCAAATCAATATGCCAAAGATGTACAGAGCACTGTATCACTTGTTCATTGTACTGGATTCAAAAGATTTGTCAAGATGCATTTCCCAATAATAGTGTGCCCTTTCCCCAGAAAAGATACTGGGCGAATGGAAAAAAAAAGTAAGTAGAGAAATGACTTTCACTGCAAGTTTTCATCTATTTTATGCACATGTTCCTCTAATAATTTTTATTTACTTTATGGGTCTTCTTCACACAAGATTTGTTCTTTTGGGAGTGGGGTGGGGAGGATGAGATTTCTCAGGTCCTAAATGTCTCTTTTTCTGAACTTCTTAGAATTAAAAACTCCAAGATTGAAAGCTAAACACATCATAAAAATAAGTATATTCAAGATTTTTATGTTCTCTATTTGATAACTCAAATAGCATTGTCTCTTAATCAGTAGTTGTTTGCACGTTTTAAGAATTTATTCCAGAGATTTTATTTATTTTATTGTGTTAAGTATGAGGCTTTATTGTGCAAGAATTTCCAGTCATCTAAGGAGAGAGAGTTCTCCATCTGTGGCTGGGGGAGGGAGCACTGGCCTTTCTCCCACACTGTAGTAGTTACTATAGGAACTATTGTGCCTCCTTCAAAAGGGCTACAGACAGGGTGATTAAAATTCTTCATGGGAGAACCCCCTCTCTTCTCCTTGACAATGAAATTCTTCAGGGAGAAGGCTAAGCCTCCAGTTCAAGAATGGCAGCACCTGAGGGAGTGATGTGGCAGAGAGAATCACCACTGCTTTAAATTGAAGCACAGGGGAAAAAATACAAGGGCCGGTGCTCTTGCATTAATTTTCTTCTCCTAGGAAATACAGAAACAGTGGACAAAACTCCCGAGAAACAGAAAGAATGATGACATGCATCTTCCAACACATAGAGGACAATAGTATAAAGATCACATAATTTCTATTCCTGTCAATAGAATGAGAAGCAAAATAACTAACCAATCCATAAAACAATTAAGAGTAGCTATTAACACTCACTCTAGCCATTAACTCATCTGTAAGGCAGCAAAGCACACCTTGGCATCTAGGGGAGTGACACTTGTCTCTAACAGAATTGAACTAAAGTCACCTCCCAGCATCAAATTCATTTGGTACTAGTTGTTTTACAATTACTTACAACACTGACTTTTGCTCCCAAAAATGTAGGAAAAAATTATACAGAATGAAAATATAGAAATTGTGATACTATAACAGACTGTACTGTTACAGTGCACTGCCACAAGTAGATACAACATGAAGGAGGTAACTCCACCTATCCATCCCTAGGTCATTAGAATCATATAGTCATTAAGGTTGGATAAGACCACTGAAATCATCTAGTCCAATCCATTACCACCATGCACATTAAACCATGTTCCTCAGCGCCAAATCTACCTTTTTCTTGAAAACCCTCAAGGATGATGACACCACTTCCCTGGGCAGCCTATTCCAGTGCATTACCACTCTTCCTGAGAAGAAATTTTTCCTGATATCCAACTTGAACTTCCCTGGTGCAACTTAAGGCCATTACCTCTTGTCCTATCTCTAGTTACCTGGGAAAAGAGGCCAACACCCAGCCCTCCCTCTACAATCACCTATGAGATGGTTGTAGAGAGTGATAAGGTCACCCTCAGTCTCCTCCAGACTGAACAATCCCAGTTCCCTCAGTCACTCCTCTCATAAAATTTGTACTCCAAACCCTTCACCAGCTTCACTGTCCTTCTTTGGGCAGAATAAAAGAGAACAGAATAGTTTAGATAGGAGGGATCAACAACGATCATCACGTCCAATTGCAATATTACAGTTTTAAAGAAGAGAGAAAAGTGGTCACAAATAAGGGGCAATGTGAAAAGTATAAAAAATGTTTTGAAAATAGTAGAATATTTTGATGAAATAGTTGAGAAGGTAATGCAGAACGTAGCTATGAGAAAAGGATGTTTCATATTTTACTGTAGCTTTAAAGAAATTTGTTTCTATAATTTAAGCAAGAAGATACTCCCGTGAGAGGAGGAAAAAGTCCTCAGTATGCTGAAAAAGGACAGATGCACAAGACAAGGGAGAGGTGTAAATTGAGGGTTTAAAAACTTAGAAATATAGCAGTGGTTCAGATAGAAGTCCATGCTGTGAGTGTGACTTTGCTCTACCAATGGAAAAAAAATGGATAAACATTATGGCAGTACACTGAAATTTCTTAAAATTACCAGTTATGTCCATGGTGAGTAATGTGTATGGGTTACTTTTCCAGATATAACAAGGTGAATTCCTCTGGAAAGAAAACTCCTGTCACCCCTTTCCAGCTTCGGTGCTACAGAAATGGTTAGTGTCACTGAGCCTGTTCTCAGGAGGAGGACAGAGTATTAACATCAAGTCAGAACAGTGTTATATAGCGTCAGACTATACTTGCTGGTAAAACTAAGAGGCCTACATCTGTTGTCTTGCTTTTTTTTTTTTTTTTTTTTTTTTTTTTTCCAGCCTGATCCCAAAGGTTCATGTTATGACATTTGTAACATCTGCTACAAATGTGGAGGTAAGTCAGGCACAACCTTATTACTTCCAATCACTTCCAATCTAACGCTCCATCCATCCACAGGGCTTTCATATGCCACTATTATGTCAAGAGGACCAAAAGCTGTTCGATCTGCATGAAGCAAGGTGTAATGTATCTCTGAGAGTCAAGAACAAGAAATCTTTCTTTGTTATGCCTGCCCTATTTTTGTTGTCTTAAATCTTGGCAATGTTATTTCAGAATCTTCTGTGAGCAAAACAGGCAAGCTGCTCCTCCTCAGAGCCAATACAATTGCCTTTTTATGCCTTAGACAGTGGCGTGTTAGAAATGTGCAAGCTGTGATTCCCATCATCCTTGTTTTTTACTAACACTAAAACATATCCAGCTTCCCCTGACTATTGCCTTCCTGTACAGAGGCCTGCTTTCTTCCCTGCTCTTTTTCTTCATTTCTTTCCATTATTTTGGATTTCCTGCATCATTTCATGGACAAAGATAACTTTTTTCAATACTAACTGGAAACATGCAACTCTGACAGACAAAAACATGATAATAACAACAAAAACTAAATAATGGAATAAGGAAAAGAAATAACAAGAGGCTTTACAACAAGTATTCTTTCCATTAGCTTCTCATTATTATCAGTGGAGTAACAGATGCAGACGTTTACTGATATATCCACAGTACTTGAAGATTTAAATACTTAATTGTTAATGGCCTAAGATATAACATGTTACCAGGGCTGTCACTGTAAAGTGTAATGCTAAGGCTAAGCATTTCACATCTGTCTGCAGAAGAAGCCAACCATTTGCTAGATGGCTACAACTGTCCCCTGAATTTTCCGAAGTATGTATAACCTCTTCTGATACCAAATTGAACTAACAGCTTTAGACGTTACTGAGCTAGGTAATGCATTTAACATTCAGTACGAAACACCAAAAAAATACAATTTTTGTATTTGATATAGCCTGAAACTGATGCAAGTAGTTCTATTTTTGGGGGGCATCTGCACTTCTAGTATGTTTGCTTTTTTTCTGTCATACTATCACAGCGTAAGTAAAAGGAAGCTTCCCAGAGAATAAGTGATTGGAAAACAATAGATCTCCTTATTTTATATGAAAACCAAAAATTAGGAAATACCTCAAACGCTGCTATTGGTGGATATAGGGGTCACCTTCAACACTGGCATGCAAAATCCAGCTATGAGATTACCCAGTAACTGACTAATGCACCATCATTCTACTGAAGTAGGTGATACACTGAAAAGAATAAAAGTGCACAACTATTCAGAGCTGTTTTTGATTCTGAGGTGGTATGTCGGGCTTTATTACTTTTTCATGTTGTACTAGCACATGTAGGTGGTGAATTTGCTTTATGTTGTGTGCCTTTTTTAATTTCATGATTCAGTCACAAAAAGATCAATGAAGATTTATAAAATAAGTGAAATTGGGTAAGTGAAACCCAGTAATAAGTGAAACTGGAAGTAAGATTGAAGTAAAGTTTTGATCAATCTCCATTTTCAGGGAAGAAGTCTGTATCAATTGTGTAAATGAGGATTTTGTTAAGAACTGCCTGTGTTACTAGTCGGTTATTTTTCCTTGTCTTCCAGCTGCTGCTTCTTTCTGCTTATACAATGCTGAAAGAAAATACAGTCTCCATGGAAAATTTGGTGATTTCAAAAAATAACTAAAGAATGTAAGATTACTAAAACCAGATGTAGTATAATTAGAAAATGCTTAAAATTTATTGCAAATGGTTATTAATTTCTCACAAGGAAAAAGAATTTTTCATAGAGAGGTGTTATAAGTACGAGTATAGTATTTCAGAATTGCTGAGGACTGAAAAATGAACAAATATAAGCTACACCGAAGATCTCCCAGTTCTAATTAAGTGGCCTTCAAGAGAAGCAGTCTTACACATCAGAATACTGGTTAAGTCCTCACAACTGGAAAATGGAACTGCTTCTTTTTAAAGCACTGCTTCTTATAAAAGAATTTGGGTCGATCCAAATCCCAAAGGCCCTGTAGAGTACAGGGAAAGACTTTCCATCACTTTAGATAGGGTTCTTAATTTAAAATAAAAAAGGTGTGCTACCATTTCTAAGAGTCTCTTTCAGCAGTTTTTAAGAAAACAATCTCTTGGAGATCTCAGTGAGAAGTATAGTTGCATCTTTATTAGAAATAGTGATATGGTCTTTAAATCTTTGCTGAGGTTAAAAAAACCCACACAGTTGATGCATGAATTATCTTGAAAATAACAGAGATAGAAAGTTAACATTTTGTGCTGTTGTTATTGGCTCCAACAAAAGACTGGCGTTTCCTTTTTTATGGGCATTAGGATCTTTTAAAATATGCACATGAGGAAAGACCAGTTTCCTTTGCCTTTGGAGAGTGCCCACCAGGGAAGAGTACAGAAGAGAGAGTATAGAAGGCAGCCAAAACAGTTATGGTAATAATAGATTAGTGAGGTAAACAGGAAGGAAATTTTCTACAGCCAAAGAGAACGCTGCATATAAGTGCAACATTCGCTACAGCAGAGCTGCATTCATTAGCGTCAGGTTTTAATTTAGCTCAAGATTCTTTCCTTCACTGAGGGGAAAATATTCCATTTATTTGATTATGTCACAGCTAGGATTCACACTTGTTACCTGCAGAAAAGTCTCTTGGGCTGTAAGACATGCATGGCAGCCATGACACAAAATGTATTGGGAACATCATACCCATCAAAGTTTAGTGACTGATTCTAGCCAGACAAATGAACTTATAAGCATCAAAATTTATTCCTCACACAATATTTGAATCAGACGTGGACACAGATGGTTACCTCAACTTTAGGGGCACGGTTTCATTTTGCAATATAACACTCCAAGCCTTTAAATCTTTCTCACTTTTTGTGAGCACTGATAAATATATCTTTTTTTTTTTTTTTCTTGAACTGTACAATTAATGAACTGCCTTTAGATAGTTTCTCAACAATTCTATTTTATTATACATCCACTAAACCCAAGGTAATACATCTATGCATATATGCAGTTGTTTTAAAACAAACAAACAACAAAAAAAAAAAACCAACATAATTTGCTTGACAGAGCCATTCAGCAGTGTGAGTTTTTACTGAAATAATTTTTGAAATTCTGTTCAAATTTTGTTGCATTCCAACACCTCTTTTTAATATTTAAATATTATTTCTTGTGCTGCCTTAGTTCAGCTGAAGAACTAGATTTTTACAACTACGTAATTTGCAACTGAAGTTCATTAATTTAAATAGAAAAAACCTTTAAGCATTCTGTAAAAAAAAAACCCTAATGAGTAATACCTGACAGTTTATCTATTTTTCTTATTTCTTTTAGTAAACCCTTGGAAGGGGTTTGTATTCTGACATTTTTCATTATGATTGTGCTAGCTTAAGCGTCTTTTGGATGATTTTAAATTGTATGCTGTACATCCAACAAAATCTTGTTTTGTTAATAATAACTGAAAATATGAAAAATTTACAACAACAACAACAAAAAATGCATTTGCAGTCAGCATTGTTGGAGGACAAGGCAAAAATGTGCCAGGCTCTTTTCTATGAATACTGACAGAAGTCTTTACCCATAAAGGCTTCACCTTACAAGTACAGTATTGTTCCAAGGTGTATTCTGGCCCTCTGCACGAATAAGATGAAGAACTCACTAGAACTGCTAAGACAAAAATTAATTATTGAGCCAAAATCTCAACTTTTCCAAAACTTTTTCTCAAAATATTCTTTTCAAAATTATCTGAGAGTTATTCCTACATAATAATGACTCCTTGTTCTAAAGGAAAGCACCCTGGTTTCAGCTGGGATAGAAATGATTTTTCCTTCATAGTGTCTAGCAGGATTTAGGAGAAAAACAATCTGGATAACAGTGATTTTATAGTTGTTGCTGAGTAGTACTGTACAGACACAAGGATGTTTCAGTTTCTCAGCTTCTCATACTGTCCTACAATCCTGCCATTGAGATGGGCTGAGGGGGCACTAAGAGCTGGGAGAGGACAGGTCAGCTGACCCTTACTGCCTAGAGGGAGACTCCATACCGTATAATATTATGTGAAAAAAAAATATCTTGAAAACAGCAGGGATTTGGCCAGGCAGGCAGCTTCTGCTCAGGGACTGGCTGGGCCTTGACCAGAGGGTGGTGAGCAATGTGTATAACTTGTTTTGTATGTGTGTGTGTATATATATATATATACATACACTCACAAAACTATGATACTTTTTTCATCTTCCTGTTGTAGTAAATAGATTTTATCGCAACTCACGGCTACTACTTTGTGTTTTTTCTGATTTTCTCCCCCATCCCACTGGGAGGTGAAAAAGTGAGCAAACAACTGTGTGGTGCTCAGCTATCTGCCAGGTTAAACCAGTCCAGAGAGAAAGAAGCTGAGGAACAAAGACATATTCATTGCTGGAAAAGACAGGCAGTGTTATGATTGATAGCACATGGATAGATGTCACAGAATCATAGAATGGCCTGGGTTGAAAAGGATCTCAAAGATCATCTAGTTTCAATCCCCCTGCTACGTGCAGGGTTGCCAACCACCAGACCAGGCTGCCCAGAGCTACATCCAACATGTTCTTGAATGCCTCCAAGGATGGGGCGTTCACAACCTCCTTGGGCAACCTGTTCCAGTGCATCACCACCCTCTGAGTGAAAAACTTCCTCCTAATATCTAACCTAAACCTCCCCTGTCTTAGTTTAAAACCATTCTCCCTTGTCCTATCACTATCCACCCTCGTAAACTTGTCTTCTGAAAATAAAGGCCTATTTTTGCAAGTGATGACTTCAGAAAAAAAAAAAGAAAAGTCTTTACAGATAAGAGAAATAATGGATAGCAGGAAGAATAGATTGAAAATGAAAAAGCACTTACAATAAAGACAGATAACTGAAGAATGAAGGGAAAAACTAGGAATACTCCAAACAGAATTCTGAAGCTGTGTCTTGTTCACAAACCTTCCAAGAGCTGTATGCAGGAAAGAAGAGGCATACTCTGCAGTGGTGATACTCATGGTTCAATCAGGATGTTGCTTGTACTGGGCCTTGTATCTCACCCCTGCTTGTAAAGGGAATACTCTGGCTCCACTGAGGTCATATTTTAAGCTTATTGGTTTGCTGACTTTTCAGATAGCCATGTGACTACTGCTGACACAGGAGCTAACAAGGCAATAGGGACTCAATGGCTCTGATCTGCACAAATAATATGTCTGTGTTTGTAAGCCTGGGAGGTTAAAACATATTTTTGAACCATGACACAGAATACCTTGAACTGGGCTAAGTGTATGCCTGTGTAGTCACAATATGGGAAATGTGAACTAGGTGAAAAAAGGTTAATGTGGCCACTGCTAATGTCTTAGCTGTGCTAACACAGGACATAAAACTTTCCCAAGAAGCAAGATAACAACTTTTTCTTCACTGTGTTAACAAAGCAGAGCTGCTTACAGTCCCTGAGCTAGTTTGTATTTCTGTGTACACTTGTTCTGTCTAAAAAGAATTGTTAATTAATTCTTAATTAATTAATTTGTTAAGAGATAATGAGGGAAAGCCCAATGCACAAAAAAATCCCCCAAAGGACTAAGTATACTCTTTTTCTATCTCCTATCTTATTCTTTTACCTTGTTGTAACCTATCTCTTCTAACATTCTTTCTCTCTCCCCTTAATTTTCCTATTTGACACTAGCTATTTGAATTGGCACTTTCAAACCCACACAAGTTTTTTAAGGAGAAAAGTTCATGATGATCACAGACCTAAAGCTGTGTCGTGTGAGGTGAAATAGATCACCTTCTCAGGCATGTGAAGCTCCAGAAAACAAGAGAGCTAAGAATAAAAGTATTAAAGTTGCTGAATTCCAATCACTAACCATGTACATGGTACCGGGGGATGTACACATACATCCCCCTGCTCAGCAAATCCTTGTGTGTGTCCTGCAGGGAATTTCAAAACCATCATAGGTTTCATTACAGTCACACAGCAGAGAACCTACTATTCACTCCACCTTTATGACTTTAAAAAAAAATAAATAAAAATTATCTGCAATGGGTTTTGTAGATATTTAACCTCACCCTCAGACAGTGCTGGTTAGACTACTCCATTCATCATCAGAGGGCTACAAATAATTATCAGAACACAATGCTGTCACAATACTACTTTTTAAATGCATCTTCTTTGAATCCTTATTACTGATACAGAGATTGGATTGCAATTAAAGACAAAAATTTCTCGCAACAATTTCTGATTTTCACTACTATATTATATTGTCCTGACGATATTTACTGTTTGGAGTCAATGTAAGTATTTTTGTCCTCTGGTTAACGCTTGTCAGAACTTATTAATTAGAAAATGCTTTTTATGACACTGCAGCAGCAAGAACTCTAAACATCACCATCCTTCTGTGGCAAAAGGGCAACATGTTCCCTTATAAGCTCCAGCTTTTAAGAAAGCTTGATACCAAACCCACAAACCAGTCATAATGATAGATGGCCAATGAAATGTCATGTCATCCACCAAAGTACTCATTCTCATTTCTTCCTCTGGAACCTCACAAATAATAAGAGGTAGCATTAGAGTATAACTTCAGTAGTGCTTGAGTGGTGCTTGAGAGCACCCTCAGCAAGTTTGCAGATGATACCAAGCTGAGTGGTGCAGCTGATACAGGAGAAGGAAGCGATGCCATCCAGAGGGACCTGGACAGACTTGAAAAAGGGGCCCATGTGTAACTAATGAGGTTCAACAAGGCGAAGTGGAAGTTGTTCCACTTGGGTTGGGGAAATGCCAGACGTACACAGACTGGGAGAAGAACTCACTGAGAGCAGCTCTGCAGGGAAGGACTCTGGAGTCCTGGTACATGTAAGACTTAATGTAAGCCAGCAGTGTGCACATGCAGCCCAGGATACCATGTTACCAGAAGGCCAACGGTATTCTGGGCTGCATGAGAAAAGAGATGACAAGCAGGGTGAGGGAGGTGATTGTCCCTCATTATTCCGCCCCTCATGAGGCCCCATCTGGAGTACTGCGTCTTGATCTGAGGCCCCCAGATCAGGAAAGATGCAAAGCTGTTGGAGCATGTCCAGAAGAGGGACACAGATGACCAGAGGGCTAAAGCACCTCTCCTATGAAGACAGGCTGAGGGAGCTGGGCTTGTTTAGCCCGGAGAAGAGAAGGCTCTGGGGAGACCTCACTGCAGCCTTCCAATGAAGAGAGCTTTTAAGCAGAAAGGAAAAACATTTTTTTTTCCCAGGTAGATAGTGATATGACAAAGGGGAATGGCTTTAAACTGAAAGAGGGAGGCTTTGAGAACAGATGTCAGGAAAAATTTTTAACAGAGAGGGTGGTGAACTGCTGAAACAGGCTGCTCAGAAAAGTTGTGGATACTATTTCCTTGGAGTAGTTCAAGGCCAGGCTGGATGGGGCCCTGGGCAGCCTCATCTAGTGCCTGATTTAGTGGTTGGCAACCACGCCTGCAGCAAGGGGGCTAGAACAAGATGATGTTTTATGGTCCTTTCCAACCCGAGCCATTCAACGATTCAGATTAGACTGCAGAGGCAATGTGCTTCATTTGGACACTCTTGCAGGTAGTATCAACAGGGAAGATGCAGAACACTGGGCACTTCCTGATTAGCTCAACTTCTGCATCTGTTGACTATACAGTTTGAGGTTGTTTTCTATCTTCCCAGCTTATTTCACACTATCTGCTACACAATACTCTCAATCTGCATCAATATTAAACTTACTGAAAACTACCTTGTTTGACATTGATGTTATTTGTTTGTTTGTTTGTTTGTTTTGTATATTCTGGAAGTATCTAAACAAATTTATTAAAGGCTTCTGAAGTTTGTTCTTTTTATTTAAATAAAACTGTTTAGGTTTGAGTTTGACAGGCTCGCTTGCCAGCTGACAGGACACTGAAACTTAGCACAGTAGATTGAAACTTAATACAGTAGAATCTTTTCAAGTCACTTGCATCCAAAAAGTGGATAAAAGGTAACTATCTTCTAAAACTGTGAAGCAAATCTTTAGCAATGCCACCAATAAGTCATGCCTTGATTAAAAAAAAAAAATTAAAAAAAATTAAAAAAAAAATACTTCAGAGCTTCATTTTAAATATTAAAACTAAAAAGAAAAGTAGCATACTTTAAACTAGAGTAGATGCCTATTCAAGTTCAGATAAACTCTCCACCCTTCGTCCATACTATTCATACAATGAAGGATGTTCCTAGGAGAGAATAGGGATGTGATCTTTGGTGACTTTTGAAGTACTTTAGGTCCATAACTCTTTTATAAAGGACTTAATCAATAAAGTTGAGTTTTGATTCTGTTTAATATTGCAGTAGTGCACATAATTGTATGTTCAATAATTTGTCATAACATAAAATTATCTAAACTAATAAATGATTCATGGATTTAAGAATGTTCTGTTATGGATGACGTTTAGCAGAGAGAACCAGCTTTATTTGCATTTAAGGTTAGGGCAATTTTGATGATATTTAACGTTTTTCAACACGCTGAGATTTATTGCTTTTTCCTTTGTCAAATAATAGTTTTCTTAGTCAATAGACAGAGAGCTGCTATTTGAGTTTAAAACACAAAGGAAAAACTGCACAATGCCCCCTGATATAACTTGTCAGAGTGATTCCAAGATTGAAATGCACTAACCCTGATACTCTCAGCTACATAATAGTACAGAAGTAAAGGTTTAGATAAACAGAGGAAGAACCTAGAAACATCCCCCAAAGCCTTCTGTCCACCCTATTCTGCAAGCATGATTGACTGTGTCATGTTTATTGTTAGCCCATCTGGACAACAGGTGCAGTAGTTAATGGCTTGCAGTGTATTTGACTGTTGACTAGTGAATATTTCTGCATGACACAATAGGCTGCTGACTGACCCCTGGTAACAGCAGACTTCCTACACATTTGTAAATTCAAAGTCTAAAAAGAAGAATTGAAAGCAGTTTTAAGTTTTTAAGCTATCTTCTATCTGGAAGTTTTGTACAGAGCTTCCACAGGCAACTCACACAACTCAAATAGGTATCTTGGCAAGCTTGTAAAGAGTGTATTGAAGGGAAAGAAAAGGTGCACGGATTTCAAGCTTGGGGGCCTCTAATTACCTCATGCTTAAAGTTTAACTACAAAATGTAGATAAATTGCTGCACTAAAACCACAGAAGATCCTCCACCTGATTTGTGCCAACATATCTAAAGCTCAGTGATGCTGATCCGAGGGAGACTTTTCCACTTAGTCCCAACAGAATTCATTTTGGACCTATTTCTAATGAGTATATAAAGAATTACTTGGATGTTTTGGTAAAGCTACCCAATAAATTAGTCAATCTGAAATTTTATTAGCCGCAAAGCATTACAGTGGTCATATAGCTGAAGAACACTAGGGGAATTGAAGCCGTATTAGTCATTTATTTAGGCAGATACCAGAGATCAGTACTCAATACAGGCTGTTAGTTGTAACATTAAGCTAATTGGCTAATAGTTGCAGCAGTTCTTATAAGGTTTTTGTACAGAGAGGTGTGACCTCTTCTTGAACCAATTTATGTAAACCCAGAGGGAGTCCTAAATTTATTCCAATTTCATGAATGCATGGTCTGGATTAAGAAACCAAAAGTAAAAAGAGTATGCATAAAAGACACTGTGTCAACCAAACACCTAAAATTTACATGCTGCTAGCTCGAAAACTTTCAGTTTAATAAATTACTTAAGATAATACATGCTTAAAATAAATGTAACATTTTTGTATCAAAAATGTTCATATTTCATCCAGTTCATATTGTGGGACTGTGTTTTTTTTTTCCTTCTCAACAATATCTTTGGCTACTTATCTAGGTGCAAACTTTTTTTTATAGCTGTGAAATATTTTAAGAAGTCCTTTGGAAATGGCCTGAGGTAATTTCAAACTTAACAGACCCTGTCCCACCAGAGCTCATTACAGCAAATTTTATAACAAAGTACCCTCTACTTAATTTTCAGAGCTTAGCCAAGCGAACTAGAAATGCAGCTGCATTAAGTGCAATTAATGGTATAATAAAAGCTGTGGAGGGCTGTTTAAGACTCAAGAACCAGCAGTAAACAGTGGCTCCATGTTCTCTAGCAGTCAGTGATGTGTCAAAGTGCCAGAAGTGTGAGCTTTCCTCTGCTAGGGAAGGAAATAAATAAAGCAGCATGTCCTGCTGGGGAAAAAATAAATAAATAAATAAATAAATCTGTCCTTCAAAAATCCCACAAAGATAAGTGGAAGAAGATAATAAAATACAAAAAACATTCCCTCCAGTTATGCCACTAGCATTCCCCTCGCTCTTTGAGCAAGAATCCAAAACAATAAACTTCCCACCAGTGAAGAAAATAGACAAATTCAATTCCATAAAAAGTGAGAATAATAGTAAGTGACTCATATAATACACAAAATGATCTTGTAACAAAGTGTTCTGTCAAACAACAGGAAGAAGAAAGATAATTTTTGTGACAAGAAATAGTAGTTTCTTATTTTAAATAAAAAAAACCCACAACACAACTGAGCTAGTGACTAGAAAAGCCCTGCAACTGCTAAACGTGGAATTACCTTGATAAATTAACCAGCACTCCTGAGTATAAAATGAACTATTGCATAAAACTAAAAAGGAAAAAATAACTCATTCTAAAGATAAAAGACAGCAACTGACCTCTCCTGGTCTGGGACAGTGGTTATATTCTTCTATATAGGACAAATAGCATTTCATTTCTAATTTTGAACTCTATTTTCATATTTTTGTCCTCAGTTATTTCCTTTGGCAGAAATAGACCACTGTATTCATGCTGATAAGTGGTTAATTCACACGAGTGGTCTTTCTGATTCACAGAAGGTAACTGGCTTACAACCTAGCTTCATGTTAAAAGTTGGAAGCACAAAAGGGCTTGATTATCCAAGGACAGGAGATACCAATGATTTACTTCATGCACAATAAATATAAAAAACTTTATGTTGGTGCTGAAGGAAGAAAAAAATATAATTTGTACTCCATGCAAGAACAACAGATTTTCAAATTACAAAATAAAAAGTTCGCTGTTTTTAGTGCATAAGTGACAAATGTGCTTTCATTGTCTAGGAAAGAATACAGCCTAGGTATATTTTGTGTATCTTTAAGATGATTTGAGAGTTAAAAGAACTGCATAGCCAAGTACAGTGAAAAAAAAGTATTATTTGTGGGTTACACTGTTAGCAATTTCCAAGTTAGCTCTGGCTGTAAACTATTTGTGGGTTTAGAATAATCAACAGTGTGTAGAAAGATAAATAAAAATCAGTCTAACAGTGTGTCTCATTACTAACTCAGAAATACTTAGAAAGAATTAAACGTACATTTTTCTTCACAGAGCATATCAAACATACCCTTCCTGATGTACTTGCTGTCCAGTATTATCTGCTGAGTTATGAAAACATTCCCTCTCCTCTGTTTGCTGAACCTTATCCATAGGAAGAGTGCCCCTGCCAAGACTGTCTTGCTGCTTACTTCAATGAGGATAGTAGTTATTTGTTTAGAATGTTCTGACACACTTTTCATTTTTCACACTAAAATAATTGTATAAAAATGACTTCAGTAACAGGAGAAATTGTTCCTGTTTATATAGGCTTAAGTAGACTGAAGAGAAAAGCTTATCATATTATTTCAGCAGATCATTTAATTGACATTTATGTCTCCTTACTCTTAAGACCACACAAAAGATAATGTATCATTTTATATTGTATTAATTAACATATTCTTTGAAGTAATTCTGAAAAATGTTGACTACTGCTCACTAAAACACCACAATTACTGCTGAAATAACTACAGTGGTAGGGACAGTGCTTATACATTAATACTAAAGTCTAAGAAAAAGATTGAGACAATGGCACTAGAAACTGAAAATCCCTATAAGGAAGGGAATTACTACCTCTGTCATTAAACCAATAAATGACAGTTCACCTTGACTGAAGATACATAAAAAGATCACATCTTGCTGCTGCCATGAAAGTCATAAGGACTAATAGAAGCGATTCTCTAAAAATTTTGTGTTAGCAAACTATAAAAGGGTATGTTCACACAAAGAAATCTTTCAATAATCTCACTGCACTTTGAGAGATGTCATGGTGCATTAGGAAAACCAAAAGAAATCGCAGGATGGAAGATGGAGTGAAATTTGAAAGGCTTAACAAATAGTGAAAAACAAACAACAACAAAACCAAAAACAAGCAAGCAAGCAAACAAACAAACAAACAAAACCAACCACCAAAAAGCTGCAGACTCTAAAGACAGTCAGAATCCTACCTAATCCAGTTTCCCTAACTTTTTGGGAAACCTAAACAGCTCAGCACTTGCATAGAGAACACTATGACTACTTTATGAATTAAAACAGAAATAGGTATTTAAAAACATAAATATTAAAGGTAGAACTGCATTTTTTTTCATAGAAGAGAAGAAAGGAAAGAGATGGCTGTTAAAATAAGTAAGGTTGAAAAGGATCCACTTAAATATGGTATTCATAAGCTGAAAGAAATTGGGTGTTGAAAGAACTAGAGACCAGCTCTCAGTGGATAAGCACGTATTAATAACAGTATGCTCTTCAGTTCCTCATGTAAGAGGGCAAGAAAAATTATCAGTCTTAGAAGTCAAACTCTCATTCAGGTTTGCATAAATCTATGGAATAAGAAAGGAAAGAACAGGCTAGAAGTGGCTATGCTAACTTTACTCAACTTGTTTTTCCTTGTAAAAGGGAGAATGAGAAACAGTTGATGTAACATCCTTTTCTAAGAAGTAAAATAGGATAATCTGGCATGAATAAGAAAATATTTTTAGAAAGACTGAGTGAAAAGTTGCCAAGGGGCCAAGATGCAAATTGAAAATACATTTCAATAGGTGTGGATTTGTCAAAATGGGAATGCGGTCTCTCCATCTCTTCTCTCCTCTTCATTAGGACTGCTTTGCAAAGTTTGTGTATTCCTGACCATGGCCTAGGAGGTTCCTGTCTGTTCAAAGAACAGCTATATCCAAACCTGACTGAAATGATGTAAATTTCCATGTAGGCGCACAAAAGACTCAACAAAAATCTGGAAGCCAAATTACCTGAAAGAAAGCTTATGCATGGAAGGTATGAATTTGATGACTATGTGGAATAGCTCATCTGCAGCAGAGACATTTCTTATTCAACTGCAATACAAAATAAATGTTCAGATATTGGCATGGAAACAAAAATTTCAGGACTGAATGTAAAAATAAAAATCCAGACAGAAGAATAAAAACCAGAATGAATAAAAATATGTTCTAGACTTATCATGGATAATATCATCTCAATACTCTTAATACAATGCTGATCACTATAATGAGTACTGGGAACTAGGTCAGGGCAAAGAATAAAAGAAAATTGTATTAATCACAGTCTCCAAAGGCAGGCCATAAAAGCCATATCACATGCACTGAAAAATAATTCATTAAACCATATCCCAGCTGGAAGTAGAGAAAAACAAACAGAATAAAAAGACACTAAGCAGCAGGGAGAAATAAACTTTATGGAACTGTCAAATAACAAACAACAGGGAAAAAAAATAAGAAAAACAATAAACATTCCTGCTTTACTGATAAAATAGCCATGTTAAGACAGACATGAGAATTAAATTTAAAGCAAAACCCAAGATACGGTGATAATGCCAAACTAGAAGAATCAGAATTATCTGACTGTAGTTCAGGACATTCAGTACTTGCAAATTGTGTCTTGGCAGTGCTTCACAATGAGACAAACATCAGTAAATGATAATCATTCATGAAGCATCAGGCACATCTCTTTAGAGTTATGTACTACAAGATAAACTGAAAGGAAATATGTTCACATTTAAGGACAGATTGTTAAAGCAAAAGTATGTGTAACCTCTGCATGGACAAGAAAGAAAACTTTTTCTTCTAGGTTGTCTCCAGCTTTGATTTAGTGAAGAAAAGTAGTACTGTGCATAAACATTTCCAAGAGTACTTCTGTAAGAACATAACTCTTTTTTTTTCCTTTTTGAGGAACAGATGGGATAAGGGAGCATTATGGTAATGTATTCCACTGTACAATGGCATTAAAAATAAGGAAGAATACCACACAACATATTCTGTCCAAAGAAGTTAATACTAGCCATGCTGAGGTTTTCCTAGCTATGACTTAGGGCTTTTTGTTTGTTTGTTTGTTTGTTTACTTTATACATATAAGTATCCTCCCCTCCAGTTTTGGCTTTCTTGGCAACTGGGTCTGTTTAACCTTGAGAAAAGAAGGTTGAGAGGGGATTTGATCCAGGTTTATAAATACCTGAGGTGTGGGGGCCATAGTGGTGAGGCCGTACTCTTTTCAGTAGTGCGTGGGGACAGGACAAGGGGAAATGGGATGAAGCTAGGGCATAGGAAGCTCCGCACGAATGTGCGCAAGAACTTCTTTACGGTGAGGGTGACGGAGCACTGGAACAGGCTGCCCAGGGGGGTTGTGGAGTCTCCTTCTCTGGAGATATTCAAGACCTGCCTGGACGCCTACCTGTGCGACCTGCTGTAGGGAACCTGCTTTGGCAGGGGGGGTTGGACTCGATGATCTCTAGAGGTCCCTTCCAACCCCTACAATTCTGTGATTCTGTGTATATCAAAAAACTTGATTTACAAAAGTGTTCAACAGCCACAGTTTTTACAGGCTTCACCTGTTCTGTTTTCTCAGAACAACTGAAAATATGGCCCAAATTGTTTGAGAAGACAGGCACCTAAAGGCACTAAAAGCTGAAGTCTTTACAAGGAGAACTAAAAATAGTAGATGGACAACCAGTGCAGAAGTGGGAGTACATACTGATGACAACCTTCCTTTTTGGTCGTTGGTTGATTCAAATTGGCTTTATAATTTACATACACTGAAAACAACAGAGAGAGGGTGGACTTTTCACATAACGCAGGCAGAGAGTAGGTGCCCTCTTCCAATAAAACAGAGGAAGCCAAGATCCCAAATTGCTTCCAGTTGTTTAGCATCACTGTTAGAAAGTATTAAATCAATTATGATTGAAAATAAGTTATCCACCAGTCACTGACATGACAAAATAGACCTTATGCTGTGAGTTACTGACTTTACTTAATAAAAGCATGTGTTTTTTTCTGTTTGTTTGTTTGTTTCAAAAATACTTTATATCCCAGATACAGTTTTATGCGAGCTCAGTAAGGATCCATGGTAAATGTTCTCACAGAAAAGACATTAAGCATTTGAAAATACCAAATTCTTGGATGCTTATTCTTTCTCTCCCTCTTCCCCCTTTGACATCCTACTTGTCTACTCCATGTTATGGGCTAACAACCTGCAAATTATATCCTTATAAAGAAAAACTGTTTTTCAGCTAGAGGAATGAATAAAATTATATTTGATGCATCAGGATTTCTCCCTTTCACCCTTTTTTTTATAACTGAAAAGGAGTCAAACTAATTTAAACCAAATCTGATTTAAAAATCCTGCTGAGATGAGACTTTTAAATACCAAGTTTCAGCCTGGAGTGGATTTTTATGGCTATGTTATAAACACCTGAAAAACTGCATGTGCCACAGTAATATGC
Source organism: Alectoris magna (assembly GCA_030625065.1). Taxonomy (NCBI): domain Eukaryota; kingdom Metazoa; phylum Chordata; class Aves; order Galliformes; family Phasianidae; genus Alectoris; species Alectoris magna. Next base: position 24,934,896 of record CM060565.1, read on the forward strand.
AGTGGCCGTACAATGCTCACCACTGTTCTCAGACCATCCTTAAGTACTATCACCACACAGTGCCTGTGGACACCATTCTGAGAGCTCATGCCTCACCCTGGGGAAGACTAGATCAAAATGACTGCCAAGGTTATTGGCTGCACATGTGCAGCTGACAGGTGAGGTAGACACCGGGCAAATTCTGAGCTCATACACTTCATATCCTGGTATTTTAAAGTAGATGGTCAAAAATATTAGCTTCCAAGCATCAGGCTGTAAACTGCAGCTTTATGAAGGATATGCTCAGCTAGCTGTCTGTGCAACAGTAGGAAAGTGGCTGAGTAATCTCTTAAAACCCTCCTCCCTAAATAGACTTCCACCATAGAAACTTTCTCCTGCTATCTAGGGAGCACCCTGGGGCATAGAGGGGCATCCTCTCTACACTCATGCGGCAGAAGCTGGAAATCTAAGTGACTGTGAGTCAAGTGAGTTAGTATTACTCTTGTTCATGTAATGTAAGCCACAGAACAACATCCTATACCCTTATCTCCAGATATATCCAGTCTTCTGGAAAAAAATACCATCAACACAAGCCTCAGGATTATCACTCTTGTTCAGGTAAATCCAGCTAGGTCATGTAATGAATGTGTTAATACAGAAAGAGTGGTAACTTACATATAATATATAGGTTAATAAAGCCCTTCCTATTACATTTCTGTCTCTGAGTCTGTCTGTCATGTATGATGTGAAGGCTGAAGACAAAGAACAATTGCCACTGTGGATTTTGAGAAATGGCAGCCTTCAGCATAATGCACAGCCTGAAGATTAGGGTAGAAGTACATAGACTAGGAGTACCAGCTAGCTTAACATTATCACATGTTCATTTTCATTCAAAATATGCAATTTCTTTTTTATTAATTCAATTTCCTTCAAGCATATGCAGAAGTTACAAACTACAGGCATTGATTTTAGGCACTAAAATTAAAAAAAAAGAAAAATCACAAAATATTAAATCTGTTTTCAATGAGATCACTGTTCAAAAGAAATGCAAGATACTTCAGAATATAATAAAATCATTCATGTACACAGCAATGTTTTGTAGAGAATAGTAAATCCTAATTATTACTTCAGAATTACAGTCTGTGAACTCAAAATCTTCATTAATCTGAATTGTTTGGTTCTTAAAATGCTTAAGTGCCCCTCTTTGGTGCTTAAATATGTGTTTACCTTTAGGAATTCACTTCAGCTTACTTTGTTTAAAAGACCATAAGGTGCTGTACACGCAAAATGTTCTGCTAAAAACGAGTAGATTAAGCACTCAATGCTTTTCCAAATCAGGAACCCACTGCATCTGCAGATAGAACAGTGGGAACTGGTGATATGAAAAACACAAGCTGAGCAATTCTGCTGACACACTACAGCCATGACAGAAGGTGTTAGACTTGTACAGATTCCCTCTACAGTCACCTCTGTTGACAAATGTTTTGAAGTCTTAACTTTAAACCCTCAGATTTTATTTAGGAATCCTCCAGCCAGTCTTCCTCCAGCCAGCATAAATTTTGTATACAAGGATAAAGTTGGCATTAACCCTCTGAACAGCCTCTGACTAATCCAACAAAAATATGACTGTGCATCCATACATAAATTAATTCAAATCTATGATGCTCTTCTAATATGAAGTACCAGTATTTGTAGAATTACAACCTAAACATATATTGCTCTTGATAGCAAAAGACTGAAAATTGTTTTATAATGTTTCTAGTTTGTGTTAGAACAAAACTGGTAAATTCTTCTAAGCTCATTTATCTTTAGACTGTTGCTAAAGAATGCTATTTTTTTTTTTTTCTACCACAGATTCTTTGACCCACTATGCTCACTATTCTTGCAATCTCAGGAGCAAGGAAGTAATTCAAGAAGCTCAAACAACTAGGACTGCAAAATATCCATGTCTTGTAAGAGTCCTGGAAAAAAAACACCCCTAAAACCTACATGCGCAGAAAAACCCAAAACCAAAACAGACAATCCTCTTGTTATGCCCTAAGTGATAAAAAGTCCACATTGGTATGCAATTATTTATGCACTAAATCCACGTTCAACAGTGCTTGCTCATGAATATATAAACAACTCATTGCTCATACAATTTACTATGGAATAGGTTTGAATTAGAAAGCAGGCTCTGGAGACCCTGCTGAGACCAACAACTAAATGCTGCTGACAATGAATGCCTGGTAAACACCTGTGCAGTGCTAAAGCACGCAACCCAATACAGAAAGCAAGGGCAGGTTAGTATGAAATTATGAATGATTTTTTCCTCTTTCTTCTCTAATGACTTCTACAGTTACTGTAAAGGAAATGGTGTTATTACACAGAACATGTTCCTGCTTTCTTGCTGTGCATTTTTGTTTTTGTTTTTAATTTTTAATTCAGGAATTTCATAGATCACTACAAAACTAGTTGTGCATAATTAAAATATTTCACACATGAATAAGCTAAGGTACAGAGAGAGGTCTAAGGCTGATTCTGAAAGACAACAAGTTCCTGAAGTCTCCCATGTCTGGGGTTAGAAAAAGTCTTTCAAAAATGCAATAGCAGTGCCAGGATCTTTAATTCCTGACTCTTATGCTTTGTCAACACTCCCAGTCTATGCTACTCAGTGTCTAATGTAGTAACACTACAGCTAAAAACAGCCATTTGAGTCCAAGACCTCTCCCAAGCCTTTATATCAAATAATCATATTATGTTGAATTTACTCTGTGCAGAAAATAAATGAATAAATAAATAAATAAATAAAAGGCTCACCTCTTGCAATCCATACTAAACTGTAAGTACTGGCAAATTAGTAAAGATATGAATGATTTGCTTAACAGCGAAGAAGGAAAGAAAGAAAGCAAACAGGTTTGTTTCTTAATTAAGTACATATGGACAAATTGGACTGCTTAGTTCAGAACATTAACGACTCATCTCATAATTGAGATGATATTAAGAAATGTGAGCATTAAGGCATAGTGTGGTGAAAGCTTATGTAATGGTAATGATGACACAGGTACCAAGTAGCAGAATAATTTGAAATGAAGCTTCTAACTTTTAGAGATCATTATCTGTCCTGACTATGCACTCAGTAGCAAAACAACCATAGTTAGTTTTCTCATTTAATTCAAAGTAACTGTCTGGTTTCATTTTTTTCTCTCTCATTATTCATGTAATTCATAGAACTTTTTAGCAGAAAAAAATGGGAACTGTCTAACCTATCCAAGAAAAGACAGGGAGTAGCAAGTGATTTAGGTCACTAAACTGCTTAAAACCTCTTTATTTTTTGCCTTTCTGTCTGATTTTTTCTCAGTTGTTTCAATGAAGATGAAGCCAGTCATGCCGGTTTTAATAAGTATATATTAATTAGAACTGACAGATCATCATTATTTTCATAACACACCTAAAGCAGGATATGTTTCTGAAATCCTTATAAATTTTTCTGTCTTTTCATGTAATGAGACTTCTCCAAAATTGTTTGAAACAACCATCCAAATTCAACATTGCAACCACAAAAGTGATCCAAAGTGCTGTAAACTAGAACTCATGGAAGGAAAATAGTAAAAAAAGAAATGTAATTAACACATTCAGTGATAAACGAAACAATTAAGTCTCTGATCATTTTTTTTATATGTCCTTTCTCTAGACAATAATCGAGCCTTTTGGTTCCTGTCAGGGAGATGAGACTGAACCTGAAAGCAAGCTCATTTCCCCCTCTCTGAATTTATCAGCTGTTGTAAATGTAAAGAAACACTGAGACTATTACAATGTCCTTTTCAAGTTATATAAGGCAAACTGCAAAATATTTTAGTGACTCTCACTTTTTTTACACTTTGACCACTTGTGTTGTTGTGTGATTTAAGCTTGAATTAATGCAGATTGCCTGGGGGCTTGTACACTATTCATTTTGTATGCATCTCTAAATCCCCTGTGAACTTCATGAGTTTTTGCCACAGCTATGATGACAATTACTTCTTTGAAAGCCAGAAATTTCTCCTCAATCTGTCTTTTTTGCCTTTTTTTTTTTTTTTTTTTTTTTGTTAGGGTGGTTGGAACAGCTAAGTGGCGAGAAAGATGAATGCGAAGAGGTAAGTTATGCAGTGTAGCATTTTGTCCCTGAGGAAAGATTTCCTTCAAAAGTGATAGAATGCATGCTGTTATAGATGGTGCCCAACTCAACATGCTATCCTGGCATCTAAGCCCTAATGGAACAGTATGACCAGCTAGTGAGCAGGCACAATGCCATCCCAGCATATGGGCATGACTATACGCAGCCAAGTGACCATGTATGAGTATCAGATATGTTTGCTGAGGGCAGGAGTCCCAGTCTGAAGCATCCAAACAGCTGTCTATCCTGAGGTTTATATGCCTGTGGTTAAGGGGATGTGGCATACATGATCCAGATTCTGGCTAAATTAATTTTAAAATACAAAAATTAGCTTTCTTGGCACACAAGGCATTTTAAGCCCTAGCTTTAATACCAGTACCTTTAAAATAATATTCCAGGTGAATTTCCCTGGACTTTTTGGAACTATACTATGTTGTGAAATATCCACTGCTCTCCCAGTGCTTTATCTGCATGCAGTGTCAAAGGAATGCAGGATGTTATTTGTCAGGGATCATGTGCTACAAAATCACACTTATAGCTCTATTTTCCCACCAGAATTTGAAGCATTAACTATTTAAACTGAAGAAGCAATTCATTCTATCTGTAGGATGAACCTCATCCCAGTTTACATACTGTTTTGCAATCAATAAAACTATTTAACATAAATGCTACTGAAATACACACCCTTACTGAACTGACCACATGAAATTCTGAATGGTGGAAATTTCTTCATTTTTTAGTACCGCTTTACTAGTGATTATAGATGTACAAAGAGATTACTTCAGAAGTGCATTGTTTGGTTTTGATAGCAAGCAGTAAAAAAAAAAAAAAAAAAAAAAAAAAAAAGGTGATTAAATAATTCAGTAGCCCAAATACAATTTTCAAAGTAAATCAACTATTAAGTGCAGATTCTCAAAATGTATCTTCTGTCACTGAAACCAGTAGGTTATGGGCATCTAAATATAATATTTGAAAATCTAGAAGAGAAACCAAAGATTCACTGAACGCATGGGGAACAGACAAATCTGATGCTAAGGGAAAAAGTTTGCTTTAAAGGTGTGATTTTGCACATAAACTTTTTCTAGCCTCTGCTTACCTGGAATTGATGGAATTACAAATAGTAAAGGCAGATTTCATGTTCCAGTAGGAAGCAGAGACACAGAAATACAAAATAGAATCTGCAAGACTGCTCTTAGAACTTTAAAGCATGAAAATTATCAGTATGATTTAGAGCAGCTTATTAAATTCTGGTTAAAAATGAGATCTCAATATGATTATTAAACGGGACTGAATTTGAACTATTATGATCGTATGAGAAACTGTTAATCACAGCCTGAACCTCTCATTAACCATCTGAGGCAAGTGACAGATCAGCTGCGGGAGCACAGGTGAAGGTAATTCAGCTGTGCTCCCAGAAGGGGTGGAGCTTGACTCCACCTCTCCTAGATCCCATTTAAGGACTGACCACCACTAAGGCAGCATCTCTTTTGGAGATTGCTCCTCTGTGGAGTTCCTTGTGGCAAGCATCCATCCTAACTGCAAGCCTCAGTGTGGGTGAGTTATTCCTCTATAACATCTGGCTATCCATCAATTACAACCTTGTATAATTACAACTATACAACAACTATACAATGATTCAGTGGAAAAAAAAAAAAAAAAAGACAGAGCAAACTCCAGCCCACATATATTTAGCACAAAGCTAGCTTCCTTTACCATCACATCATTTAGAGGAACTGCTATTATTTTAGTTTCTTAATGTGGTCTGTTAAATCATTTACACGTAAATGGATTTTTTGTTTTTTCATCATATGCACCTTAAAACCATATATTCAGCAAAACTCTCTTTTCTTTCTCTGCAGCAAATACAACTAATTTCAATTCATTAAGTATGCAAAATCTATATCATTTTTTAGATACACAATTAAAACAACAACACACATTCGAAGTTAAGTTTTCTTCCAACTTCAAGTTTCCAGCAAAAAGTCACAGCAAAAATCTTATTCTGCCAGTGTTTCTTCTAAATCAAAACTTAGCAGCATATATTGAAGTAGTCAAGCAAGGGGTTCTGAAGTTTGTATTAATAACCAAAATTCCCCAAGACTGGATCAGATAGCATGTAGATGTTCTGATCCCTCTTTAAGGGGATGAAAAAGTGGTGCAGAGCAGGAAGAATCCCCATGCAATTTAGATAGATAGCATTTATAGAAAACTGAACTGATTGCACATCTTGGAAGAATTGGGATCATATTTTAGTGTAGGCTGAAACTGTAAATTTTAGATTACTTTCAAAAATTGACATCAAAGGTGGTTCAGATATATGGCTCCAGTAAAGATTCATCCCTTCTAAATGTGTCTCCACTGCAAAAGTAAGTAAAAAATCATCAGAATTTATGCACAAAGCTATATGAATAATTTTATTGCTTCAGTCTACAATTGCCTCAACCTCTTACCAAATATAAAAAATTAATTCGGATTAAGAATTTTTTCTCACTCCAGTCCTGAGAGAATCTTAAATAGGCATTGAACTGTTCTGTGCTCAGGTATTATCTACTTCTGTTAACATTGTTGAACTACATACAAATAACTGAGCAGAGGTAGCAAGCATTCCCATATCCTGAATAGGTTGTCTTCTAGCTAAAAAAGTAACAGACGATATTCTTATCCTTACTCTGTGTCACAGTGACTGTGGAACTATTTCATATAAAACAGAATCTCTTCAAAACAAGGGATTTTAAATGGGAGGTCCTGTAAGCTTATGCACAGACCATTCACCTGAGAGAAGGTTACATGCAATTTACTGCCTATCTGATGTAAATTATTTTGAATTTACAAATAAATTTATAAAATGTTTTAGAGGTACTAAAACAGACCTTTTCCTAAAACTTACTAAAAATATATTCTTACAGAGACCTTCTCAGCTCTTAGAGATCTGCACTGCTTATCACATACATTATTCTGCAAGAAAAGTGGGCATAAAATAACAATTGGTGTTATAAATTCTCTTACAAGCTCCTGCAAATGCATTGTGGAAAATTTCACTAGACACTGAGTATCAATAACAGTTATGTGCTAGGACTGAAGAGCAGTTAGATTTTTTTAATTGCTCTTTAGATAGCAAGGTTGTAAGTTTCTCTCATTAACCAATATAAAAATGAAAATGAGTACAGAAGAACAGTGAGTCCAAAGAAGAAATACTGAATATTTTCACTAAAGATAACACTCATTAGACTGTTCATAAAAATCAGATACTTAACCACACTTATTTAAATCTGTTCAGAACTTCTGCAAAATCCTCTTTGTCTTGCAAGCACCTTCAGCAATTATTCTTACACAATAAATAATGTATATATGGAGTGCTTCATGTTTTACACCACACTTCATAGGGTAAGAGCCAGAAATAAGCCTACATAGCTCAAATTGTGAAGCTAGCTTCCCCAGGGAGTCTCCAACCTCTTCCAAAAGAGGCATAAACAAGCACACTAAAAATGGCGTATGGGGAGATTTTCTGTGTTTATCATTTTCAGTTAAGACTAGGCAAATAGGAAACTATCTGTCCAAGTATTAAATTATTCTATTCTACATGATTGTTTCATGTTTTGCTGAATTCTAAGTGAAGATGAACTATAAAGGAAAATAAATTAACAGGCTGATCCTGGTGTTTGAGAAATCCTATATGAGTAAATAGAACAAGCTCCAAGAAATTGGAAAGTGAGTTTTATAAAAATATGAAGACAATACAAAGAGAAACTGCCTTCCACCAAACAGAGAAGACTGGAGGAAGAGACAGCACAGAAAAACAAATGTAACAAATGGACACACAAGCGACATAACCCAGTTGTTCTGGGAATATAGTTAAAGGTATTACAAAGTTTGCACTATATTTCTGGAACAGTGTGTAATACAGCAGGGTGCTCTTCTCTCTCATTCTCCCCTGACCACACCCACGAAAAAAGATGGTTGTGTTAGACACTTAATTATTCAGATTTTAATCTTCCAACAGCAACGCAGTAATTTTCAAAATTACTGACAAATAAATCAGTTCTGTCTAGTGTAACTGCGTTACATTCTCTGCAGGAGTTCCACATCTCATGACCAGCCCTAGAAGTTGACATTAATGATTTCTAAATATCTAACTTAAAAATATTTAATCTTGTGAGGTATAAATAGGACTAATTTGTATTGCAAACTTTTTAGTTTGGGTCATGATATATGTGAAACAAATTGACATATAGAACTTGTCAGAACAGATGGCAAAGCCTTCAAGTACAGTGCCTCAGACCAAACCACAAGATAATCTTTCCTTCCCCCAAGACACTACTATATTTACCATGTGATAAATAATTTGGGGAAAAAAAAAATAAAAAAAAATGAGGCCCATAATTTCCTTACTACATGAATTAGAATTTTGTGAAACCCAAAATTGTTCGAAGTACTTTCCCACAAATACTGTTGGACCTGAAGGTATGTAGGCCCTTGAAAATCACATAACAGTCCAGTCAGAGTTAATTTCTTCCTCCCTTGTGTCAAGGTGGAAGGTGGTAAGTAGAGAAAAAGAATGATCAGCCGAAGCTTTTCTTAATAGGAAGACCAGAAGTCTACTCTCTACCTACAATCTTCATCCACTATCATAAAATCCAACTCCAATTATGCCTTCAACTAAATGAAAGCACAGTTCTCCTTTCCACCTTCAATGGAACGCAGAATAGCATGCCTTAACTCCTGTTCCCCATTATTTCCTTGTTTGCTATTATTCGATGGTCTCTTCTCTGCCAAACCTCTCCTTTATAGAGTGTGCTATGCATGGCAAAAGTTTGCATGTGGGGCTAGAAGTGTTAGCTTTTCCTATTTTGCTCAGCACCAGCTAGGGCAGATGGCTGCACCTTTCAGCATTCCCTCTCAAGTCTTTCAATGCAGGACTGGTACATCTTCCCCTTCATCTGGAAACCACCCAAACTTTTTAGTACAACCTTGACTTTTATTGATTTCCTTCTCCAGAATAGAATTCTCTAAGATCTTTGATTGCTTTTCACCAGTTACAGAAGAAAAATGCCACCTACTGCACACGTTTAAACTGTAAGCTTCATCATGAGTCCTTTTCTCCTTTACACCACATTGCCCACCTCTCCTTTTCTTTGCCTCCTGTCATGCTTCTGTCTTCTACACACTTCTATAACCCCATAGTTCCTATAACCTCCATGATATTATAGCATAATATTAAAACATACTACTTGTAGCTAGTGTCAGCCTACTGGCCATGATCATTCCATATATATTTCAGTGTTTGTCTTTACATAGCAGTACTTGGTCCTAAGATCACAGTAATCTGATGAAAAGAGATTTTCAAGCATGCAAATTATTAAGCCTGTACAGTCTTAGACAATTACACAGGAAATGGATCAAGCTCTTCTGTGCTCCATCTAGCATTGGTGGAATCCTATGTGAATACATATGTTTTTTTTGTGATGGGAACAACTCATCATGGGAAAGTAGCTCTACCTGCTCTTTAGTACATCATGAAGTCTGCATAATAGAATATACAAACAGGCTTGTACAGGTTGAATATGTACAGCCTGTTTAAGTCTTTGGACAAGAATAAAAGCTGGAAGTCTGCATATGGAATATGGTCTTCCGACATTCAGCCAACTATTAAATACCTGTGCTATTTTTTATCATTAATTTTCATCTTTAATACTTTGGCTACTGGTGACTAATTCTTATATAGGTTTTGCTTACTATGCTGTTTGGGCATCAAATCATCAGTAAGTATACAGAGAAGTTATTGCAGCATGAGAAATCTGAGAGAAATAAAACAGTTTGCTGATAAAGTGTCATTTCAGATGATGGCATTGGGTAAACCACAAAAATTTAAGAAAAGCCAGTGAAGCTATCAACTGCAAGTACAAGTATAGAGAAAAACTTCATAATTAACAATATTCATCTGTGGCTGAAAATTTTGTTTCTGCTGTCACTCAATTACTGATAACCACACAAATCAGAATCCCTAATATTTCATTAAGTTCTTTATCTGTATGAAATATTATAACATAACTCAATTTCTACATGGCAAGAACAAATTAAAAAAAACAGATAAAATAGAAGAGTCTCACACTAATAAAACAGGATAGCTTTGAAAACATAGCCTATTCAGGCCATCAGATGATACTATTTAGGGTATATAATACGAAAAGGGCAATCTGATAATCACACTAGAAGCAATTTCAAACCATACTACTGCTGAAAAGTCAATTTAACTTTCCAGCTTTATAAGACTTTGTTATTGCTATTGTTAATTATTTCCCGTTTAATGGGAAATTGGCAACAAGGTCCCCAACTGTCATTTTAAATCTGCAATAATATCATGTGAAGCTTTTCGTCCTTATTCCCAAGTCCTGGATTATCAGAGCTAAATGGCAGCTCCAGCATTACAAAAGCTCAGGGGCAGGTACTGTTACACAAATTGCCAATTCAATTAACAGTGTGTAAATGCTCCACTGGCAGGCTGAGGGAAGGACAGCCATTTTGGCAAGTGTCATTCCTAATTTATCAAACTGTCAAACCTTCTACTCAGGTGCCTGCGGTCACTGTCTGCCTCTTAATGCTAAGTTGTAAAGCTGCAGGAACCATTCTTGTAGCTTGACAAGGCACAATACTCAAAACTGATTTTAAAATCAAATGTACAGTTGTCTTAATTATTCTCAGTATAAATGATGTTTTAATTACAAAATCGGAGTGGGAATATTCTGTCAAGATCCAAAATTCATGTATGTATAAAGGAGGCGGATCAAAACCTGAGGTCTGGTATCTTTTCAGAAGCAGCTACAAAGTTTTTCTTAATATAGTTTGTGATTACCAGCCTCCCTCAAATAGTGTCCTATACAGTCATTGATTGGATTCTAGATTCTGTTCTTGGCTGTTTCCAAACCACAACGCCTGCATTAATGCCTTCCAGGGTAAAGGCCCAATAACAGGACTTTGCATCAACACATTCGTTCAATCTCCACAGCCCTTGCGCTACCTCCTCCATCACATGTGCCGAGTCACTAAATTTATGATTTTGTTTTAAAGTCCTATCAGAGACTTAAAAACAAAACATGTGTTTTGTTTTTACAAAGCTCTTCTGTAGAAGAGAAAAACTAAACTTCCTATTCGAAGTCACTCCCTCATGCCTTGTTTCTTGATTTTTTTCCTATGTCAATAGAAACAGCATACAGAAACTATTACATATGCAGATCAGAGTCCTTGCAGTGAATGCACGTACTGTGCAGGACAGCTCTCGAACAGTGCATCCATTGTGTACTCTGTAGGGGGGTTGTTACACTAGTGCATTTCTAAATGTTTGCTTTGGGGTTGAATACTTGCTGAGATTGAACTGGGGAGGGTGTCACTCAAGTTTAAATTGATTTGACAATTCTAAAGCACAGAAAATGAAAACAGAAAATTAAATACAGAAGTGTTATCCTTTTAGAGTCTTCTGTGATTCCTGAAATTAAAAATGATCAAAATTCATGGCACAGAAGCAGCAAAGGAAGTTCAGATTGGATAAAATGAATACATTGTTTGGTCCAGTGTCTTCAAAAAACATGGTTAAGCAAACTTAATTTAGTATTCACAATATTGTTTTTTTCATCCCTATGATGAAAGTGGATGATGATAGGTGTGGATGAAGAACGCACTCTGGAGCACAGTGCTTCTGGCAGTGAAACACTGTTCTCTTGTAACATAAGAATGAATTCCAAACTTTAGTACAACTCAACTCTTTGAAGTGAACTTGACATCTGTAGCTTTAAAGGATTAGCCCTAAATCAAGCCCAAAATTGTTCATGAAGTTCTACTGAATATCAAAGTATGTCTACTTCATCCAATGACCCATGAAATCATTTGCGATCATCTTAAAATCCTTCTCTTGTCCTGCTGTAACCGTATCTATGAAAAGATATGTCATTAACTGGATCCATTGCACGTATAGAAATAAAAAGCAACAAACATTTAAGAGTTGTGAGGTAGCTTCCATTGTTTAAATGAATCTGCACAAGTTCAGAAGTGTACAAAATCAATGCAGGTTTTAAAATTGAATTAGAGAACTAAAAATAGAAGAGGATTCCAATAAAGTTTCAAAAGTACATAGAAACTCTAAAACTACTAACAGACACTAAGTTTTGACACTGTGACCTGTGGAATTATCCACACAGATATGACCTTTCTCCATAGCAAGTTGTCTCTACAAGCTAATATTGTTACAATATTTACCTTTCTGCTAGTCCTCTTCAATAAATCTTTCAGCATTAACACTTCATTGAGTCTGATAAGCATACATACTTATTTTTTAACTTGAAAGTGTGAGAAAGAAGAGGCAGGAAAAATTCAGCATCCTAAATCAGCAATATAAAACAGCTGCTCTTATGGCTACACACTGGAAACTTTATTAACTCTATAGACTTGAATAAGACTACAGAAAATTACATGTGATAGTTACAAGTGAACAGATGCAATACTGTACAAGAAATGTGACCCAAAGAAATACTCAAGTAAATATAATAATTAATGAAATTAGATCACTTATTATATAGATATTGAATTTGAGAATGAAATCTAGAGTAGCTATTTCAGTTCTCACAAACTGAAAAATATTAAAACACAAAAGTCTTATTTGGAAGAAAATCCAAGTTGAACAGTTTTTAAAAACCCCAAACATTTTTCTGGTCTTCTCTAACTTTGCAGGAGCAAATAAACAGACTACGAAATGCAGGTAATATGAAGCAGTCAACTGTAAGTAAAACAAAGGAAAAAAGAAAAAAAAAACTGTTAATAAATAGATTTGTATCTATGAGATTTTTCAAAATGTTTTTGTTTTTGTTTTTTTAAGAATATTAGTTTAACTAGAGTTGTAATTCTATAAACCAATGTGCTAGGGCATTAGCTTGAACTCTGCAAGAAGTCAAATATCAATCTGTGGGAATACAAGAAGGACTGTACAGAACAACAGCTGTGGAGCAGGATAAACAGCATGAGAACCAAGGACTCCTCTAGAAGAAGAAGGAACAGCTCACGGCTCTGATTGGTTGAAGAGTGTTTGTGGAATGTTCTGTTGACATGTAGAGGCGAATGGGAAAGCTAGGAAAAGAAAACTTGTAAAGGTATATAAGTGATGTGAGAACTTGTAATAAATGATTTGGATCGTTCACATCTGAGTCTGTGCATCAGACACAGCATCAATCCATATAATAATCAGGAGTACAAATGATAGTACTCTGAATCTGAATCTTTCCAGTTAAAAATATTTTACAGAAGATGAGAATGAGTACTTTCACTTTGAGAGAAATTCGATAGAGATAATGATTCATACACATTAAATGTGATCTGTGTGCATTACAAGACTTTACTGCTCCATTAAGACTAGCCTTTGTAACCAAACAATTCACTGTACTGGAAAACATCTCAACTGCTGTGGAACTATGTGAACTTCCACACTGAGAAATGTCAGTTAAGCTGGCAGTGAAATGCCTTCAGTGAAAGCTGAAGGAACTGGGAGACTTCAAATGCAATATAACAACACAGTGGAACTAGAGGTTCAACAGTAATTGTTCTCCAAGGACCTCGTTGTTAATAATATCTATTAGTACCAAACTATCCTAAAGAAAACAGACTACTAATGTGACAGTTCCAGTTCTATATTGGTGAATCACCCCAGATAGTTTTGGAATAAACATTTTAGGTTTGAGAGAAGTCCTAAGTAAGGATTGTCAGTGAGCTTAAATCCAGAAGTAAGAAGTTAAGATCTCTTTCCTTTTTGAAAGGCTGAGTAACCTGGATCTGTTCAGCCTGGGAAAAAGAAGACTGAGGTGGGATCTGATTAATGTTTATAAATATCTAAGGGGAGGTGGAAGGCAAATTGATGAGGGCAGGCTTTTCTCGGTGGTGTGCAGTGATAGGACGAGGAGTAATGGCCTAAAATTTGAACATAGGAAGCTGCATACAAACATGCAGAACTTTATGGGTGACACTGAAACAGGTTGCCCAGAGAGACTGTGGAGTCTCCATCTATAGAGATATTCAAGACCCACCTGCACGTACCTGTGCAGCATTTTGTAGGGTACCTGCTGTAGCAGGGGGATTAGACTTGATGATCTCTTGAGGTCCCTTCCAACCCCTGCAATTCTGTGATTCTGTGATTAGTCCCTAAAGTCTGCTTCACAGTGGTAGACACCACAGGTATACTTGAATAAAGCAAGAGTGTGCTCACAGCCCCTGTTTGTGAGGAATAAATTTAACTAGATATTTAAATGCAAACTCTCTTTAAAGACTGCTATCCCCCTGGTACACCTGTGCCCAAATTAACATGAATAGCTATGGAACTATCTAAAAATCTGAGCAGGTTCTCTGAGAACACCTCTTGCATTTCTGGAAGCTTTGGGATCAGTGTGCTGGAACAGAACATCTACCTGGATCATACACTTACAAAAAATTCAGATACAGAATTTCCAGAGCAGAGAATTGTAAGTCCCCATTATCCCAGATTCTAAGTTATGTACTGACTTACATTTTAAATCATCTGTGTTAAAATTCCTGCCCTGCAATTTTGGAAATAGTTAGCAGTATCTATACTGGCACAGCAAGTAAAAAAGATATATGTAACCAGGAATGAAGAAAATAAGATCACCTTTTCAAAGTGCAGTTGCACTTAGGTCTTCAGCAAAGAGCTTGCAGTGTTGCTATCAGCGTCCTGGAGGTTTCAGAAATCCTTTTGTCAAGAATGAAAAAGTAGTAAATACTCCAGAATTTTCCATTGGCAGGCAAAATAGAGGGCCTTGAAAAGACTTTTATTAGGTTTTGCTGCACATTTCAGAGACGTGTGAAGAGTCTATTGAATCCCATCCAGAATCCACGTCTCTCCAAGTTATAAACTTTTTAGTAAAATAATATTTCATATACCTGCTGTTGAAACTTTAAAACCAAATGCAGTGATTCGTCAGATCAGGATGAGTGGAAGACATCTCAAGACTCATCCAATCTTTTCTGGTTTTCAGGCCCAATATATCTACATCCATGTACTATACTAAATTGATGTCTGGACTCTCCTGAAAGTATATTTGGAAAAGCTACGACATCCTTCCGTGAATTCTAAAACACACAGAAGTGTTTGAAATTTGTGAGATGAGGTATCACATCATGCATTTCTGCAGACTTTTGTGGTTAGAGTAGTCTGTAGAATTCACTCTCTTGGTGACAAGTCCCTGAAATGGTCCACAATACTTTTTTCTTCTACCTCGCATATCTGTGAAACTGAGGGCTAGACAAAGGACTAGGATTAACCTGGCCCCAGATTTTTATTCAAATATATGCACATTTTCAAATAGAGCTGCTATCAATTCTCTGCCAAACAAGAACATCAACAGTAAGATGTTTAGTAAAATCATTTGTTGCACTGCTGGAAAGGTATCTATAGTTCTAACCTCCTTTTGGCTTTCACAGTCAGCAAAATTAATAATCATGACGCAAGATTTGGCTGGGCTCTGTCTCCAATGTTTAATACAGCAACATGACAACATTTGCCCATATGGAACATAAAATAAGCCAGTAGAGAAAACACTGTTAACACTTCTTGCTCTTTTTGCACTGTCCCTGCTTATAATCCAAAAGACATCAGTTCTCCATTCCTAAATCAAACAAAAGCTGAAGTAGGCGGAGAAGAGAAATGCACTAAAAAGTGTTGCCAGGTGTCAACTCAACTAAAGGGTTAGCATGTTTTTATGTAACCCATTTTCAGTTTCTCATGGAATTGCAGCCCATGATTCCTTGAAGTTGCTAGGAAAAGGTACCTCAGTATCTTCAATGTCTCAAATTTAAGTGCATTTGAAAAAAAAAAAAAAAAGGAAATAACACTCAAAATACATTTAAAATGTGTCCAGCTAACTTGTAGAAAGTTGTGGCTTGTCCAAACATCTGCTCAAATACATACTGTGCAACAGAGGCACAAATTAGACAAACAGCATGCATACTGTGAAAGTATTGACTGAATTAACCAGGTAAAGTCTAGTCTAAAACAAGTTTCAAGCTGTGTCATAGTGTCTTCCTGGGGGTCTCACTCACTAATTCCCTTCATTGGCTCCAGTATCAGTTTTCTTAGAGCAGTGATGTCATACTGCATGCAATTAAAATTAGCCTTAAAATCATGACTTACATTATACCTAAAACACAGCCTTCAGTGCCTCAGTCACCTCAGAAAAGCGCAATCTGCTCTCCTCCCTTTTCCCACTTTCCCACTGGTTGGAAATGACTGCAGTAGTTTCTAGCAGGTGCTGCAAAATCTTCATAGTCAAACTTGCTTGGCTTGCCAGCGCAGAGGAAAAAGGCTATTCTTTATAACTCCTGGCCAATTCTTGCTTCTCAGATATCTCTAAACCAGTCCTTGTAAAAACTCCGTGAACTACATTTAGCAGTGATGAGGAAAGGAATGATTGCTTTTTTAGTACTGGCCTAAATATACTAATGCTAGTCACAACCTAGCCATGAAAGAACAAATTACAATAACAGATGTCCATAAATCACTAAGGTGACTTCCCTCACAATTTTTTTTTCTTTTTAAAAATTGGTGAGTATGAAAAGTCAAAACAAAATTAAAAAAAAAAAAAACAACAAGAAACCAAAACCAACAACATCCCTACAGCATCTGTCTCAGCAAAGTTCAAGCTGGCTGACAGTTTCTCACACTGAGAAGCTGAGAATGATACTATAATTAAAATTTCATGAACAAGACAAAAATCTATTTTGTTTGGGAGAACCGTTACGAAAGTATGGAGAGAATAAATGAATATGGTAATTTTAGTTTAATTCCTGGACTTAAATTTAAGGATTACACTTAAAGATTCTGAATAAAATTGTTAGCAACACCTCATAACTTAATTATGAGTGTCATCTCTGTACAGCACAGAAGCAGGTCTCAACCATTCCAAATGAATGTGTGGCTGTTGGCACAACACCACTCCGAGTTCTCATTTGTTTGATGACCGGAGATTAATTCTTTCCATCCTTATCACAGAATTTAAACTTGACCCAATTAATTTTCAGCCTAGAAGGAAATAAGCCGGAAAAAGTGAATAATCCTTCTTAAAACAAAGGAAAAAGACAGTAATGTCAGTCAGAGGCATCTTACTGCACTTGTTTTACTTCTGGTATTTTTTTTTATAACATGCACTGCTTTTTTACTGCATTTCAGTCAAGTCCATGGGAGACAACACCATCCGTCTTATTTCATCTTTTAACAAGGACTTGATGAGGTGACACAGGACTGATTCTTAAAAACACATTACCTGTTATGTGAGGCATTGTGTGACAGGGAGAACTATCTCCATGACAGGCACCTGACAGCAGATTTGTTGATTTCATGGTCACTTCATTTAAAGTAACAACAGGGTGAAATATGCCATCTGATAATCTGTTTGAATGTTGACTGTGAAAAGCACTTAACATTTCTGCCAGCTACTACTACTACTACAGAATCTGTTCTTCAATATGTGCAGTTTAACCAGCCTCTTTCTTCAATAATTATGACAGAATTTTTTTATCATAAAGAGAGGAAAAAAGAACTTTTAAAAAGTCTTTTAAAAACTTTTTTTAAAAGGAAGAAATTTAGGATGTGTCACACTGACAGTATTGTCTGTGAGACCAGTGCATGTTCACAGTTTGAGGGCAACTGCTGTGCCTGCATTGCATTGGTGAGTTTAGCATACATATGTAGCCCTTCTTTGCCAGTTTTCTTTCTTGAAGATGTTTAATCCAGATACTTAAAACCAAACAATTCTCTACTTAGTTTTCACTGATAGGTAGCAAAGTGATAACAAAGGGATGACTCATTTCAGGAAGGGATTACACTGAATGCTGTCATTACAACTCAGGATGAAATTTTATATACACACACAAATAAATATATGCGTCAGCATGACAGGAATTCAAAAAATTAAGCTACTTCATTAGTTACACACCTTGCAATACAAGAAACCATAACGCTACAAAAACTGTTATCCACTTTCTGGTGGCTGAAAGGGCGAAACTCTTGTTTATTTTCAAACAAGTTTGGGTTAGGCACAGAGATCTCTAGATTGAACCGGAAGCACTGAAGGTTATGTCAAAACTTGTCCTTAAACACTGTCATCATTGTATAAAAAACATATCAAGCATAAATTGTAAATCCTTTATTCAAGTTGGGCTAAATGAGAAATTCTAACATATCAGTGCCATACCCCTATTGCAATTAACACATATTCACACAATGAACTATCTTGCTGATATATGCTAACCTTTGTGAAACCTAATGAAGAAATACCTGGAATTGATATGATTTAAGCATTTTAAAATCACATTAAATACAAACCAGAAGCAGGCTGGTTAAAATTTACACTTTCTCTGAAAGATTTTTGACACATTCAGTGCTTGTGAAAGCTGAGGGGATGACGGCCCTAGTCAAATACAGTTGAGTGAGCAGACTGTAAGCATCCCACATTCCACCTCCAGTGCAGTTCAACCGTGACATGGAGGGACCTGCCTTCTCTTTTACTTCCCTCCCCACACACACTTTTATTTACTGTCTTGCAAATATTTTATTAATTGTTTCTTCCTGTTGCCTGTTTCGTTTTTATTTTTCAAGTATTCTTAATATTTGGCTACGCTGTTTAACTTAAATTCACCTAGTCTTTCTATTCAGAAATAAAAATTCTGACAAGTTGACAGATCGTATAAGACTATTACAAGCATCTTATTTCTAATCTATGAAGATGTTATCAGAATCATTTTATGTGTATTTTTTTATCTTTAATTCTTCTTTACTCATAAAGTAACCTCAGGGGTCCAGGTTCCCATCTCCTGGGATCATGTCAGTGGCAGAAGAATGTATCTGAAAAAACCTCAGTGTGGACTATGAATATTGTTTTTATAATTGGAACATTCAGCTTGTTCTCTCATGGCATGGCAGACTCCACTATTTCCTGCTAAATTTCAGCTACATTAGAAATAAGAATCTACAGTAATTGTGTTAAAATAGCTACTGTCAACTTGAAACCTTGTCAAATTGAAAACAAAGCAAAAAGCAGAAGAAAGACAAACAAAAAAGCACTGTCAGGTGCTAAATCAATCCTGAGCCTCACTTGCCAATTTCTGTGGTTCTAAAACCATATGCTTCTATTTTAAGAATGGCTTTTCCCTTGCCTGTGCCTGTGCAAAAGCCTCAGAGAAACAAATAAAAAGTGAGGCACAATGAAAGCTATCTGAGCAGGAATAGCTTTCAAAAGTGCCTAGGAGAGCAGCAAAGAAACCAGGGGAAAAGCAATAAAGGAAAAAGAAATGCTTATTTCTTAATCTATTTCACTTTGCAGTACTCTCTGGAATTACTTAAAACTACACTGGTAAAACATTTATGGGGAGAAACCTGGTTCAGAGGTTTACTATGACCCTTTAGACATCAGCTTCAAAACGTGGGATACAAAACCCTGTGGCCCAGATCTGAGGGTATGCTGCAGCTGCTCTGGGTTGCATCAGGCACACTTCTGGGCAGGATGCCAGTGGCGTGGCCAAGCCAGGTCACCCATGTGGGGGGACTTCTGGTGGCACAGACCCAGCGCTGCTGTTATTTGACACTACCCACTGAGAACACATGGACAGGTCTGCACCAAAGCTCCAAGACGCACCCTTGGTGCAATGCTAAGGGCAATCTGAAGAGCCACCGCAGCATCACTGTGCACGTACAAAACATGTCCCACTCCAAGAAGCAGGCTGCTCCTCAGCTGCTCTGGAAAGTCTAGACTAAATTAACTTGACTGACCCAAATGGAGTTACAGTCCTTGCTGAACTCAGTAGGAAAACACACAAATGATGTTTACAGCCCTGTTAAGCATAAAGTCATTAAAAGTCATACACTACATAAGCTTCACAAAAACAAGGAAAAGGAGCTACCTCTACAACCACCGCTAGCTATCTGTGTTACATTCCCTGGTGTTGAACT
>CM060565.1:24957500-25127500 GCA_030625065.1 Alectoris magna
AAACTTTGAGGAATTCAGAGCATATTTTTTGTCAATGTGAGGTGGATTCTTAGGATTCAGTACAATCCCAGCATCCAAGGAACAGCTGTGGAAAGTGCTGTGATTTCTTACTTAGAGCTGTAGTGAAGTTACAACATCAATCTTTTAGATGTTCCTGAAAAAGACGCAGAAATGTGGCTGTAACTCTTAGCAACAATGATGATGAATTTATGCAGCCTATGTTGTTCTATATATCTATAGATTTATAGAATACATCAGAATTTTCAAAATTGTGAAAATATGAGGGAACAGTTCTGTTTTGTATAACATCTATTGCAAAAAAAAAGTACCTTTAGATATGAGCATATTCCTCAGAACTAAAAGACATTTTTCCGAATTCACAACCCCCAAATCTCATTGCAAGGTGTGTTAACTCTATCCCTCTGCTACAAAATTCTTCCTGCCAATAGTGCCCACAGTAGATTCAAAGGAAAACTGTGCTTAATTCCCATCTCCCAAACTGACATACTTTATACACAATATGTCAAAACTATGCATTTTTCATTAACTTCTGTTCAATCATTAAACAGAAAAGCAACGACATGGTTGGTGAAACTCAGCCATTAATCTCATAATAATTGCTTATAAATGTTCGTGCTACACCAAAGAGCTGAATGCACTGCATGCACTTGAGGGGGTCAAGGTAACTTTAAAAAATAAATCTTTATTAAATCAAAGATTTCTGACATTATTCAGGTAAGTATGAACAGTGAAATTCATACGTTCATCTTCTGCACATTTGAATCAACTTAATTTTATTGCATGAACACCAAGCATTTAAATATATATGCCTATATGTAGGATCTCCTTCAGCTGTTAACTACTCCAACCCTCCCGGGGACTTCATGTATTTGCTTCAATCCATTTATTGCCTTTTGCTTGTTCACCTCTATCCCTAGACACTAATGTACTCAGTTCTGGATATTAGTAGATAACCTCTGTACACGGGACTTTAATAAAATATCTGGCCATCAAGCTGGACAACTTATGTATTTAATTTATTTATTTAGGCAACTGAACTTCCTAATTTAAGGGCATTAGTACCAGATCCTCTAATTTCAAGGAAAGTGGAAAGCTGTTATGTTCTGCATATATTATTATAGTTACAACTGCTGTACTTTGAAGGGAGGAAAACTTCTGTGAAATAAAAGTTACAAATATCTTGAAGTAAAAAATTGGAGTAAGGATTAAGTCCAACGAACACAAAAGACAACTATTTCCCTAATCAATTGTTGCATAGCTCTACCTTTCATTGACAGTTTTTCTACCACTGATGAGGTATGATACATCTACAGAATTCCAACATGATCATTTCCATTATGTGGGTTTTGACAGCAAGCTACTAGTAGGGGCACATAAAACTGACACCCACTTACATCTGGAAAAAGCATAAAAGCTCTTACACAAAGCCACCACAGTGTGGCATTGCTCCATGGGGCAAAGAAATAAGATACAGTCATTAAGATGAAGCTGATATGCATGTAGCACCTCAGACCCTAGAATTCTTTGAGATAAAACTCTCAAAATGTAGTTTCTGAAAGGATCTCTTGTAATTTTCATATTTTTATGCACATGATCCTCAATCTCTAACTAGTATTTAGAGATCTATTCTTGAATCTTTTATTATATGACCTGTAAATCAAGAGACACACAAAACTAATTAGGGGTCCACAAACCTCACTGAGGGCTTTCCAAGTCACTCAAGTGCACTGGTGGCCAAAATATTATCAAAGCCCCTCTGGGAACAAATATTTTGAATACATCATCTAAAATATGGAGCTGATCAACACCATGCACTCCTATTTAATCTTTGAACTGCTCAGTATATTCCTACATGCTAGAAATCAGTAGGTAAAAATAAAAAGTAAGAAGTTAACTTACGATAAAATGTTATAAGTAAAACTGCTTACAAGATCTAAATTCTCAGGGTCCTTTAAGGCTGTGCATGTTGAAACTTGCAGTGACACCTGTTTGAATTCCCTAAGCAGAATATACTTCTGGCTGTAGTAAGTGCAACCTCCATGTTAAGAGGAAGGAGGCAAACACAAATTACCATTCCACAGAAGATAAACCATCTCCACTAGGCTAGGTTAATAAACTCTAATGTCACTCTGTCTGGGGATAGGGGCTAGGTCTTTTTCATCCTAAGAACAGAAACTCAAAAGTCTAGCAGTGTGGTATCTATCATCGATAACAGAATACTCTGTGAGGCAAGTACAAGAGGAAAAGAGAAGGAAGAGATTACTGCATTCACCAGTGAGATGCCTCTAACTCTGCGAGATGAATGCATAGCAACGCTATGAAGGAAGTAAGAAAACACTCCAAGCTTAGTACAGTGAATAAAATAGAGATACAATGAGCTGCTGTCCAGATTTCCAAACACAATCCTCTTTCACTCTCTCAAGCTTACTGCTGTTTGCCATTAGATTTTTGATTTCCAAATAACTCAGCAACTAAACAGGTGGAAAAAGTCAAACTCTGCCAAGCTTGGCTGCCCAGGAAGCTGTTGAAACCATGAGGTTCCCATTCAGAACAAGGTCTTTGTGACAGCATGAGCTTTCTCTGAATAGCTGTGTGTTCAGCGATGTGCATATTAATGAATGCATTGTTCATTGTTATCATAGAATGTTATTCAGTGTTTCATGCAAACACTAATAAAAGATTTGTTGTTGTTGTTGTTGTTGTTGTTTTTTACTTTTTTTCACTGTAAATTTAAAACTCGTTACTTTTATATTTGCCTTATTCTTGTCACTGCTTCTTAATAGTTCTTAGGAGATTGTTCCAAAGCCAATTCTCTGCTCATTCCCAAATCCCAATTTCATTATTGTTTTCAGTATATTAATCAATTTCCACTTCAATTTTACTTTGAATAAGTAATCCTTTTCATCCACAGGACTCTCAGATTCCAGCTCTATACTGAAATTTAATTGGGCTATAAGCCCATCACACTTTTCAGCAGTTCTCATCTACAAATAAAATAAAATAAAATAAAATAAAATAAAATAAAATAAAATAAAAATATTTTTTTAAAAATACCTTCTTTCCCCCCTGAAATTCATCCTTTTTAACTTTCTTTGAAACACTAAGAAATATTATAATTTATGTTATTCATCACAATGATACTTAAAAAGTCAGGGAAGTCAGCTGAAGTCCATGGTGACTAGAAGAAGGTAACATCACACACATTTATAAGGGTAAAAAGGATGATGTTGAGAACTATCAACCTGTCAGTCTCACCTCTGCGCCAGGAAAGATCATGTAGCAGATTCTCCTGGAAGCTATGCTAAGGCACATGGAAGACTGGAAGGTGATACAGGAGAATCAGTGTGGCTTCACCAAGGGCCAATCCTGCTTGAACAACACAGTGGCCTTCTATGATGGTGTAACTGCATCAGTGGATAAGGGAAGAGCCACTGATGTTATCTTTCTGGACTTCAGTAAGGCCTTTGACATGGTACCCTACAACATCCTTCTCTCCAAATTGGAAAGGTATGGATTTGATGTGTGGACTATTCAATATACTAAGAACTGTCTGCAGGATTGAATCTAGAGTGTGGTGGTCGATGGCTCAGTGTATGGATGAAGATCAGTAATGAGTGTTGTCCTCCAGGACTCCGTGCTGGGACCAATAGTCTTTACTATCTTCATCAGTTACATCAACAGTGGGGTCAAGCACACCCTCAGTAGGTTTGTGTATGACACAAAGCTGTGGGGTGAAGTTCACGCTTCTAATGGACAGGATCCCATTCAGAGATCCAGACAGGCTTGAGCAGTGGAACCAGGACAATCCCATGAGGTCAAAGCAATGTCCACTAACAGTACAAGCTGGGGAATGGAAGAACTGAACACAGCCCTGTCAAAAAAAACGTGGGGTTACCGATGGATGGCAAGCTGGACATGAGCCAGCAAAGTGCCTTTGCAGCCCGGAAAGCCAACTGCATCCTGGGCTGCATCAAAAGAAACATGGTGATCCTGCCCATCTACGCTGGTGAAGACCTACCTGGAGTACTGAGTCCAGATGTGTCCTCAGTACAGGAGAGACCTGAACCTGTTGGATTGTGTCCAGAGGAGGGCCACAAACATGATCCAAGGGATGAAACACCTCTCCTACAAGGACAGGCTGAGTGAGATGAGGCTCTTCAGCCTGGAGAAGAGAAGGCTGTGAAGTGTGACCTGATAGTGGCCTTTTAGTTTCTAAAGGGGAGCTACAGGAAAGAAGAGGACAGACTCTTTAGTAGGGTCTGTGATGACAGAAAAAGGGGAAAGGGTTTCAAGCTTGAAGAGGGTAGACTTAGGTTGGATATAAGGAAAAAGTCTTTTACAGTTGAGGATGGTGAGGCACTGGAACAGGCTGCCCAAAGATGTGGTAGATGCCCAGTCCCTGGACACTTCCAACGCCAGACTGGACCAGGTTCTGAGCAACCTGGGTGTTCCTGTTCATTGACCTAAATGAAATAAAGGTCCCTTGCAATTCTGAGGATTCTGTGATTCTGTGATTCTATAATTGCATTTATACATAGACACTACATGTAACACACTCCAGATCAATTTAGCTTTTTAAACTGACAAAACATTTTTTTAAAAATGACCTACTTTTCATGAAATTCTGTAGTTGAGATTAGATATAGAACTGAATTTGCCTACATCTACTAAAAAAAAGATCCAATCTCCAACTCAGTGAGTAATTTCTCTCCAGAATAATGATATTTTAAGCTCTGCTTAACATTTGAGCAAACTATACATACACAGAATGTTTAAACTAAACATCTGCCAAAATAATGAATGGTTTTGAAGTAGTTGTATCTTTACTGGTTATTGAGGACTGACAGTAGCTATAATTGTTTTTACTGTACAAAGTATAAGTTTCAGGCTTAAAATAATAATTCTGAAAAATGCTAAAAGATGTATAGTATTTATCTTTATGTACACCAACATACATGTTTTAATTTGGGGGCAGTGTTCTTTTTTAAACTTTTATATAACTATTTGATTCTCCCCTCTTGTCTCTTGTAAGCAGCTATACAAAATTATTTCAGTAGCTTCATAAAACTAAATAAAAGTATAAAAATATTATTACAGGGTGTTGAATGTCACAAATAAGAAGTCACAAAAACAATGAGCAAAGAATAGGTCCTGTTAACCATCCTGTAAGTGTAAGCTGAGGTCCACAAGGGTTACTCATTGCTTAGCTCATGCATCTGCTTAAAAACATTTCAGGTTGAGACCCTTCTGAACACCTTCTGAGCAATGGCCTGAAGCCATTCAGCTATTTCAGGGCTATTCTATGAAGTTTCACAGGAATATTATCCTTTTAGCAGGGAACTTAGTATCATTCCCCTGAGCTTATGTATGTTGGTCTATTCACGAGATATCTTATAAACAGTTATTCATAATGAGACAAACTAAGTAACAACTCTTTGTTTTGTTCTGGTTAGGTTGTGGGCTTTTTTTGTTGTTTTTTTTGTTTTGTTTTGTTTGCAGATGGTTTCTGTTTAGCAAGCTGGTTAAATAAATAGATTAGTTTCGTTTCATTTTTTGTTCATTTCTTTGTTTTTAAAATATTTCTAAACCAGAAAGGTTCCATGAAATTTAAAAAAATAAAATAAAATGAAAAAATTGTGGTTTTAAAGTTTCTGCAGTACAGTTACACCTCCTAAACCTATATAAGTCTTGGTTTTCCTGGGTTAACATACTTCCTTTACAGCGTAAGCTACAGCGTAGCTCAGTAACTGTTTTGGATTATTAATTTCCTTTTCAGAGATACTCATGCTCCAGTAGAAGCATTTCCCTACTCCAATACTATAAATATCACATGGACTTTTCAGAGAAATATCCAACAACAATATAAAAGACAACAGTGTCCAGTAAATACAATCATTAAAGAGAGATAATTCTATAGGGGAACAGAAACTACAACACATTGCTGATGTTAGCTGTTTCTACTGAAAATAGCAATTAAGGAAATAAAACATTGGAAAAGTAAAATTAACAAAATCATATAACCTCTAGCCCTATACATTTAAGATGTTCTCTTTCCACAGAGGCCATTGTGGCTGAAGTGATCTATTTAGTCTTTACCCAACAAGATAATTTTATCCGACAACTACCACAGGCACTAGTAATACTATTAAAATCTTCAGAATGAGAATTCACGAGAAATCTAGTTTTAAAAGAAAGACCTAATATATACCCATCACAAAGAATTAAAAGCACAATGTTCCCATAAAAGTAGATGTACTGTAATATTACTGCACACAACGTGATACTAACCTCACACAGAGTGATGAAAATTTGGAATCTTTCCAGGAAAACCAAGATTATTACACAAATTCATTAGCACACTAGTGCAAATGAGTTGTGAATTAGGGTAGCTGCAGATGAAACCTGTACTTTGACAAGGAGGCACTCTTTGTTTACTGACAGAATCACAAGCATCATTCATAGCATCACAGAATGGCTTGAGTTGAAAGGGACATTAAAGATCATCTAGTTCCACCCCTCTTTCTGTGGGCTGAGTTGTCAACCACTAGATCAGAAATGGACTACTGGAGGTCATTTAGTCCAATCTCTGGCTGCGAGATTTTGAGTAAAATTTTGAGTAAAAATTCAATTCAGACCAAATGGACTGGTCATAAATTTGTCATTAAACCCTGCATGCCACTCAGTAGTTTGACATAATACCTTGAGGTAAGCAAGGAAACAAAGATTTTTTGTGTCAAAGAAAATTACCTAAATTCTTAGGTCATCTTTGATGTGCGCAGATAATTAAAAGATTTCTGTACTGTGGGTAATTTCCATGCTGAATAGAAAAGAACAGTTGTTCTGTTGTTTCAAAACAAAATAACCTCATGATAAGTTTCTCTTCTAAGTCTTTTATCTCTTCTTTCCTAGTCTGCAGGTTTAATTTCTGTCTCTGTGGTTTGTTAACCTATTCACCTGAGCATTTAGATGTCCCAACAGTAATTGTAGCTGAGTACCTCAACTGTAGATGAATTTATTCTCGTAATTTTATTGAGGAATGCAGAACTATTACTATCCACATTTAGAAACAGAGAACAAGACAAGGACAGATTAACAGATTTATCCAAGGTCATGAAAGAGCTAGGAACAAAGTTATGTCTCTTCAGTGGCCAGTCTAACACACCTTTAAGCTACTTCTTTCTAAAAAAAATTGCTATTTTTTCTTTATATTCATCTCAATAGCATATTTATCTTTCTTTCCATCTGTAGAGTGTAATATCCTCTTATTTGAGTTTCCTGACATATTTCCTTGTCCATTTGTACAAGATAGTCATCCTTTGTTGTTTCACTTTCAGCCAGTAAGAACCACTCAATCTTCTTTTCCCTACCATAATCTTCCTCGATCATAAGGTTCCATTCTGACTCCATGTCCCACACAAAACACTGAATTACCTTCTGATTATCACATTTGTGGGATATAGTCTCAAAGGCCACATCATGTCTCCTGTCACATTAGTCTGCAATTCACAGTAGCACCCACAGTGGTTCACACGGCAATCATAGTTTGAAAAGCCAGCCAGTCCCCTGAGCAGCAGAAGACAGGGAGAGACATACTCTTAGCCCCTTCAAAACTCCTTCTGCATGATGTCACAAGGTATGGAATATCCCTTTGGCCAGTTTAAGTCAGCTGTCCTAATTCTGTCCCCTCCCAGCTTCTTGGGCCCTTTGCTGTGAATGACCTTGGCTCTGTACAACACTGCTTAGAAGCAACTGTAAACATTGGCGTGTTATCAACGTTGTTTTTCTCCTAGAACTAAAACAGCATCATAGCAGACTCTCTGAAAAAAGCAATTCCATTCCAGTTGAAACTAAGACAGAATTACTATGCAAATCACAGTCAAATGAAGTTTTGCAGAAGGCCTTTAAAATATTTTTTCTGTTTTACATTGCTATGAAAGCTAATGTTCATTTCAGTTTGCTTGATCACAACTCCTCATATGAATGCTAGAATATTACTACTATTTCAACACTACCAGTGAGCAGTCTGACCAAGTACTGTCTGTTACATCTAAGCTGTGTCAATACAACTGAACAAGACAAGTACTTATTCCTTAACAGTACAACTCTTCCTTCACGTCTCTGTTTCTTGAAACTCTTGCAGCATGCAATCAAGTGAAATCAATGGGATTTAATTTTAAGTGATACAAATATTGCTTACTGTCAGGTATTCTATTTAAAATAGAATTAAGCACAGCTAGAATAGTTCAAATACTAGTGCCATTATTCTTTTATATATCGAATGTCATCAAAATAGATTTAATAAAAGAGATAGAATCATTCAGATATTTATAATTATAATTTTTATACTTAAAGTCCTGCGTACATTTAAAAAAAAAATGCTGAGGCTGAAAATCAATGCAAGTCTTCACAATGTGGAAGCCAAAGCCAACCCAATGGATAACTTTGAGGGCAACAGTAGAGAAAGAAGTCAAAAGCAGGAGCTCTTGTGAAAAGACAAATTCACTGCCTTTGAAAATCTTACAAACAGTTTAAATATGCAAGTTATTGGGTGCTTGCAATAGAATTACTGACTTCAGTCAATTTAGTCAATTGCACCTATCTTGGAAGAGTTGGATCAACGAATAATAGCAATAGTCCATAAACTTTATTTCTTACTTGGACCTTAATTTGACTAAAAAACCTAACAACTATGAATTCCCTTTCAAGTTGCTAAGTATGGGATTTAGTTCTCATTTCAGTACAATTATGAATGCTTAAAGTTCCTTTACAGTAAGAAAAAAAAAAAAAAAGTAACAATTATTTCTAGTCTACTAAGAAAAGATAACCTGCCTATTACAAATTTCTAGGCTAAACTGCTTTTTGAAAATCTGTCTCACCTGTCAAAACAGTGTACAGCATGGACAACAAGCAGCACAGCATCTCCAAGGAGTTACAATAGATTTTAAATAACTTCAACTATCGGCAACAATTTTGGAGGTTTTTTTATTTTGACAGAAATGCTGGATGAATTTGTGTAGGAGAGCCATTGTATTGGCTGACTACTCAGACTAAGTAGGTTCATTCAGTACTTATATACATTTATAAACATAAACCTTTTCATTTATTGTTTCCTGATAGCAACTAATGCCTTGTCTGCTATTATCAATATTCTTCATAATTCTGGTAGGTCTTTAAATAAGTCTGTTAGAAGCTTCCTAATTTAGGATGCCTTGATATTCTGGACAGTCAGCTATCATGACATTTATCCTTGTTTGGGCATTATGAACATACAATCTGGACTTTTACAATATCCTCTATCTTAAAAAAACAAACAAACAAAAAACCTTTACAATAATGAACAAATGTTAACAAAAAGCCAGAATATGATAGGACATATGCAGTACATGCATTACTTCACACACCAATGAAAAGGTTGCAATCTGCATGGTGGCTTTGTAGAAGTGAGATACACCCTAGCTTCAGCCTTGGGTTTGCATAGTTTCCATTATTTACACAGTTTGTCTACTAAAATTTGACCAAACATTTTTCTCTCTCTGAGATATTTAATAGAGAACTAGTAACAGCAGTATCTAGAGGCTGCAGAAAAGCTCAATAAAATTACAGCAGCTCTTCTTGAACAGTGAAAAGTCATCAGAATCACTAAAACAGTTCTGTTCTCTTACCTGCACTTGAGTTCCTCTATTTCCTGTTGTTACTGATGTGTTTTTTGTTGCTTGTTTTTAGAAAAAGCCTGGTCATACAGAGAACACAGCACAGCTTCATTGATCACAAACCATTAAAATCAGATCTTTTGTCTTCATGAAGCCCTTTTGTGAAATCTATTACCTCTGCATCTGCTCATTCTGGCTCATGATGATCAGGCAGCCACTAAACTCCAGGATATTACGTCTTACATTGGCGTGACTTCCTTTTAAAGCAACTCACACATGTAGTGACCTTGTCTAACTCCCATTCAGAATTTGAATATTAAAATACTGAAACAGGTATGGCTGTGATCCTGAAAATACCTCAGTGTTTTGATAGAGATCTGCAAAGATACTTCTTTTTTTCCATTTCAACAGCAAATTATAAAAAATTTCAGTTGCTAAAAGATATCCTCAGTCCTGCAGCACCATGCAGAGGGGTACTACTTTCTGCAAGCAGGCTCTCAGTGTATGACCATGGAAGATAGTTTCTGTGCACAGAGAGCAGGCTCAGACCTCAGGAACTGTAGAATCATAGAATAATTCAAACTGGAAGGAATCCGTAAGAAACATAAAGTCCAACACCTGGCTCTACACAGGACAACCCCAAAAGCAGACCATATATCTGAGCACATTATCCAGACACTTCTTGAGCTCTGTCAGCTCAGTGCCATGATCACTGTCCTGGGGAGCCTGCTCCAGTGAGCAGCCACCCTCTGGTAAAGAACCTTTTCCTGATATCCCACTTGACACCCCTGTGACGCAGCTCCATGCTGTTCCCTCAGGCCCTCAGCTCAGCCTCTCTGCTCCCCTTGGGAGGAGTTGCACCTGCCACAAGGCCTCCCCACAGCCCCCTCTGCTCTGGGCTGAACAAACCACGGGACCTCAGCTGCTCCTCATACGTCTTCCCCACTAGACCCTTCACCATTTTTGTAGCCCTCCTTTGGACACTAATTGTTTTATGTTCTTAGTGTACAGTGGCACCCAAAAGTGCACACAGTACGCGAGGTAAGGCCACATCAGCATGGTGCAGAACACTTCCCTTGCACAGCTAGCAATACTGGCATTACCCTAGAAACACTCTAGGGTATGGCTGGCCTTCCTGGCTACCTGAGATCTCACCAACTTACAATCTAAAATCTGCACATGCTCCCATGTATTTTTGCATTGTGTTTTATTATGTCTATTTTTTAATGTAAGATAACATTAACAAAATTCTGTAGCAAACTCAAGTGAGGTTGATTTACCCATTCCAAGGCACGTAAAGACCAGTGCTTATCTAAAACTTTACAATTATGATAGTTGATAGACTCCTGATTAAATTGTTATATCCTTCCCATAAATGTTCCTTTTAGTTGACCTATTGCATAAGAAATACAGTGGAAACTTAACCGTCGAGTTCAAAAGATAATCCTTAAGAAAAGAAAATACTGTAGACGTAGCATATTTTGGAACAAAAGAAAGACATTTCCTTGTTTTAGGAAATGCCTATAAAGGATCAACTACGAAGATTTTCTCAAAGAAAGCAACAGCTACTCTTCAATCAGCTCTTCTATCTCTAAGGTTCACCTTTGGCCAGACTTTATTTTAAGCTGACATGTAGTTTATGAAGTGTAGATTTTTCATATAAAAAGCACTCTCCAGTGGTGATTACTGAAAAAAGATATCCTGAAAATATAAACTCATTATAACCCATGAGGTGGCAATTTGCAAATTGCCCATGTTCAGTCAGCAGCATCTAGCCGTTAAGGGTAAACCACTAGGTTTCAAATATATTGTGTTTTATATCCCCTGTACAATTGGCTACTTTACCTGAGACAATTTCGAAACTCTCGAGAGAAGCATGCTATGAGCTACTTACATTGAAATGCTAAGCACTTGATATATCAGGAAATATCAGAATATTGTAATACTTCAAGCATTTCCCCAAAATATTCACATACACCCCCTATGAAAATTATTTTTGCACTTCAAAGTCTACTTGCAATAATATCTAAGGTTTTGTTTTTTTTAATCTTTTTTTTTTTCTTTTTCTTCTGCCAATTACTGGTCATTCTGTGCTCCCAGTTTCCAAAAGCAAAGGTCTGAACTGCTTGCAACAAGAATTTGGTAATGGAGAGAGTTTTATTTTTCTGTAAAGCACGTATTTCACCACCACTCATTCCAAATAAATAAATGACTATCCATTTCATTTGTTGAAAGAGACTTATGAGAATAATGGTCTAAGTCTGCAAGTGTGGTATGTGATAGTGTAAATTCTGGCATATAAGGTATTATTGGCAGAAGCTTGGATAGATACATTACACACAATGGGAAAGCAGGCCATCTCACAAGTGAAATCTAATAAAACTCATATATCATTTTTTCACATATTCTTTATATGATACTTTTAAAAGAAATGCTATTTTTAAAATGTACTAGTTTCTTAGAGAGCTTTAAAAGATTTTATAGAGTCTGCATAGTATATCCTTTAAACTATAAAATCTTAATACAAGTTCAACACAATCCTCAAAGGAGAAAAACAACAAAAAAAACCCACACAACAGGAAAGCACTTAAACTTATCTGAAAATTACCAGATTAACTTGTCATTCATAAAACCAGAATATCTGTGAAGAGCAACATTTCAGAATTTTCCAGAGCTACTCTGCATTTTTCCAGAAAACAGAGATTTTCCTTCTCTGTTGTAACACAGCTTACAACAACTTTGGACTTTAAGGTACAATGCCCTTATATTGGCAAATAGCATGTACTTCTGGCCCTCATTTAAGTAACTGATGGCAAGAATGGACTGGTTTCCTATTAGTCATATCTTGGAATACTTGAAAAAAAAAGAATAAATTCTTGTTTGTATGTTATGGGCAGGATATAAATGGAAAGTCACAGGTTCCTCTGCTGCAATTAAGAACATTATCACTAACACTTCATTCATTAGAAATCATAGAATCCTTATAGTTGGAAGGGACCTCTGAAGGCCATCTAGTCCAACTTCCCTGCAATGAACAGGAACACCCACTGCTATATCAGGTTGCCCAGGGCCTGATCCAGCCTTGCCTTGAAAGTCTACAGAGTTGGGGCATCCACCATATCTTTGGGCAGCCTGTTCCAGTGCCTCACCATCCTCAATTGTAAAAGACTTTTTCCTTATATCCAACCTAAGTCTACCCTCTTCAAGCTTGAAATCCTTTCCCCTTTTTCTGTCATCACAGATCCTACTAAAGAGTCTGTCCTCTTCTTTCCTGTAGCTCCCCTTTAGAAACTAAAAGGCCACTATCAGGTCACACCTCACAGCCTTCTCTTCTCCAGGCTGAAGAGCCTCATCTCGCTCAGCCTGTCCTTGTAGGAGAGGTGTTTCATCCCTTGGATCATGTTTGTGGCCCTCCTCTGGACACAATCCAACAGGTTCAGGTCTCTCCTGTACTGAGGACTCCACATCTGGACTCAGTACTCCAGGTAGGTCTTTACCAGCGTAGATGGGCAGGATCACCTCCCTCAACCTGTTGGCCACACATCTTTTGATGCAGCCCAGGATACGGTTGGCTTTCTGGACTGCAAGGGCACACTGCTGGCTCATGTCCAGCTTGCCATCCTCCAGTACCCCCAAGTCTCTCTTGGTTTGGCTTGCTCAAGAGTATCGGCCCCAGTACCGATCCCTGGGAAATACCATTTGTCACCGATCTCCATTCAGACATTGAGCTACTGACCACCAATTACAATTAGCAATTGTAAAGTTTGATATATTGGCATCAGAGTGTACTGAAGGTAGAACTTGAGTGTTCTGAAGAGAGAACTTGATTCGTTCATCCTGATTTACAGAACTTTCCTAGGTTTTGATTTTATATTAGGTAAGTAACCAACATTTTTGAATCTATGATTTAAGACTGATAACGTTTAGGTTGCCATTTCTTATTTCTATGTGTCTAAGGTGGTTTTATTTCTCTTAGGGAAAAATGTTCCAGTACAGAATCTGCTAGTTTAAAAGTGCACAAACTCACACTGAGTTTTAAATATGTACCCATCCAGTAGCAAAGGTCAGTTACTATATTTGGTCATTAAATTGCTACATTTTCCTACTTGCCTTTTAACTTTTCCCTACTTGTCTTTTAACTTTTCCCTGGAAAGTCAGACACAACTATTTTCATTCATAATTTAGCTGTTTTCCACTTCATTCAAGAATGGTCAAACAACTGTAAGAGTAAATACAATGAACGTTTGAAAATCTCACACAGCTATTAGAATCAATATGTAAATACACAACTATTCCTGCATCAGGGCCAATGAAATGTGTATGTCTATTTAGGTTTCCTGTGAGGAGAGGAACAGAGGAACACTGCCAAAGAGTGTTAGACTGTGAAGGGAACAAGAGGGATCTGTATGCTTCTGTTGTAATTTGGAGGCTACTTGAGGAAACCACAGTAATGCTATGGTGGGTTTTGCTGTGTTTTACTGAATATGCAGTTTCCATACAGGTACACTACCTGTACCTACGCACAAGGCATCTGAATAATCATGGAACTTCTTTCAATCACAGTGGCCCAGCAGCATAAAGAAGCTCACAGAATCAGAGCTGCAATTATTAAAATTAATAGTACAACCACAACAACTAATTAATTAATATATAAATTCTCCCTTAATGAGAGATAGGAGTTGGAATTCATTATGGTCATAACACTAAGCATTTTTAGTGCATAATTCCTTGAAACAGATTTGATTCTGCTCTAAAATAGACACTCAATATTTCATGTTGATCTAATGTCTAAAAACATTCCAGTCATGCTTAAGAAATGTGTCATCTTCCTACTCCTTTGTATCTTCTTATTCCACTCAATGACAAAATAATTGAAGCTGCTTGTGATTGATGCTCCATTCTTATTACAGTTATTTCTGGCTGTGTAAATTTTTCTGCCTTCTCATTCTTCCCTGGAGGTGTTTATGGCTTCTTTCTTCCTTTGATTCAAACACACCCACCATTTGGTTCCCACCAAAGCTTAACAATTTTCAGCTCTTTAGTTAAAGAAGTACTGATCATGACAAAGGACCAGAGTGCCAGATTACTTGCCAGGCTACACACTGTTTTATTCAATCATTATTCACCTTTTTGAGAGTTAAAATCAATTTCTAATAGTCATTTTTAAAAAGTGTAATTTAATCTCTCTACTCTCTCTTCTGTTTTTGTTTTTCTGTAAAAACCTTAGTGGTGAATCAGAGTTTAATGACATGAAGACTAACAGGATGCAAGAGGCACTGCTTGGTGAGCACAATATGTAAGGTGGGATTTTGCCTTTCTTTTTGAGGGCTATCACCTCTCACCAACATAACCCTAACAGAAAAGTAAAAAACTGATTGCCTCCCAGCGATGGTGGGGAGCAGAGTGGGAAGAGGGAGCTCAGATTAGAGTCAGCCCTATATAATACATGCTTTTTCTCTGTGGTGTTCAAAAGAAAGGTACTCTGCCTAATAAACTCATCTTTGCCATTTTGTCTTTTTACCAGGCTTGGTCAAGTAAGCCATTTGTGTCATGGGAAGCCTCAGAATTCCCCCTATCAAGTGTGGGAGGAGTAATAACTGAGATTAAAAAAACAAAAACAACAACAAACAACAGCAACAACAAACCCCACAAAACTCAACAAAACAAAAACAACAAAAATCTACAATTAAAAAAAAAAAAACCATCAAGCAGTAATCTCAGAAGACAGAAAATACAGCTAAAAGTTTTAGTCTTTTGAAGACAATATAGGTCTATGTTTATTCTATATGTTTGCCATAGTGAAGAACCATGTGTTTTAGGGATAAAGTCTTTTATGAAGGGTAGTCTTTATGCCTGTGTTATCCCTGTGTAAGCTTTATCAAACAACATTCCCTAAGAGCTACACTTTGTTTGTTCAAAGTATATATTTCTAAGTTCAGTTTCCACATTCTTTCTCCCTGCAAACAAGGTTTTCAACATACTTTGCTTTGTAAAATTTCTCAGGTGTCTCCCAAGTCAAAACTTGGAATTCATGGAAAGCATTATCTTCCGAAAGGCATAATAGTCATCTGTTCGGCTCACCATTTGCCAGAAAGCAATACTGCATTGCCAATATCACATTCATCAAGAAAAAAATAAATAAATAAAAAAATCCCTTCTTTACTAATTTATTATGTCTCACTAATAGCATAATAGTTGATTGGACCAGCAACATTGCTTGGATGCCTTACTAATCTAAGCCAGCCCTCTTTTTTGAAGCTGAGAATAGTACTGATGTTACCTTTTCAACAATTTTTTTTCATTGGAATCCAGTTTCCTATTATGATTTCTCAGTGTTTAACATCTGTGACTCAGCTGCAGGAGGGTATGCACAGTGACAAATGCTTGAAACACATCTTTTACATGTATACCTAGTACAGGCACTGAATTGTTAAAAGAGCTTTGGTACCTCCAACTCTACTACAGTGTCAGTATAGAAATAAAATACAACTCATTCAATATTTCTTTACAAATGACAATCCTGAGAACTGACAACTCCCACCACACCATGGATTTCTGATTGAACAGTCTGAACATCTTCCGGATATTGTAACATGATATGGATCCCAAAAAAAAAAAAATACATTCCACATTCAGGCTACCTCCTCCATCTCTTTGCTTCAGCAAATTCACTTCCTAGCATTACTTTTGTCTTCACATGTTCAAAACTCCCAAACAAGTAAATTCCTGTTATTCGTGAGCATTTGTACATTCTTGACATGTTTTTTCTCAAAGTCTGGGTGTTGGTGATTGTCATTTCTTCTACAGGAACAGATTGGAAGCTGGAGAGAGATTGCACTAAGCATCTTCTACTCTCTGAATGACTTTTTTCTTTTCTAATCACAACATGTCCTAATGATATAGTTTTTTGTTTTTTGTTTTTTTGCTTTACAGAAAGACTCCTTATATAAGTACTCCATGATCTGGCTTGTTTTCTGAATGCTTTGGTTTGAGAACATGCTTCTTTGCAACACGTTCATGTTTGCACCCAAATTCTCTTCCCACTTTTTAAAAGTGATGCCACTTTATCCCTATATCCTTTCTGAGAAAACAAGTGATTTATAATTATTTTCCACTTTGAGACACATTGCATAAATCACCGGGCTGACCTGTACCAGCACTTTGTGTGCTCAGCCTTGATGTGCTTTGGGATCTGGCAAAGGGTTTCATTCTACCTGGGTAGAATGTATATTTATACTAATATAACTGTATATTTATACTAATATAACTAGGGTCAGTTTTTGAGCTTATCAGATGGAAAGGCTTGATTGAGGTAGGTTAACTCCAATAATTCTTTCCAACTTTTTTGCCATTTTAAAATAAGTCAACTCCCCAAACTGTCATGAGCAATAAAGACTCATAGAAAACAGCTCTCTTGTAACACTGAGTCAGACAATTTATTGGAAAAGGAAAAGGCAAAGCTATGCTATTCTTTACAGCATTCTCTCTGTGCCTGAACAAACTGTCTTTTCTGTATGGCTGTTAGCTACCCATTTAAAGCAATGCTTATGTGTCTTGGCTGAGGGAGAATGTAATGCATGCAGAGCAAACCCTCCTACAACACAGTCCATACAACAGTGGGATCTCAAGTTGGGAATAGCTTGGGCACTTGGGAAGAGGAAGTTATTCTTTCCCTTCTGGCTGTTGGGCTTATAGGGACAGGGAGAGACTATCATACGCAGCTAGTGCATATGAGCCTAGTACATAGAATCATAGAACCTCCAAGGTTGGAAAAGACCTACAAGATCATCCAGTCCAACCGTTCACCTATCACCAATAGCTCCCACTAAACCATGTCCCTCAACACAACATCTTCTACTGCAACTAGGCACTACATCAAGGAGAGTCTATGGGGCTGGACAGCATTTTCTCATTGCTTTCATGTCTGCATCAATGGCACATTCACTTCTAAACTCTTATTCTGTATTCAGAGGCAACCCCTTCTTGCAAAAACACTCTGTTAAATTTCCTGGTTAAACACTGAACTTAGCTATTACTTTCCCAAGCATTCTGGTCCCTGGATAATGCTATCTAACAAATCCATTTATGCTTTCAACTAAAGTAAGCCTGAAATTCTACTGCTTTCTTTCTCCAGATATAATTTGTAATCTTCACCTTCATAGTACTGTATCAGTCTGCATCCTTTGTCTGATTTATTTAAATTAGTCCTATCTGCCATGAGAAGTTATTGTCTTAGTTTCTCCGTGCTGCTTTGCTACAGAATGATGGATTTTTACATGCTAACCTGAAGTGAATACAACTTCCATGATTCTCTTCTGCTACTGCAATCACTATTTATTCTTCTGCAATCCCATGCATGGTGCACCCAGGCATAATAATTAGTACTTATACAACCTCTTGCTTCTGCTTTTACCTTTTGTGGTGTTTTTTTTTCAATTGTCATTTGATTTTTTGTTTTTGATTGTCATACTGCCTTTTTAAAAGACCATATTCTCAGTTTATTTTCCCAGCCTTCCTTGTCTGTATTACTTTCAGCATCAAGAACTAACCATGTTTCATTTATAGATCTCTTACGTTCATTTATCATCCTTCCTTTTCCAGCTTCTGCACCCATGACCTAAGATTCCTGATTGTTAAACATCCATCTTACATAAACTTCCCTTTAAACTTTCCCTGCTTTACAAACATACATGCCATCACCTGACAAACACCACCTAACCTATGTGATTAATTATATAAATGCCATATATTGTATAATGAGAGACAAATCTGCCTGGTGCTTCCAAAGATGTTCCTTTCTCAGCACATGAAACATCCTGTGATCAATTACTGCAGGCAGATACTCACAGAAGGACACAGCATAAACATTCTTCAACAAACTTTGCCCTCACAGACTTCTGTAACACCTATTTGGACCAATTAATGCTTTATTTCATGAGGAAACCTTCTTCATTTTAATAGATAACTTGGGCTTTATGTTATCCCAAGCTGGGATAACTTTGATACATTTTAATAACAGTAAATGGGCATTATCTTGCAGACAACTGAGTTGTACTCGATTATTTCTAAGGGCTTTGTCAAAGACAGCTTTGAAAAACAAACAATTATCAATAGAGTTAACCTTGTCAGGAAAGGGCTTGCATGCCTACCAAATAATTGGAAAGGTCTCCAAATCATAATCTCTTAAGTGGAAAGACATTGAATTTGTGGTCAAGACATATGAATAATCACATCGCAATTTTCTGTTCCACATCTGTATATTGGAATACTGCTATATCCTGGGTTGCATTAAAAAAAGGAATGCCCAGCAAGGAGAGGGAGGTGATTGTCCCCCTCTAGCTCTTGTGAGGCCCCATTTGGAGTACTGCACCCAGGCCTGGGGTCCCCAGCAAAAGGAAGATGTAGAGCTCTTGGAATGGGTCCAAAGGTGGGCCACTAAGATGATCAGAGGGCTGGAGAACCTCTCCTAAGAAGAAAGGCTGAGGGAACTGGGCTTGTTTAGCAACTTCCCCCCATGGTAGGGGTGTTGAAACTAGATGATCTTTAAGGTCCTTTTCAACCCAGGCCATTCCATGATTCTATATTTTTTTTTAATATGACTTGTTTCTTCCTCTGGAGTTAAGCAGGCAAATGACGTAGACACAGCTTACAGTAAAGCTGGGAGCCCTCTTTACCAGATGGCCAGCCAGCCCTGGCCAGTGCCATCATAAAAGGCTTTGCTGCTGTGGCACAAGGAGGACAGAAAAAAATCATGCCTCCACTTCTGCTTTCCTCCTGGACACCTCCAGTGTCCACATACCACGTACCAGTGCCACGGTATGGGGAGAACTACAATACCTCATTCTTTCTGAAGGGACAGTGAAAATCCCTGATAGTTGGAGAAATGAAAAATTACCATTAAAAACTCAGAGTATTTGACCAATCCTAAAGGAAATCACTGCTGCTCTAGAAACATGTACACAATATATTTATAGGACAGAGCAAAAATATTATTCTAAAACTTCATTTCCCTGTGTTATTACAAAACGACAATATTGTTTTTATCTCGTTTCCTTTAACCAGATTGACAGAATTACAGGTTGACATTACTGTGAAATTTTATGATGTATTATGTTAACTGTGCCAGTTTGATTAGCCTTGATTGACAGACAGTACCTGCACAGAAAGTTAAATATCTCAGGGGTATAAGAGCAATGAACAGTGTGTAGTCTCCTTCATTAGTATAAATATACAGGTAGCTAAAAGTAAAAGAAATATGTAACAACAGAGGAAGTAGCAATAAAATTACAGGCACCATTAAAATAATCAGGGTGTTGTTGTTGTCACATTGATCATTTATATATTCTCTCACTTAAAATATTGCACATTTGCCAAACTTTTAAAACACAGACTGACAAATAGAAGTTAAAAATAAAAAAAATATATTGAAATCTTTCTTTCTGTATATACTGTGTTTCTAGATATTTTACCACTCTGGCAGAGGGATGCTATGGCTATATCTGAGTTACCATATAATACTTCTCTCCTACAGCATCGTCATCTGCTATTTAAACTGGAGACGAGGTTCTTTTAGACTATATAACTGGAAGATAGTATGTCTCATGAATTAAGCATTGAAGACATGTTTTCTTTCTCTGGCTTTGGGGTGTAAGTCCAGCCTGTAGCTCAGCACAGCCTGTGACTGGTGGCTCTCTACAGGCTCTGCCTATAGATTACATTAGTTCATGCCACACAGCTGCCATACTCTAAAAAGCACAGTGAGACACCATTTCTAGAAACTGTCATGAGCTTCGCTTTTACAGAAATAGGGGAATTCAAGATGAGTGCAATGGGGACTTGATCTGTCTTATACACAAAAAATTATTTGAAATAATCTCATAGGTGGCAAACAATGTTTTTTTTCACTTTCTTAAATGTCTTAGAAATCAAGGGACGTAAAGTAGGTAGGACCTTGTTCACTGAGTTAATGTATTTGCTCAGGTCATCATATATATTTTCATAAGCATACTGATTAACCTCTGGAAAGTACTTAATATTTTGCCTCCTTTGCTGTGGATGGAAAGCAGGTGGATGTCTCCTAAATTTCCAGCCTGAATTTATTTGTGGCCAGTTAATAACAAACTCTTAAGTTGGATGATCATGTACTTTTAAGTTTTTCCTGATCCCCTAGCATTTTAAGCTCCTCATGGAGAACAATCATATAGTCTCCTAGTTTTCTTTTTGCTAGCTACATCTCCTAACTTTCATCCATATTTCTATACATTTTCAGATTCTACTACCCCATTCCAAAATAAGCCATTCTTCACATGGTTCTTGAAGCCTTTCTCCGTATCTTTCACACTGAATTCCCAATTTGTCAACACAAGTAATTTCAATCGAACAGGGGCAAATCCACCTTGGGAGCAGGGGGAAACATCCACACCAGAACAATGCAATGCACAGCAAAACCTTTCTGTGTCTTATTTCCCACCTGTGCTAAGCACAAAGAACATGAATGCTGACACTAAAATTGCTAACAATACTCTGGAGGCAGAAGGAAGCCCTGGAGTAAGAAGTACGCTGCTCCAGCACAACTACCCTTGGCTGGAGACACCACCAGTATGAGGCACTGGTAACTAGTATTTCACAGAGCTTCATAGAAGTCATTCCCTTCTATAGCAGTAAGGGTATCATACAGTCTCTACCGGAAATAGCACTCCAGACCTTGGATTACATTTGACTTTTTCACATTACATCATAGTGATGCCTTTTAGGCTCTCTAAGATCAATTTCTCTTTTGCAGTCATTTCTATCTGGTGGAATTCCTTGCTTTAAGAGAATTTAGCACTACTAGTCCCCAGGTGCATCATTTTTCACTTTCTTCTGTGTAATTTCATTCCATTTCTGTTACTCTAGTCCTCAAAATTATTCAGCCCTGACTGCTCCTTTCTCTTAATTTTTGTGCCACTAGTACTTTTTTTTTTTTTTTCAGATCTTGAGAGATTCCTCAAAGTCTCTCTTGCTAAGTAGTTCCTTTTTTCTGCTTTCTCACAGTTTAATTTCTGACAAACTCCACAAACTAGCAATCCTTATGCTGATACCTATACTTTTTGTTTGAATACATAATTTCTGATATAGCACTATACCAAATTAAGCTTCAGAGATATTATTAGCAATTTATATTTTTTTCCTAAGAAGTTACTTGATTAGAAAGATAGGTTAATCTTATTCAATCTGCCCTTTCTATGCCCACGGGAATTTTTGTCCTATTTTTTGTGTGTCATTCTTACTTTCGAAAATCCAAAATCTTGCATTCACTGAAGCTAGAATTTTTAAGAAAATCCAAACTGTAACTTCCATTTTGAAAAACAGGTAAAATAGTTTTCTTTAGTTTTATGGTGCCATTCCTGATTTGGCAGATTTAATACAATTTTTTTTAACTGCTGGATTCATAGAAGATTTATTAACATTTAATTTCATAATCCTTCAGTATGAAGAAAAAAAGTAAAACACTATTGTTTTTATACTTTTATTTCTTATGATAAATGACTGCATGGTCTTTATTTTCAATTAATTTGATCAGTACAGACAGCATCATTTGGCCTTTGTGATGATATCTCAAGCTCAAGCGTCTTGGAAGGGCCAATCATTTCATACCAAAATAAATGCCTTTTGTTTTACAGGAATTGCTTCAGTGGGGTCGGGGAAGGAAGAGAGGATACACAAAGGATGCAAAGGCTTATTCTCTCACAAAAATATTTAGTAATTAAACTATGAGAGGCTGATATCTGCAATTGGTAGCAGAAAGTATCACTTGACTGAAATTGCTTTGAGATGTTGAGATGTACTGTTAGCAAATAGATTAATTCATTCATTTATAAGAATTTTTTCCCATTTCAAAAATTCTGAAATATTTTAATGAGATATGGCAATGGTAGATTGTTTCACCTTCAGACTTTGGATTGCACTTTTTTTTTTTTTTTTTTAGCCTAAATTACTAAAATGACATAATAATTTGAACAATTCATTATAGCTACCTTTTAATTGAAAAGCTACATATTTTGCTTCAGTTACTTTTAAGGTAATATTCTGTCATTAATTTGTTATTTTTATACAGTCAACCAATAGTATTTACAGGCTTATCTCCAGGCATTAGTACAGTATACAACCCATGCTTAAATATATTTTTTTTTGGCATCCACTGAAGTTACTTCCATACTGAAGTCTTGGCAACAATAGAAAGTCTATTTTCATTGCAACCTTTTTTCTGTATTCATTTCTCAATGGATATGTAATGATTCTAAGATGTCAATGGCTGATGTCTTAGTAAAAGCCTCTCATTTTCTTAGTCCTACCACCAGCCAGAATATTACAAAAAACAGAACTTAAAAGTCACTGCACAGAAAATTAAGATGAAAGAAAATTATGATTCTAAGACACACCGAAGTACCATAATTAGCTTCTGCCAGAGACCCTCACATTGATGATATAATGGCACACAATAACATGAATTGATTCCAGAGGGAAGTCCGGTACAGTCAATCACTCTCTCCAGTCATGAGGAGACAAGCGCCCTGGTTGAATAAACCTGTAGACTACTGGGAGCTGATATTCCTTCAGCTATAAAGCCCATTTGGACACAAGACCTTATCTTGCAATGAAATCTTTAAAAGCTTTCTTTCCTGGTGAGACATACATAGAATTTGGATTTCCTTTTGCTCTACAAACTCTGCCTCATGCAAAAAGAAAGTGCATAAAGCTCTTACTTGGGTACTTTTTGGGTGGAAAATAAAAGAGGAAATGGACAGCACTGAAGGGAAAACACAACTAGAAATGTGTCCTCCCTTAAATCCAATCAACTTTTATGTGTTTGATAGACGTAATGAAAGTGACAGATGATGTAAACTAACATGAA
This sequence comes from Alectoris magna, assembly GCA_030625065.1. Lineage (NCBI taxonomy): Eukaryota > Metazoa > Chordata > Aves > Galliformes > Phasianidae > Alectoris > Alectoris magna. The sequence goes on from CM060565.1 coordinate 24,981,066, forward strand.
TGTAAATAACAATAGCAGCATATGTACATGCCAGGAAATAAATTCAGGGAATGCTTAATGAAAGTAAATAAATTTGTATTTGGGGGGGTAGGATGATAAGAGGAACGACTTGTGTAGTACTGCTTTAAAAAGTTCTATAAAGGTTTCATTTACATGCTATGGTTTTTTGTTGTTCATGTTTTCTTTCTTGTTGCTGTTGGTGATGTATTTCTTTTTTCTTTTAAATTTACTTACTTATTACTTGATCTGTGTTCTATCAAAGAGCTAAACTCAGAATGAAGAAATTTTATATCACTGTTCTAACATTTCATTACTTTATCACAAGTTTGAGTCAATTTACAGTTAAGCCTTTGATGAATTTTTCATCTACAGTGTAAACTCATAGTTTTAGCAAAATTTTTTCAAGTTTTGTTGTTTAAAATACACTGTCTGGTTTTGATCAGCCTTCTACTGACTTCCATCAGACAGTCATGTTTCCATGCATTACAAAATTGCTTTGCATTTGAAAATTATTATTAAGAAATAACCAGTTAAAATGAGACGATAGTCACTGCTTTTAAAAAGAAACAAACAAAACAAAACAAAACAAAACAAACAAACAAAAAGACCCCCCACAACTAGGGCATTTCCCAATCCTTGCCATTTCCAGATGATATTGAAATGTTTTCTCCTTAATTGCTATGTCTACAGGAGCTGAAAATGTAGACAATTGTCAGTCAGAAGTCATATTTTTGCTTCTAGCAGGAACATAAAGATCTAATCTAAAACAGTTTCCTATTGAACTGCTTTACCTGCTTACCTGTTAATGCAGAAATATTTAATATGTTCTTCTAGGACTATATCTTTTTAAAATTTTCCAAATGTTCTTTCAATGGGAAAAGAAGATAACAAACAGAACATTCAAACCATGTAGCTTTGATCATTGAAAAGAATGTATGAATAAAAAATAAATAGATAAAAAAGATAGATAAAATTACAAACTGATTATGAAATCTAAAAAAAAAAAAGTCTCTAAAAGTCTGAAAGCATTTCTAAATCGAAGTGATCTCTACAAGTATTAGATATGACATTATTGTTAAAAAGTTATTAAAATATTGTTATTATTAAAAGGGCATGTGCTGATGAGTAGTCTCCAGTCACATACTTTTCTAAAATACTTCTCTCTGCCTTTTGTATTAAGACAGACTTTAGATATTAAACATTTCAAAACATATCTAGAGTTAATTCATAACGAGGCATAATAAGAGTAACTGGAAGTGCTATTCCAGGTTGTTAGTTTTGTTTTTAAATAACTTACATGCTACTCTTGTTTTTCAGGTGAACTTTCAAGTGAAAAATATCCTTGCAAATGATAGATTTACAGAAATAATCCAATGGCATTCACTGTCAGTTTATTTTGTTGCTAAATTTGGTAGGTAAGAATTTGATTAATACTTTTTTTTTTTTTTTTTTTTTTTTTTTAACACAAAGTACCACAAAGGAAATGCTAGTTTTAGAATAGAAAAGAAGAAATTAGCCCAATAGTTGCCTGAAGGGGTGGGAAACTTAGTCAGTGAGATACTGGTAGGTATGCCTTCCAGCTTTTACTGGCAGATACTAGTAGACAATAATGACAAGAGAGTTAGGAAAGCAGCAGTGTTTTAAAGATCAGCTGTGGGGAAGTTTTTTAATATTTGGTTTTCTTAATTACCTTCTGTACAATTTCACACCAGGAAAATTCATGAAGTTAGTACTAGAAGGCTGTACTAGAGAAGGATAATCATACAACGCAGGAAGAATTGGAGGATCGGAGCAGAAGTGACTTAACATAGTAAGAAAACCTGACATCATTTTCTGAGGGGCTAATATTAACTTTAAAGTCATCAGCTAGACAGAGACCTTGTGGTGCTGCACTAAGAAGAAATAATAGCTGGAAATTAATTACAGACATTAGTAATATACATGTTTTATTTCCTTGCTGTCTCAGGATATAGAGCTACATTTGACGCTGGGGGCAAATTAGTGCCAGGTAATGCTCACAAGGTAGTGGTAAGACATCGTCTCTAATACTTTGTTTAGCCTTGGTCCCAGTGTTCAAGAAAAGAGCTTCATATCTAATGAGATATGGAATAAGGATACAAAGATAACAGAAAGCATCTCCAGATGATCTACAAGCTTACTTGGCCAATTTAAACAAAAGCTGAGAAGAAATATTATTATAGGATAGGGAACACAATTTTATTTAACAGACAGCGTTGGCTCAAAGAAGAGGTAGATTTAAATGATTTAAATCGGTTGTGAATAAATTTAGTTTAAAGACTGGAAGACATTTCCAAGACATTCGAAACCATTATATCTAGGGCCTTTCATTTAGAGAAATTGGAATGCCAGGGTGGGGGAGGAATCTTCTGCATCGCAGATAGAGCTTAATAAAACCATAAGACATACTGTTTGATGATAATGAATTTCCTCTTACAGTGTGAAAGTACTATTCCAGCTACAAGTAATTCTCATAATGGAAGGTAAAGGTATACTCAGGGAATAGGGAGGTGTCCCATATGTATACGTGTACAACAGAATTTGGAGATTTAAAGAGCACTGTGTATTTCCACTGCTACCAAAAACTTTCTCTTAAATATGCTGTAGCTTTTTCTTTTAAAATAAGTGTAGTAAAAATGACAGTAAAAATAAAATACATCTTTAGAGCCTAAGCAATAAGGCATGTTCCTTATAACAAATGCTTTCTGTGATTATTTGTTAACAGAATAAATTTTTAGTAGCTACAAGAAAAACACCAAAAAAGGGGAAAAAAAAAAACAACAAAAAATACTGCTGAACAATCTTAGACCAAAATCAAAACAACAAAAAGCCAAAGTTCCAATGCAGTAGGGCTGCACATACTGGTTATTTGGAAAGGAACTTGCTACTCAGTGGTTACAATTCTCTCCAAAACAAACATAACAAAATCAGACTGCCTGAATTAAAATGGAAAATAATATAAAACATTTTATTTATGTCAACTCAAAGGTAAGACATCATGAGAAGGAACTCAAATTTGCTTTAAAACAAAGTTATGACAATAGTCTCTAAAAAGCCACTGTGTCCTGTCAGCCTGTGGTAGCCATTAAGTACGCAGTTAATTAGAAGAGAAAACTGTATTCAGCAGCGATTTAAGCTGACTGGTTAGGTTAAATACATGACAAACACAGGGCAAAAACTACGGTCACTAACTCCCAGATTCAGAATGATAGCAAAGACATTTCCCAGTTCCCAAATCCAGTGTTTGGCCTCCAGTACAGTGCCAGTCTTACATAAGTACTCAGTGTTCAAAGGACAGGGATCAGATTGCAGGCCCTGTGCAACAAGCATCTATTGGCTAAGGGATCCTGCTGTTTTATTTCATTCAAGAAATACATTCACACTGAATTAAGACACTGCTGAATTCTACTGTTTCTGTCTTCGTATGCAGCATAGATCTGGCTGTCAAATAATCTCTCTTCTGCTAATTTAAAGGTGGTTATTCCTTTATAGTAACACATTAGTCTTGCCTTCATCGAAGTTCAACACAACTCCAGTGTGATCAGTTTCCCTTCTATTAATGCCCACAAAATGCAGCAGCTGGCATCTACCAGACTGAATTCCAAGCAGGTGGATGGAAATCGCTACCCCTGTGCCTGGCTGCTTCTGCTCCATGGAAGGAGAGCTGGAACATTGGTGCTACAAGCAGGGAGGGCAGGGCATTGCCCGCAAAGGCTAGTCCACCAGTGTCCTCCACACATCTAGAAGGTGTCAGTTCTTATGTCTAATGGCTCTCTTGTCATCTTGCTTTGGAGAGAAATGTGCAGAATTAATTGATTTTAGTATTACAGATGGGCATTCCACAGCCAACCCCTCTGCTGAACTGTTTAGCCAATCAGTATTTCCAAATCTAAATGACGTAAAATTGCAATTGAAAGCAGACTGTTTTATGTTCAGCACTTCTTAGAAAAATTCTCAGAGTAATATGAAACAAAGTGAAAATTTGACTCATTTAACTAGAAGCTAACCATGATTTTGCTGGAAATTAATTTTATAGGAGATCTTTAACGTTTGTGCAGAGCAAGCTCCAAGTGAAAAGGAACTTCTCTAGTTAGACTAGAATTAGGAATGCCTGTTCAAATATAATTAAAATACTTCAAAGCAGATGCATTAGGCAGTCTTACAAACCCGTACATCCAAGCTGCCTTTACAGACTGTGTTCCAATTTGTATTGGTACTTGCACTGTCTTTATTCCAATGAATATCCTATCATAAAGTGTGTGATTTAGGCTGCAAACATAGCAGAATTTCTTAGGCTCCAGCAGTAGGTCAAAAAGCATACCGTATTCATACTCCTTACGTGCTACAGACTAGCACACTAGCAGACTAGTTAGAAGACAATTAGTCCAATTTCACATTTCCTAGTAGCCGAAAAATTTCATGTTATTTCAGTCACAGTGGATGGATGCCAAGTTCACTGGAAACAACCTTGCTGATTTACCCAGTCCATTTTAATACTTTAGAAATACTGTTAAAACATGGCTGTCCTAATTACGCAGGGATCAGTGCACAGTGTCCCTCTCACCCGGGATTCTCCCAGAAGAGCTGCAATCACCTGCATTCCCCCTAATTTCACCATGCAATTCCAACTAATTTCATCCTAGTACAGTGCTGTCAGACAACTCCCATGTCTCTGCGGTTTTAATCGATTAGCTCAATGTCTCTATAATGCATCACCAGCTGCCAGGCACAGAACTGGACGCTTCGCAAGCATTTCAACTAAAAGACAGTTTAATTACTATAGCAGCATCTCAAAGGCATAGGCGCAAGGACTTGGAAAGAAATTATTAAAATATTTGGTGTCAACAAACCACTGTATAACTGAGCAAACAATGACAATCAAAAGGCAGGAAATAAAGAGAGTCACATTTTTAAATAGTCCTTTTTTCATGGACTCTAATGTATTCAGGCAAATGGACTACCATAAGTATTGCTGTTTACACAATGCAATTGTGCTCTACAGTAATTCCTTTGTTGGAATACAGAAATGCTAAAAACTGACATTGCTGTAGCAGCTATTTACAATGGAAGAAAGATACCTTGTATTAGAAAATAGTTGAAGTAAGTAAATTAGATTAAAAATAGACTGCCTTAAATTCATGAATCACCAAACTGGACAGGTTCATTCATTGCATTTCTGTGCATCACTGCTCATGAGTACAGCGAAAGGCTCTACCGGATGTCTGAAGCAAGTGTGTATAAAGGAAAATCCTTACATTTAAAATAACAGCACTTCTAACAGAACCAACTGCAAGGTTGTAGATCAGCCTAAGAGACAAATGACCAGAGGAATTCAGGGCAAATCTTTTCTTCCTGCGGTGTGCAAGTCCACAGCAGGGTCAGAATACAGTAGGAAGACCTTGGTTTTGCTGTACAGGCAGAGGACAAGGAAGCCAAACTGCACAAGATCCCACCAGTCAGATTTAGCACTGCACTCATAAAAAAGCATGCAGAACCAAGCTTCACCAAGACTCAAAGGCTATGACTGCAAACCAAAGAACCGTAATTGGATTTGAGGCTTTTTCCAGCTGACATAAATGCTCACCAATTTCCTCAAGCTCCCATGTAAGGTTAAGGCTTGCAGGAACTGCAGCCTGGCTGTATGTTAAAGCTGGCTATTGAGAGGTTGGCAGGTGTTGGAAAGGGGTTCAAGGTCACATGCTCTGCTCTAGTGGGAGATGTCTATATTTGATCTTTGTGACCTCTTCTAGCAGTCTGAAAGGATGGCATTGACAGAAGCAGCATAAAGACTTGCCCATTTTTCTTTGCTAGAAGGAGGGTCATTTCGATTTATCGCCTTTGTGATGGGAAGAAAAGAAAGAGATGAAGAAAAGAAAACTTACTGCACTTAAAGACCACAGGACCTTGGGGCAATATTGCTGTGAAATGAGAAATTCTAAATATTACAAAGTGCTTGCTCATTTACTGCTCATTTACATCATTTAAAATGTGCTATTTCATTTAATTAATGTGTTGGGTTGTGGGTTTTTTTTTTTTTTCTTCCAGTGAAATTTCATCCATCTAATTTTCCTTGGTGCTATACAACAAATCTGAGTTACGGGAACACAAAACCAAGGGTCCTCTGTTTTAAAAGCAGATAAAAATCTCTCAGACATACCACTTTGCCCAGCTCACATCCTCACTTCACTTGCAACTGGCTATTGCACCCCAAGTTTCCTCAGAACAGCAGCCATCCCTCTCCTATCACTTCTCACTTTGCCGTCCCAAGGAGCAGTGTTCTCATGTGAAAGGCACAGACACCTTGGGACTCACTTCTCTTCTGGAAATGAGTAGTCAAGTCTTTACGGCTTGGTCATAAACATAGTCACTTTAGTAATCAGTACAGTGCTAGGTACAGTGCAGGTATAAAGTAAATAGTAAGTTATAAGATAATCTTTGAATTCATACAACTATAATCAGTTTAGATTTACGACATTAGCCATTTCTATGATTTTGGTGGTGATCTTTTAAGTCTGGGTGAGACTCAAGACTTCCTTCAATTTTCCTTACCTTGAAAATGTTAGCAGTCAATACACATAGCACAATACCAGCATTATGGATTTAAAGACATATATGCTGCCAAGTCCAAAATTACAATTTATATTTTAAAAAATCTACTCCAAAGAATTATTTCTTCTATGAAGAATTTCTTTACATGTTAAATAAAAAGATGCACAGGAGGTTCTGCTATTCAGCCACAAAGTGATCAGCAACATAGAACTAGAGCAAACTGCTTCCAAGATAAGCACAGTAATACTGCACAGAAATTCTATCTTAAACTCAGAGTTGTTTTGATTCCTCTCGTTCATCAGCCCTGTTACCGGTCAGGTCTCTAATGAATGAGTCATTTACATTTTTCAGTATTTACATATCATCAGCAAGTACGGTCAACACATGGGCACAGGTTGGTTCGTTCATTCGTTTATTTAAAAGCTTTTATTAAGGAACAAAAGTAATCACATATATCACAAACTTGGTGATACAGCAGGAGTCATCAAAATATTATTTTGCCAGTAGACCTCTAGAACTACTATTAATGTGCAACTATTATCTAATCTGTGGTTAGGTGAAGGGTTAATGCGACTCTTGCCACAGTGACTTGTTTGCCTAAGAAGAGATATTTAATTTCCTTGTCTAATTATAGAAAGTGTTTTGGTGTTTTTTGTTTTGTTTTTCAGAGTAATATCATACACAGAGAACAGTATATCCTTGTTATTTTTTTTTATGCTGCTTCGTAATGAGTTGAGAAACCACTTCTTATTCATAATGTCTACAAACAAATTTAGCCACATCACCCCAGAGGATTATTCATTGGGTTTTCCAATGTCTGATTAACAAGTGTCTAGAGACTGATGTTCCCAGGGCTATCAATCTTCTGCTCTACTGTCCTTAATTTTTGTCCAAGGAAAATTTAATGACAGCAGTTCTCTTCCCAGGAAGTTCTTAGATTTTGGAATCACAGCACACTGCAAAGTGATTTAACTTTTTAGAAATTATTCTTTTACAATCAGATAATTTTCAAGAATCAAATGGAAAACAGACAAAAAGAAAAAAAGAAAAAAGAAAAAAAAAAACAAAAAAAAAACAAAAAAACCCCAAACCCAACAAATGAACCATAAACCTGAGCTGGAACACTTATTGTTCATGTGAAAATCTTTCTCCAGATTCTGTAACTGCACACAGGCACACTGTTTAAATATGAATTCTATCTCAGATTCATTTAATAGTGATCTGACATCAGAAGAAGAAAAAAGTATTTAATTCATTATCACCCATCCCTGAATTAGATATATGAATGTGAAAATCTCTGTTACTAATTTTAATTGCACTATTCCCTCTCCACAGGAGACTGTTAAATTGGTTTGGTGAAATAGTAGTGAATCACATCAAAGTAGTAGGATACTTTTTATAATATATCTAAATAACTATCCCATTTTCACAGCATGTTGCTGTGTATTTTAAGTATTAATATTATGAATCCAGTTTAGAAGCATGTAACTTTATTCAAATAAATTTTCCTCATACAGTATGTTAAAAATCAGGCTAAATTCTAAGTGGCTATCAAGTAATAAAGGAGAAACATTTACTGCAGAAGCCAACGCGAAAATGTGCTTGCCTAGTCATAAAACACTCATGAAAGTAGGACGTAGATGCATCATTTTGATGCAATAATGGTTCTTCCCATCTAATCCCACTTTTTTTCCCTCCTTCAGCTGCAGTGTTTATTACTAGCACCTAAAATAGGTTTACTTGTTTGTCTGTTATGTTTTGTTGCAATTCTATCAGGTTAGACACTAACATTTCTCTGCAGATTTGCAGCATTATTATTTCCGCTCTTCACAAACTCCAACCCAGAAGGGCAACACGTTGTCAGACATCAGTACTACCTTTGGCACTGGTTTCATAAGAATGCAGCGACCTAGATGACTGAAGAGCTTGACAAATGCTCAATGAGCATTTAAAGAAATACCCAACAAGCTGTAAAAAAAAAAGTGTTTAGGTTGCTAAAACACCTAAATATTTCAATGTTTAATGGCAAGTCTGTATAAAGAAATAAATTCCCAATGTAAATAGTCTCAGGAGTGACTCACTGTAATTTTGGGGAGCATGCAAGAGAATGGAAATTACAGTTCTGCAGAGAGTATTATGCATCAGACTGATAATCTAAAGAGAAATTTTTCATCAAGCTTAGCATCAAGACTCATTATTTTGGCCTAGATTTTCAATGATGATGCAAAATTTTTCTTTAAGTTTAGATGATTTTCTGTACCTGAAGTATTCAGTTTAAGAGGAGCAGGTGTACTGGATTTTGATATCTACACAAACAGAAAGGCATGTATTTCATTAAAAAATCTTATATGGAGGACTACTGCAGTGCAAAGTTGGATTCTGAAAAAAGAGACTGTCAGAGAACTTCCTACTTTTACATGTATACTAATATTACTCCATCATGTTACTCTCCATGTTTTTTCCATCTAAGCTGACAAGTATAGTTTCGTTTGCTATCAATGTCTCAAACATTAGATAAAAAAAATCCACTATGATTAAATTACAGTTACACAAAACATACCACAGATTAACACTGTAAATATGAAGGTATGTGATGTCAAAATTCTTCCTTAATGCAAGTTTTTTCAAACAATCCTATAGAATACTGAATTTTTGTTCACTGCCATATCTAGCTATGAATATATATGCTGCAACAGTTGCTAAGAGGTAAACAATGAGAGAGACCTCGACTCAAACTCCATAGCACCAACAAAAATTCTCCTTCCAGAAAATCTGTTTTTTATTTAAGCAAAAATAAAATAAAATAAAAACTTGTGCAAAAGAACAGCAAGCTATGCAATGGAGCATGCAGTAAGATGATGCCAGAACATGAAAAGCTATGAATACATCAAGTAATTGGCAAGCTGCTAGTCATATCTGGTTTTCTGCCAGGTTTCATAAACCTCAGATAATCTTTGGTACCACCTGGGTTTCCTCTCCTGGCTCCTATTATCCAGCCTGTAAGAAGCAAGGTCTCTCTGCTTGCTCTGGCAGCCCTGGGAATGAAGCAGCTCCTTTTCCCAGGTGCTCAGGCAACAAGGGTAGGAACTGAAGATTAACGGAGCAGGAGATGGCAAAGAAGGGGGATTAAGAGCAGGTCCATATTGCACTGTATAGTGATGAGTGCCTGTGGGCAAATTACCATGTCTCAGAGCTCCATACTATAGGGGCAGAACATTTCTAGTACTTATTCTGACTCGGCACATGAACCCAGACACCACTGCTCTGTTCAGTGTAGACATACTCTGAAAAGCATGAACATGCTGAACAGGGAACAGACAAAAATGAAAAAAAAATTAGATCATGACCTGAGCTTAGAACTTTGGAATCCAAAGCACCAGCAAAAGTAGGACGAAATTATTTTAATTATTTGAATTAATTCATTAAATGATTTTTCACATATAGAGATATGTGAAATTTGACAGCTGGTGTCTAATAAAGTTCAGTGGTACAATGATTATACAACTAATTATAAATAGGGTGGCCTGAGAAAAATACAGTTCATGCACATATATACCCACCACACAAAGCATTCTAAGCTTAAGAAGACTTCACAAGTTTTAAAATAGGCAAACCTGTTATTTCACATCAACTACAGCAGATGCATATTATATTTGTGACTAAATGCTATTCTAGGCATTGGACAGCCAAAAATTCTGGTAACATTACTGTTTCCTTAATTACATGCATCATTTTCGTCATTACTTGCTCAAAATTATGCATGTGTTGTTCAGCAATTTTTGTGTCCCTGTTCATTGCAGTTGGACTAGAAGGCCATTAAGGGTCTCTTTCTACTCAAATGATTCTATGAGTCTATGAAAAAGTAATTTTGTCCAAGTAATGTTGAAAATGTTCCTTCTACTAGCACTTTTAGCCATCCTTGTTGCAGTTCAAGATTGCATGGAACAAAACCTGCAGAACAGAGGACTACATATCAGGCAAAAGCACAAGAATTGACAAGCACAAGAAGGCAGTGTGCATCTCTTAATAAATACATGTTTATTAGTTAGATCTCTTCTAGATCATCATCAATATTTTTAGCTTGAAGAAGAATAGATTTCAGTGATTCAAAATAAAGTAGTATTGTTTCTCCAAAGCCACTTTAACTTGAAGACAATGTTTTAAGACAGAATTCTAACAAGAGATGACATTTACACAGTTCTGTGATTCAACTATAAACTATCGTTATTCAAAATTTTATAAATACATGAGAGAACACGGCAACATAAGAAAGACTGGGATAAAAAAAAAAAAAGCGCTGATTTAATTATGTGGATGATAGACTTGTTAGTGCAAAAATAGATGGCACACAATCACAATGGACTGTTTTTTTAATTGAGAAATTTTGATTTGTTGTTGTTCAAATTAGTAGCGGTGGCGTTATTAAATATTGTGTATTAAATACAATTCAGTTGGCTTTCAACCAAAGTAACTTTGTGTATCCAGCAAATTCCAAAGAGGACCAGGTGAAAATTCAACATTTCTTTGATTTCAGATTACATCAAGAAACTCCATCAATCAGCTTTATCAGGTACCGAACACCAAACCATCTGCATTTGTAATTAATTTGAATAAAATAAGAAAATGAATGCAAATAACTGTTTTTTTAGTTAAGTCTTCCATTTACGATGAACTCAAGTTCAGATATGTGAAGAAATCCTATACATGTAAATGATTCAAAAGTGAAGCAGGGGAATTTCTTCTCTGTAAAAGTGTTGAGTTGTTTTTCTTTCTAAATGAAAGCCAAGGAACTACTTCACAAGTAAATATGTACTGTTATCTTTTAAATGTCTCAACCTAAAAGAAAGTTGAAAGGAAGTAAGGAGGCCATGGGCATATAAATAGAATCTTATTTTGCAATGTATTCTTATTAATTTGGAGTCTACAGTGATCTTAGTAATTATTATTAGTGTCGGATGTACTGAAATGTGGTTATGAATCACTACCAAATCCAGGCACTAAAGTTTCTTATCATCAAGTACCTCCCTGACAAATGAGTTAAGAAAAAAAAAAAAAAAAAGAAATTTAAAAACTAATCCATTGTGTTTTTGTATCGCACATAGATAATAACTACCTGTCTGGTGAGAAAACTGGAATACTGAAAGACTAAATATTCCTCAGTGTAAGTTTGTTGTCAGGTGCTTATCTATTCTGCCATTCTTTAAATACTTTTGAAATTGAACTGTTTCCACCATGCACTTCAACATTCTTCTGAGCTGAACAACAATCTACATAGGTAAGAAATAGTAAAAGGAAAAAAAAACAACAACAAAAAAACCCACATTCAAAGCAGTGTACATCTCCTTATCTCCTTTGTCAGATTTTTCAGCAATTTCATGAATTGCCCTAGGCCACAAACCTTATTGGATATAAACACCCACTTTCACCTTCAGAACCATACCACAGATCTGTCCTCAAGTTCAAAGTAAACTGTATTTCACAGTCTCAATTCTGTCATCTGGGAATTATTAAACCACATTCCAAAACCACTGCTAGTAACACTTGAATTTAGCATGATCAGCAGGTCACTAAGGAGAGGTCCTATACTGCTCTTTAAAACTATATTACTTTAGAGGCTCAGAAAGGACAGATTTCTTAGGTCAAGCTTCAGTGCACAGGTAGCACACCGAAAAGCCACCATCAAAGATATCTGCACCATACCTGACTGTAAGTAAATAAAAGAGTTCAGCTTTGAATGCCATTGTGAACAAAGGGAAAAACAATATTAAAAGCTCATAGCAGCTTTTGGTTTAAATCAATATTTGCTTGGACTGTTTTCCCAACTAACTTTTATACAAGTATCAACTTACATCTGAAGACTGACTCAAAAAAATGTGACCCCTCCTTTCTCCCACACTTTTGCAATTCTCCATCATTCCCTCCTTATTCCTAACACTTTTTTGACTTTCATTTTTTTTTAAACTTTCCTTTTCCAAAGCCTCCACGTGCCACAGTGACACTATCTCCATCTGTCTTATTCCTGTCTTTACTCAGTAGGGTTCCCATACTCATCATGAACCTTCCTTTAATCTTAAGTATTCTTATGGGATTCCACATACATGTGCATCATAAAACATGATGCACCGGTACCTTCTGCTACATGGCTGCTTTAGGAGGACTGTGACTTTATCAGTGCCTGGTGGATACTTAGGTTTAGGCCAGCTCTCCTTGCTCTCTCTGAAGAAATCACTGATGTGTAACATGACCATGGAGACCGTATAAAACAACATCACAAAATCTAGCAGTTCTAAAACTTTGATTTTTAGAAAAAAAAAAAAAAAAGGAAAAAGACAAAAGGAAAAAGGACAAAGAAAGAAAAAAAGGAATGGGTTAATGAAGACAGAAGGGATGATGATTTAGATGCTGTTACTCATTTTTCTTTAGATATACTTTTAATAGTTACCAAAGGGCAAAGTTAATCAGTTCTTTATCCAGTCAAGGGTTACAGGCAGCAATTAGGCCCCTGATGATAATTTTAGAGCATACAATTGCCAGCAGTTCACAGTACAGACACCTCTGGAAGAACTGTTACATGAGGCCATATTTTCTGAAACATTTGGAGAATGAACTGGAAATGTCAAAATTAGTGTTCAACATATGAGTTCATTTATGACTAATAAAACTGTGTACTTTGTGTGACAAATTAAGAATTGTTAGCATTTATATTTATTACCAGGAAAAAAAATCAGGCATATATAGTAACAATGTTATTCCTAAGAACTTTGGTTATTAACCTTATGTCTCTTAAGCAAAATGTAAACTAGAGAAGAATAAATGCACCCATCTAACTGTTGATCTTGCCAAACACTAAACTTTCTTTTCCCAATAAAATCTTACTTATCAGTCAGCAAAACAAGCACAGTAAATAAGAAAACCATTTTAAAAAGACATTCTGATTCCTACTTTGGGTTCAAAATAAAAAATAGAGCAAAAACCAAACAAAGTAGAGATTCTTTTAAACACGTCACAGAATAAGTGAGGTTGTCCTAGTGGAGATGTTAGTTATTAACTATGATGTAAAAATTCATTTAAACTACATTTTGCACCAAAGTTAATAAATTTCATAATTTTTTTCATTGCTTCATTGACAAATAATGGGATAAATATTGCAGTAAAAGTTTTATCAGTAATTAGTGGGAAGTAGTGCTTTTACTAGGACATTATAGGGATCATTCCTTAAACCAAAAATAATGATTTTTCCATCTTGATCTGTTTTATGGAAGGATTATTTCTGTTTCTATGCTTGTCAATTATAGATGCATTCAACCAGTTGAAAAAAACATTTGATAAAGCCTATCTTCTTCCTTGTCCTTAAAGAAGAACTGAACAAAATCAGAAGTGAAGAAAAAATTGCCAATGAATAAAACCACTGAAATTATTTGTACCCTATCTAAAACTAGGATAAGTTATTAGAAATGTAGGAGAAATCTTATATTTTTTGTCCCTACTGAACAGAGTGAACATAGTGAAAATGCAATTATGAGAATTCACCAAGGACTTGGATATGTCTGAGCTATGCTCCAGATTCATGGAGAAAGTTGATTCTGATCCATCCAAGTGTACAGTGGAGGAGTGGTAAAGGGCTGTTGACTGTGGTAGTCACTACATAATTCCCTCATATGCCATTACGTAATGGAATCGTTATGCTTCAATACTGACAGCTTACTGACCACTTCTGCTCAGGACAACCTTTGATAGAGCAGTGAACTCTCCATTAAAAGATAAAATAAAAATATGACAGCATGAACTCTGCCCACAAATTTTTCATTAAATACTCAATAAAGATGCTCTATTTACACAGAGATAAAAGACGGTTATTATTATTTAGAATAAAACATCTGTTTTAATTTCTCTGACATTATTTATTGGAATTACACTGCTGGCTCATGGCCAGCCTGTTGTCAACGGTATCCTGGGCTCCATCAGAAGAGGGATGGCCAGCAGAGACAAGGAGCTAATTGTCCCTCTCTACTCTGCCCTCCTGAGGCCCCATTTGGAGTAGTGTCCAGGTCTCAGGCCCTCAATACAGGAAAGATGTGGAGTTTTGGAGATGGTCCAGAAAAGGGCCACGAAGAAGATCAGAGGGCTGGAGCACCTGCCCTACAAAAACAGGCTGAGGAAGCCGGGCTTGTTCAGCCTACAGAAGAGAAGGCTATGAGGAGACCCCATTGCAGCTTTCCAGTATTTAAAAGGGGATTGTAAGAAGGAGGAGAATCAACTTTTTACAAGGGTAGACAGCAATAGGACAAGGGGGAACAGTTTTAAGCTCAAGGAGGGAAGGTTTAGACTGGCTGTCAGGGAGAAATTCTTTACAGTGAGGTGCTAGAAAAGGCTGCCCAGGGAAGTTGTGGATGCTCCATCCCTGGAGGTGTTCAAGATCAGGCTGTACGGGCAGCCTGGTCTAGTACAGTATTAAATGTGGAGGTTGGTGGCCATACCTGTGGCAGGGGGGGGTTGGAACTTCAAAATCCTGGGGATCCCATCCAACCCAAGTCATCCTATGATTCTATGATTTATATGATTTTATGATTAGCTAAAACAATTTGTAGAAAAAAATAATTTTAGTGAACTGGATTAACACAGGAAATGAACTCAATTTCCAAGATCAAAGAGCAAGAAAGCACACACTCAAAAAGATTCTTCCTGTTCATCTCATTCCTCAAAGATTTCCTAAAATTAGTAACCAAAACCCACTCGAAAGTTTTCCAAGACAGCACCTGAGTACTGTAAGCGTCTGACTGATTTCAATTCTGAACAGAGATATAGCCATAAACTACTGAAGAATATCTAACTAAATGAAGGAATAAGTCAGGAAAGACAGTATGCACTGCAACATCTTTTCCAGTGTGTGAAGAGCACTTTCCAGATTAAGGGCAATTTCCTCTGTTAGAGGGCTCACAATACTAAAATCCCTTTTTATTTTTCCCCATGTTAAACGAAGCTGCTCTTAAGTAAACGTTGCTTGCAATTGCCCCCTTTGCAACCATTCTGCTGCCAACCCATTAAAAATATACAGGTCCACTACCTAGGAAGTATGAGAATGAAGAAGAAACATAAATAGAAGATTGAAATTACATACAGATTAGGAAGATCATTAGTTACATGAAATCCTACATGTTTCCAGGCACAAAAAAAAAAAAAATGGAGATGAGTTCTAAGTTCTCACACCTTCTGCTTGCCATCCAGTTGGATAATGCCATGGATTTGCCTACATGGTCCCTCAGAGAGAGCCATTCCTGTATCCATCCCAGGGGAGAAAGACTATTTCCAAGACGACCTGCTGCTAATAGACTCAAAGGAAGTGTTAATCAAAGGAATGAACATCCCCAGTTATTCTAGAATTCATTTCTCAAACTGATGACACTATCCTCATATCAAGTCACAGAAAGGCGAAAAGATAGTTCAAGTGTATAAAAATGATCCAACTTTTA
The DNA here is from genome assembly GCA_030625065.1 of Alectoris magna. Classification (NCBI taxonomy): domain Eukaryota; kingdom Metazoa; phylum Chordata; class Aves; order Galliformes; family Phasianidae; genus Alectoris; species Alectoris magna. Next base: position 24,997,103 of record CM060565.1, read on the forward strand.
GCTGCCATTTGAGATACATCAATATAATGTATATTTTCATTGCTTGTAATCTAACAGGACAGAATCTATGTAAATGATGTTATTCTACACCAATTAAACCATGAGTCACATACTGGTCTTCTGTCTATCACCATTCTTCTCACAACTTAAATATCTTTTCAATCCTTGGCTGCAATTTTCTTCAGTTTATAGTGGTGCAGTAGAAAGGGATAGGGAAAATTATAACAGCATATTGCTTTTATTTTCTTTCCCTTTCCATATTTAAAGACTGCAAATCTGCACTGAAAACCAAGACAGTAAAAAAGCAAAGGCTCCACCTCTCTTAAATTCTACTGGAGAATCTTTGTCAAAATAGGAATTAAGGAGATCTTACATTATACATTTTGCACATAAAGTGATGGTTGGATGAGTTATTTATAGGTACAGTAAATGACACTTCTCATTCTTCCTGTTTCTTCGTGACACTTCATGAGCATTATGCATTAAGAGACTTCTGGTATATTATGGAGAAGACACACTTCCCTCAACATCACCACTTCTACTTATGTCAAATTACTTCACTGAAAAATGATGAATAGAGATAGGTTAGCTAAATTAAGGACACGTGAGAAAAAAAATGGGGGAGAGGGATGAAGTATTCTGCCATACATTTTGTCTGAATATTTTTCCAACCAAGCTAGCTACCATTTAAAAAAAATCTTACCACATGTCCATTATAAAAACTTACTTATTAGTTAAAGGAAAAGCAAAGTATTTTTTTTCACCAGAGGAAAATAAGTGATGCATGTAAGAGACAGCTGTTATGTTTCATAGGCAGAAGGTTTTTCTTCACTGTGCTACTCACATGTGGACTTGGCCTTGGAAGTGGGATGAAATAGTAGATAATCGTAACAAGCCATGCAGATTTTAGCTGCAAACATGTGATAGGGCTTCATTATCCAGGAAATTTCCCTATAGCCACATCACACTTTTTTTCCAGGATCTCAGTGCTTTCCAAAATATTTTCAGTTTGCTTAATATATGTAGTAAGTGATGCCCTTATTTTGTTTTTGCACTACTTTCTAAAATATGTGCACAGCTAGCAGACAAAAAACTCCAAACTTCTAAACTCCTCATATTTTTTATATCAGTTTAGTTTTATAGAGCCAAAGAATAAAAGAAAAGAAAGGTAAGCATACTGAATGCTACTGATAAGCAAGATTGATTACTTCTGATTTCTCTTTGTGTTTACTGACAAAAGGCAGTGCAGTTACACTGGGTTTGTACTGCGAGAAAAATGAAGCCTAGTTGGTAGATTAACCATCTCAAAAACGATTCCTTGCAGAGTATGGCTTTTTGCACTCTAATATCTTATGCAGCAAATCTCACTAAATTACATCTTTAATAAATCATTTAGTACTTACCACATTTTGCTAATTATTTCAGAATACGGTAATCCTACATTATTTATATGTTAATTTTTTATCCTAGAAGAACAATGCTGCATATAGTGGATTGGTACCTTCAGTAAACAGTAATATGAAGTATATAACTATCAAGAGAAACCACTATAATTATGCAAAGTGCTCATTTAGGATTTGGATAAGGCTAAAAATACAATGCATTCAACTGTGTGTCCCTAAATATCCATATCCTGCATGTCACTAAGGGGAAAAATTCAAAAGTTACAAAATAAAAGCTTAAAAAAAAAAAAAAGAAAAAAAAAAAAAAGAGAAGACAGATTTGTAACCACAATCATGCATGAATAATCACAAATTTCAAATGTAAAGATCATTCAAATAAATGTAACTGATGGATAATCCTCACGGGGTGCAAGTCAAAGTAAACAGACAGTCCACTTTAGAAAGTGTCTAGTGAATTGATTTAACAAGTTTAATGTGAGCATCAGTGTGGGGCTATTACTGATCGTAAGCTTTACTGATGTTATTTGTTCGCTTGGAAAAATACCGCTCTTTGGAATGAGCACATTAAGGCTAAAATTGCAGAGAAAACCCTATTACAACTTTATTGCTGGCAAATTGGAACCAAACCTTGTCTGTATATCAATTACTTGGAGTTACCACAGAGATAAATCCTTTTTTTTTTGTATAGGCTCAATCTTCAAGACAGTGATGAGAAAACTCCTTATTATACCCTACCAACATCACTAGGTTTTCTTAGCAATTTCAAGAAATTGTCAATTAAGTTCTTTTTATTAGGTTCCAAAAGCTGTTAAGTCAAACACAAATCTATCATAAGGCTTGTAGCAGCATGTTATTTAGGCACATTTCAATGTTTCACTCTTTCATTATCCACCTACCCAAACCCTAATCAAAAGTTCTCATAAAGTGAAGAGTTTTTGAGTTCTCCTATCAAAGGTGCAGATAAATTTAGAGCAACTGAGCTCCCATTTCTCATATCTGGTCATATGAGGTACTGTCCATTAAATGACTGGAAATATCAGTCTTTAGATGACTTTCGATATTAATGCAGTTGTTTGTGAGATCATTAATCCTAAGTGACACAATCCTGTGTAATTGCATGGAACACTTAAAGCAATAATATTCTACAAAGTCTGCCAAATATTACTGCAAAAATACACCTATTTTTATTTGCCTTGCTGCTTGATATGGTTTCATTTGAGAAAACAAACAAACAACAACAACAAAAAAACAACAACAAAAAAAACCCCTATCTTTAAAAAGGACAGAGGATGAGGGAAGTTGTTGAGCAGATCCCTGAGTGACACTATTGAAATGAGCTGTACTGTTTGCACCTTTAGCCAAGAGAAACTAAGCTCTTTCTAGAAATGATGCTCTGAAGTCTACAGAAAGAATAAAGAGTAGGTTATTGCATATAGGAACAGCACAATGGAGAACCAAACAGATCAGCTAATAAGACAGCCACTTGCCTGAAATCCCAGTCAGAAATATAGTGCCTGAAAAAAAAAAAAAAAAAAAAGGAAAACCAAAAGCACACCAGCCTGATGAATAACTATGACTAGTCAATAGTACTTCAGTATTTTTATAGTATTCACACTTCATACGAGCTTACGAAATGTTAAAACAGGAGCCCATGTTCTGCACCTGATAATGCTTGACACAAACACATTAACAAAGGAATTTTATGTTCCTCCTACTGAGTGTTTTACCACCCAAAAGAAAGTGAAAAATTTTTTGAACTCTTCTGCTTTATCTCTACAAACAGATGAACAAGGATGCTCTTGTTTGAATAAGAAGAGAATGTGCTATAAACATATAAATCTAAATGTTAAAAAGATGTGTTAAAAATAAAAGGATAGCTGTATGGGCTAAGAGGTGAAGATAGCTTAAATTAACATGTTGTAAGAAAGAAAACGTGAGTAAAGCAGTTGTGCAGGGGCAGCAATGCAAAAAGGCTCAACATTTAACACAGGCTTTACTTAAGTACTATTAAAACAAACAGACAAACAAAAAGCAACAACAAAACTTCTATGGATGGCTACATGCACAGCCATCCCAATTGATCCTATAACACCCTGACTGGTTGGTCACAGGCTAATGACATTTGAAGAGGAAGAAGGTCAAAGCTATTATTACAGTGGTGACAACCAATCACACTGGGGGGAAAAAAAAAAGAAAAAAAAGTTTTATTTATTAACCTTAATATAAGAAACCTTTACTGTAGAATATGATTGTACTGTCACTACACACCAGAGGTTTTTAATCCCCAATCATTTCAAAATATTTTACAGTTCATTACCTTTTCAGTTAGATATTGCTGGAAAGACTCTCCTGAGTCTATACAAAAGTCTTAAAAATTCTACTATTTTTACTTTGATATTTCACTTACATGAAAAACTGGATGATGAATTTCAGTGAAGAAAAGCAGACATTTTGCATGAGGATTTGGAGAGTTTTTGAAAGATCTACCATTTTGTTTGTGAAGCTATAAAAACTGTTAACATATCAATAAGTAAAATGTTCGTAAGAACTTGAGTATGTTACTATTGCACATACTACAGCATTGTCTTAGATAAATAAGATGGACTGTATATCTCCCTAATAATACATAGTGCTCTAACAAACAAATACAAAGTTATATTGCCTCTAGGAGGAGATTACTTCTTATGATTCTCATAAGTTCTAATAAGCGTCACTATGAAAAGGTAAGCACTTGTATCACTGTGAATTTTATTCTGTAAAAATCTATCACATATGGTCATTCTTCACATAATATAGCTCCCAAGGCTTATATTGTATTGACTGAATATAATCTGGACTTCATAACAAAAAAAAATGACACTCTTGACATTACAGAGAATGTCTAGTTAACTAAATCACAATGTGAAAATATAGTAGTGTGTTCATGTTTGGCTTTGTTTTGTTTTCAAATGGGTAAGGTAGGCTCTGAAATACTAATTGAGAAAAAAGTGAGGTATATTTTTCTCCATGTTCTACGATATTTGGGAATTTATTACAATCTTCATCAAAAATGGACCATGCAGAAATACACCTCTTAAAGAGAGGAATAAGAAACACTGTTTGGGACATAACAGAAAAGCATGCTTGATGAAAGCGAACATGCAGCCAAAACAGAATCTGCCTTTTCTTTTTCCCCTCCTGTTTTCTTTTTCTTCTGAGTCATGAAATTTGTAAACAATGTAGAATCAAAGTAAAGTGGTCTAAATCTTTAATCCGCCTGAACTGACCCTTATTCTAGTAACTAACTTCCTTGACAAAAAGATATAGAAACAAAAACATTTTAATATTCTGCTAGACAGTAGAAAGTAAATAATTCTAGTAAATAAGAAAAATAAAGCAAAAAATGAATAGCTTGCAATCTGAAATGGCAAATTAGAAATTCTGCATAAAGAGGGAATCATGCAAGTCAGACAAGAAATGTAATCAGCAATCATGAAACTGAAGTCTTCGCTGTTTTTCACTATATTTTGCTCAAGGCCAGTTAGAGCAAAATCAGTGGAATTATGCTGACATGAATCAGATGCAATTCAACAAAAAACACATCCTTCACTTTGAAGAATCAAAACAGAAATCGCATCCTTGGAAGAATCAGCCACTCTACAAAAGGTATTACAGAAAAATGCATCAGAATTCAGCTTGCCCAACAACTTTATCACAACAATAAATAAATAGATAAAAAAATTAATCTGCAGTGGAATGCTGAGCTGATATAAATAATTTGGCATTTTCTTTGGCAATGGAAGGGCTTGCGCTATTTTGCCATTGAGTTATGACACTGATTTCCATGAGCCTGAATTTTACTCAATTACTGAACATTAACATTGGGAATCGGTTCTTGAGAGGGAACTGTTTGAGCTGTTTAGAGTTGAAGACAATGAATAGAATTTTGGGTATTGGAAGACTTGACATAGATATGAGGTCCACACTAGCAGTGATATCTAACCAGAGTCAAGGCCCATGGATGTCTCACAGTAGTTTAGTTCAATAATAATTTTCAGTGAAGGTATTCCATAGTTATGCTGATACAAATAAGACATATCTAGGAAAATGGAAGCTCCTCACCCAGAATTTCTACTAAAAATTATCACAGAATCATAGAATCACAAGGTTGGAAAGGACCTACAAGATCATGTAGTCCAACCGTCCTCCCATTACCACTGCTACCACAAGCCACTAAAACATGTCTTGTGGCTCCTCATCCAGACGCCTCTTGAACACTACCAGGGATAGTGACTCCACCACCACCCTGGGCAGCCCATTCCAGTGCCTGACCTCTCTCTGAGAGAAAAAGTTTTTCCTTATCTCTACTCTAATTCTCCTCTAGTACAACTTGCGGCCACTTCCTCAGGTCCTGTTTGTGGCCTGGGAGAAGAGGCCAAAGTCCTCCTCATCACAGCCTCCCTTCAGAAAGTTGTAAAGTACAATGAGGTCTCCCCTGAGACTTCTCTTCTCCAGACTGAACAATCCCAGCTTCCTCAGCTGCTCCTCATAAGACTTGTGCTCCAGGCCCCTCACCAGTTTTGTTGCCCTTCTCTGGACACGTTCCAGGGCCTCAGTGTCTTTCTTGTAGTGAGGGACCCAAAACTAAACACAATACTTGAGGTGCGGCCTCACCAGTGCTGAGTGCAGGGGGATGATTACCTCTCTGCTCCTGCTGGCCACACTATTTCTAATGCAGGCCAGAATGCCATTGGCCTTCTTGGCCACCTGGGCACACCGTCGGCTCATTTCAGCCGAGCATCAACCAACAGCCCCAGGTCCCTTTCCTCTTCACAGTCATCATCAACTACACAGAAAGGTCTATTCACTTGAATCTAGATGGAATGACACAAACCATCAATGCCTAAAATCTCACTGCTGGTAAAATTTTCTTAACCAGCAGAATGATGATTTAGAAATAGTCTAAGGTGAGGAATTTGAAAGGCATTTAAGGCTTTGCAGTTAATTCTCAAAATCTTTAAAAGGTGCTAATGTGAGAGAATAAAACCATGAAGTAACACAATGCTGAGTAGACAAATACAGATTTGTCATGAGTAGAAACTTAAGACAGGCTTGATTTCACTGAATTCCCACATCTCCTTTCAGGGAAAATGTGGCTTCTAGCTGCTGAATGAGACCAGCTAGATCCTTTATTTAGCTCTGTTCAACCGGACATCACACATCTGAAACTCAGAATTTTTCACCCCCTCCCTTGTCTACAAACACCCAATTAGACATTCAGTTACCTACACCCAACAAGATTAAGAAAAACTGTTTTCCTGCAAAACACGAGGCTAGATGAGGATTAAATAGTTTTTCACTGTGTTTTTTTTTTTTTTTTTTTTTTTTCATGGTATAAGCAGCACAGGCTTTATGAGCTTGAACCCTTATCTTGGAAGCCAGAGCATCTGTAACTGGATGTACCAGAGTTCAATGTATTCACACAATCAAGGATTAGACCTCAGGACTTGAGTAAAGACTACTAGGGTCTGAGTTCTAGAAAATTGGGAAATATGTCTGAAGTTTTTCAAATCTGGTTTCTTTCCTTTTTAAATGGAGCGGATCCATAAATACTCCCATGGATATTTACATCCACAACCAGACATAATTCACATCAGGAGTGCATGTCAGTATGAAATATATTACGTACAAGGTTATAAACAAAAGTTGAATTCTGCCATTCATTTCCAAGTCTGCATCTCTCTTTTCTTCTTGTACCTTAAAGTTTAATCAATCCTAGCATCTACCTATAAATGCACATTGGTATTTTTCTGTAACTTAAATAATATTTTTAACATAGGAGGTAATCTGTCCGTAGTTTCAATAAGACAAAGGCAATTTAAAAAATTGTTTTCATAAATGACATTATTGTGACAATTTATTTTAAATGACACGACAAGCTATATAATCTTTTGTTAGAAAAAGGGGTATCACTGACATGCAAATAACTGAGTATGCTAGGTGGGGGTCCAGTCACTGAAAGAATTGATTGGAAACATTCAAGTTTCTGAAGGTACAGCTTGGAGCCAAGCAGTTATTTTTTCTTTATTCAGTAAAATACACACTCAATATACATTTTCTGAAATCAAACTGGCAGGCATGAATAATATTTGGTTATAATATTTGGTTCATATTTGAGAAATTTAAAATTAACTAAGAAGCATTTTTAGTAAAATATTTCCTTATAGAAAAAGAAATAGTAAAAAATATTTGTTAGTTTGTGACCTATTTTATCTTTTCTTTTTATGCTTCTTCCTCTTCCCTTCTTTTACACTTTATTACCACTAATTTCAGACATCTCAAATTATAACAGGTACAAAAATGCAGAACTTGTACCTGAATACAAATTGGTACAATAGTCAGACATATTTTAAAGTATGACAGACTGTAATTTTTTCTAATCTTTTAAAGAAAACCCTTGTATTACTAGATAAATGCGAAAATCAGACTTTAAAACTATTCTCATGTTGAATAAACATGCATGTCTAAAACCTTGTTTAAGAAAACTATTCACCATGCAAAGTTTTAAATGCACAGTATCAAAGAATAATTTTTGACATTTTGATTCATACATGCTTATAAAGCTCCAAGACAACATGGTTTAATTATAAAACATATTTCTACTGCCTTAGTCATGCCAATTAAATTTGATTGGATACTTTCTTTATTCAACAAGCCCCTTTCATGTCATTTTAATTTACTGTCAAAGCAGCCTGAATATTGGAAACTAAATTATTTACTACAGCCCATAAGCCAATAATGTTCCATTTGTCTCGTACAGAGGGAGACTAGACTAACAAGATTATTAAGGACATTACTTGTAATAGCGAATGTCCTTCACTTTATTTGAGCTTCATGCTGTGCTTTCAGAGATCATACTTCAAAAGAGCTCCATTTCATTCCATCACAGAACCTCTGATATAAATTATTCTTTGCTAGCTTTGTAATACTCTGATCACAGAAAAAGTGGACCCAGTCTTGTTGGGTAAAAACAGAGGCTTCTCTTCTAAGATAACTACATAGTTTATTTGTGCTAAACACCTTTGATGCATTCCCTTGTGACAATAATGCAGAACAGGCAGATATAAGCCCAAATTTATCATAAAGTGATAACATCGCAGAGATTTAGCTTACAAGGGCTTTGGTTGTCTTTGCAACAGTTTTAAGCCAAATTCTGCAATCTAAATGTGCGTGGTTAAAATCAATCCTGTATGTTCTTAAAAACACTGTGCAGGAAATGTAATAAATGTAAAACAACAGGCTTCAGGAAAGTAACAGGTCTAGCATTTCACAGAAATAGACTTAAAAAATAGAATACAAAATTTCTACAGATCTAAGCATGTCAAATAGACTGATAAAGAATTACAAACACATAGACCAAAAAGATAATAAACGGGTGAAAGTAAATCTTGTCCCAATGTTAGATCCACTTTTTGCCTTTTTGTTATGAGTCAATTTCAGTAGGACTCCTAAGTAGTAGACTACCTCAAAGCAAACGAATAATCATGTTTAAATCAATGGAATTGCTTATTTGCCTAAAATTAAATGCGTTTAGAATTTTCTTAATGCAGGATAGTTGTTTCTTATGATATCAGAAAGTACTTCCTGCATAAAAGAAGTTTTTGAAAAATTAAGAAAAAAATCTTCATCTTGACAAAAAGAGACCTAGCAAATGTGAAAATTCCTCCCGGAGCACTGGAAGAAAAGTAGATTATATGGTAATTTCTCCAAATTCATATATACTGATGAACAGTCATCTGAATATGAGCCAGCAGTGTGCCCAGGTGGCCAAGAAGGCCAATAGCATCCTGGCTTGTATCAGGAATGGGGTGGTGAGCAGGACTAATTCATCCTGCCCCTGTACCTGGCATTAGTGAGGCCTCACCTCGAGTACTGTGTTCAGTTTTGGGCACCTCAGTACGAAAACGACATGGAGCTACTGGAGCAGGTCCAGAGAAGGGCAATGAGGCTTGTGAAGGGCTTGGAAAATCAGCCCTGTGAGGAGAGGCTGAGGGAGCTGGGGCTGTTTAGTCTGGGGAAAAGGAGGCTGAGGGGAGCCCTTATTGCTCTCTTCCAGTGTCTGAAAGGTGCTTACAGTGAGAACGGGGCAGGTCTCTTCTCACTGGTGACAGGACGAGGGGAAATGGCCTCAAGTTGTGCCAAGGTAAGTTTAGGCTGGATGCTAGGAAACACTTATTTACAGAAAGAGTTGTCAAGCACTGGAATAGGCTCCCCAGGGAGGTGGTTGAGTCACTGTCCCTGGATGTGTTTAGAGCCATTTGGATGTGGTGCTTGGAGATATGATTTAGCAGTGGGTTCTTAAAGTTAGGGGTACTATGGTTGGCTGCGGTTGGACTTGATGATCTTTAAGGTCTTTTCCAACCTGAGTAATTCTATGAAACACACAAGAAAAATATGCAACATCTGTGAATGTTGAATTTCAGATAAAAATTAATTGGGTAAGGCTTACAGTTCTTAAATTCTAGCTGCTTCTTCAATATTGACCATCTAGAGTTAAGGAAGTAAACTACAAATTATAGAATCATTTAGGTTGGAAAAGACCCTTAAGATCATCAAGTCCAACCGTCAACCTAACAGTATTAGTTCCACAAGTAAACCATGTTTTCCAGACACTACATTCACATGTCTCTTGCCTCCACAGATGGGAACTCCACAGTCTCTTTGGACACTCTGTTCTTCAACCTTTCCGTGACGAAATTCTTCCTGATATTCAGTCTAAACTTCCCCTTCCACAACCTGAAGCTGTTTCCTCACATCTTATCATTTGTCACTTGAGAAAAGAGAAACCTATCTCGCTAAAATCTCATTTCACACAGTGGTAGAGTGATGGTTGCTCCTCAGCCACCTCCTCACCAGAATAAACAACCCCAGATCCCTTAGTTACTCCTCATATATCTTGCCTGGAGTTTGCCATTTTCATCTGCTGTAGATACCTCCTAAAAGCTTACATAATGCAATAGGATATAACTGTGGAAAAAGTAAGGAAACAGCAACAAAGATACAAATCAATTCAGTATCTGTCTAGAAAATGGATGAATAGTCAGGTTAAATTTTTAAAATCTTAAATATCTTGGAAATGTTCACAAAAACTAGGGCCATTTTTAATTTCATCTACTAAAGGACTTTCACGTGTATTTCTGTATGCTTGTTATTTTTCACCTGTTTAGGACATTCATCAGTTAGAAGCTTTAAAATGATGATAAAATAAGAAACACACATACACATGTAAGATAGCAAATAATATAAGAAATAAAAAGTAGAAAAAGGCAGCAACAATGTTTCCTTGGCAAAAGCACTTTCTTATGATGGAGAAGGGCATGAGGTGATAATTTAGTGTTCCAGCGCAGATTTACTGGATAATAGCCAAATATTTCAAGGCAAACACAGCTGTAATGTTTATGTTAAAAACAACAGGCTATGACAGCAGTCTGTCAGACATTCTGTATCCTTCAAGTACTGAAAATAAATTGTTTCTTTTCACACAATAGAGATTGCTAAAGTGCAACATGACAGAAATCTCTGAGAAAATGGAGTTCTCCTTATAAGGATTTGTTATTTGCTTTTTTTTTTTTTTTTTTTTTAGTGCTTTTTAAAGACAATATCATTTACTAACGTCACTTAATGATTTTAATGTGACCTGGAGAATGGAAACATAGAAAAAACGCTACTGATAATGCTACTGCTGATACTAATGGAGAACTTAAAAAAAAAAAAAAAAAAAAAAAAAAGAGATGTGAGAGGTGTAGATTTCTTCGGTATCCCTTTAAGCCCTTTTTACAAACCTGGATGGGAACTTTATGTATCACATATAGAAACAGTACATGAGAACTGTAATAATCTGCTCCTGACATCTATGCAAAAATTTGCCTCTAGATGTGACCATTTTGACAAAACAAGGACTGCAGAATATAGTTGTACAGTATCAGACATGTGAAACAAACATTCTATTATGTATGTTAATATGTGACGCTTCAATTTCAGATTATCTGTACTTGAAAAATAACCCAGTAGATCGCATTAAAAATAAAATAAATTTTATATTTTGGAATCATACTGTGTGACTCCACTACAGTTAAATTATATTTACCTATGAATACCAAAATATTTCTCTAAGACTTCCTGTGTAGTTACCAGAAAAGAGAAAATTTAGTGAGTTGCATAATTTTAAAAATCACTTGCATCAAAGATCTCTCAGTTTTAGATTTTATCATCAATGGCTATTAAATCCAGATGTATTTGAACTAATCTGAAATTAAAAATACATATTTAAACTTGGACATTTTTGTTTGACATATGTCAAATGCAAAGAGTATTCCTTTCAAATCTTTGAGAAAGTGCCCATCAGTTGTCTTCACAGGACAAGAATAAACATTTCACACCTCTGCTAAAAAGGTAAAACTAAAAAATGAAATTAAAAAACACACACTGACAAAGCTCTCCCTCCACTCCCTGCAGATCAGTAAATCCCATAACATCCATATACTTTTGTATGAATCAACAGCATAGATTCCAAATGTTAAGCTGACAAAAGGTAATACTTGTATGCTTCTTAAATTGTCACTGCTTTGTCTTCACATCACGAATAGTTTTTTAGCTCATTTAGCTCAAAAATATAAATGAATATGTAGCTCTCTTTTAGCAGGAAAAAGCATGAATGCAGTATTCCACAAAATACACACTGAAATATATATCACACTCTTACAGAAGGCACATTAAACTGATGTATTAATATATGTATGTCCCATGTAAATATTTTATGCATGTATCTAAACATAGGCATGCATTAATGTATATGTAATATACGCATAAAAATATATAAAAATATACTACAGTCAAAGTAGTCATTAAGATTTGTTTCAGCAGATCTAGCCTTGGAAAAATCTCATGTATGTGCAGCATATGAATATAGTTCTCAGCTACTCAGGGTACACAAGAGCTGAAACTCTACTGAAGCAATTTTGAAATCTGGTCTCCTGCTTTTATCCCAAACATTTATTTAATATGAGCCTACATGACAGGATACACTTCCTTTTCATATTCATGTAAGTTCTTTGACAAAGCATAAAGCTGAAGTAATGTTCATGTAATGATTCAATGTTCAATTGGGCCTTGTAAAACTATATAGAAAGATGTTCAACAAGTAGTTTCACGCCACTTTTCTCAATTTCTGTTACATATATATTTGTATTAAAAGACAAAAAGGATGACTTCCTTAACATTTCTGACTAAAAAAATTATGTGCATAAACTAACGTGTTTTTTTCCTGATTGAACTTTACACACCATGTTCCATTTTGACTGAAACAGTGAAATAACTAGCATGTTGCCTCTCTGAAGCCGAAAGCAATTTCCTTTTCTAATTTTAGTTATGCAAAGCCTATGGGCATCATCAGCATTTAGTAATTAGTTTTATAATTACTGCTGTTTTGCTCACTGTCATTCAATTTTTCTTACAACATGGTCTGGGATTGAAACATCCCATACCCACAGCTGTGTAAATTACCATCCATTTATAAGACAAAAAAAGTAACATTCAACATACATCATTATTCAGTCAAGAATGTGTTATTCGTACTTAGGTGATGCTCTGAGTACATAAGCTACCCAGTAAAATACAAAGGAAAATATAATTCAAATACTTAGTAAATGCTATATAAGATAAAAATGTCTGGAGCATTTAAATTGGAAATAAAAAAAATTTCCATTAAAAACCATTTCAGTCTATTCTTGCTGACAATGTGTGTTTCAAACATGAAAAATCCCACATCTTTTTTGCTTAGGGAGATATTCAGGTACTGAGCTGAGAAACTGTCAAATTTAGATTTACTGATACTACAATTAGGATCACTGTTTTTACAAAAATTCATAGTATGACTACTAACTACTAAGTCGCTTAACCTAGAATTAGCTATCAGTATAGAACGTCAATACAGTTAGACATGGTATTACAACATATTCTCCAGTTAATTATATGAATTCTAAAAATACAAATAGGTTTTGGTGTGACATTCATTTAAATCCCCAAATTTGCCTTAATGACATTATACTACAATAAATTAAAGATTGGCTAGAATTCTCAGGTAAATAAATTACACTATTTTGCAAACATTGTTCGTCAAACTTGTTTAAAAAATTAAAACCTAATTTGAAATATGATGTTAATTATGAGTTTTTATAGGATGGAAAGATAAAAGAATGAAAAATGGATACCGTCTTCTTAAAATATGCATAATTTCTTCAGTGAGAGAGACATTGCATTTTCTAGAATGTCTGTTTTAAAATAAAATCAAGGTAAGAATAAAATTCCTATGAAAGGTGCTGACAGTTAGCTAGCTGAATACTGCTCTACAACAGTATAACCTCCCTTGCAGAGGGAACCAACTTTCCCCAGCACTAGTTGGTCCTGAGAGAGCAGATATGGAACAGGACGTCAGGAATGAGTCTACTGATATTTCTAGTTCTCTCCTTCCAAGGAAAAGGAGAGTCAGAATAACATGCTCGTTCTAATCGTAAGCTTTTGTCAATCTTAGCTAGGAGAAAACAGCTGCTAATAAACATAAAGCTGTCATACACAAAGGGTGGGATTTTGCTCAGCCCAGGGAAGCGGTAGGGGAAATATTCCACTGCCAAATCAAGAATTAAGTGGGTTGCTTTCAAAGATTTTTGCAGTCATTCACTCTATTTTCATCTCCCTGATGTTGTCTTGTCAGGTGTCTTTCTTCTTTGGCTTAATAAATCAACAAACAGGAGAAAATAATTCTAAACTTTTTTTTTTTTAATATTCTTTTTATTGGACAAATGTTAGTTAAGAGTGTATTTACTGAAAATACACAGAATTCAGCATGACTTGGGTCAGAAACTTCATTGTTCTCCCACAGAATAAAATTTGAGAAACTTAAACACTGGAAACTGAAAACAAAGCTTTGCATGTGAGGAAATACAGGACAAGAAGATTCTCAAAATCAAGACAGGGGCAGTCATAGAACTTCTTTTTATTCCTCTTTAGTTATTTCTGCTTACAGATTAGCAGTTGCAATATTCTCCAGGCCCACCCTCCCTAATAGCTCTATAGATTGCAAATTGCCTTGGCAATTACTGCCATGGGAAAGCTGGAGGCTTCTCATATGTATTCTCACCAGCAAGGCTGTGCTGTGACCACCATGCAAAGCTCATCAGGATCTGCAACCTCACATGCAGCCCTACCACCCCCTTCATAGGCCTGACCCGCTGTAAGTCCAGCGGAAAAGCAGGTTATCTGAAGACCATAAAATTGCCAGGTATTCTCATCCCTGGGGTCTCTGGTCTCCCACTAAGTCCCTGATAAAACCAGGAAAACAACTCCGAAAGACTGATACTACACACCATGCCAAAAACTGACTTTTGTATACTCTGAATCTCTGTATCTCTTCTAATTTTTCTCTTATGATGGCAGAACTCTTCAAGTGACAATTTCTTTTTTTCGTTTGTTTGGGTTTAGTGCTTAGTACCTGAGAACCAGTGTATAGAAAAATATAATCTCTGTCCTCCTTTATTTCTTAAAATACAAAGGAACTATGTAGCACATCATTTGTGAGTGGAATAAATGATTTCACTGTTTAAACCCTTGAAGACAGGTAGCCAACTGGGGATGACCTGGCTGCACAGCTAGGTCAAAAAAAAAGAAAAAAAAGAGATCTAAGCAAAATCAGTAAAATCCAGATTTATCTATTAGTGATTCTTAAGTTGTGGGCTTAGATATCAGAAACAGACGGATTCAAATGCAAGGCTTCTTTCTTCTTTGAGATATGTAACTAGAGTTATTGAAATTTTACAGGAAAGATGCCTGAATAAACCCATTCTATTCCTGCTAGATGTAGCATTTTGTTCATTGATTCACCATTCAAATAGTTGAAAATTATGTCATACAAGATGGCTTCTGTTTGCTTGGATGTCACAATTTTACACAGTATTTCAAAAACAGCTGCAAAATGTTCTCTTCGTGTGTTGTTCAGGACAGCACAATCTTACACTAATCTGCACAAGCATAATGACACAAATATATTTTAAAAGACAGAGTAACTGATAAACTGAAATCTTTAGTTACCTGTCAAGTCACAGCAACACAATTTGGTGATAAATGAGGGAAAAGTGGTTGAATTGACCTTCCTGTGCTGCTGACAGTGAAAGCAGCTTTTTGAATTCTGAAAAGTGTCCCAAAAATCCTCTCCCCACTTTGGATGCATCCACTTAAACTTTGAGAAGAAGGAAAAGAGAATTCATATGGAAGAAGTCTTGTTTGATGGAAGGACCAAATAACAAGTTACTGTCTGTAGCGTTGACTTTTTGTTAGCTTTTGAATAGACTATGTGATAACACGTGCAAAGTATTTTGAGATCTTCAAATTACAAATCTCTGATAAACGTGAAAAAGTAATGCTGTATATTCCAGAAAGCCTCTTCATTCATAAAATATTCGTGGCCATATGTCTGTAAACTAATAGCTATTACCAAAATGGTATGAAACATGGCACAAAAAGGTGTGAAAAATAGCACAAAGTAGATCTGATACATCTTCAGGGAAGTTTCAGGGGAAAGCACTCCAACATTAACAACTTTCAGTGGCTATCAGAAATGCATTTTTTTTTTTTTCATTTTGTCAGTGCTTATTAATCCCAACTACACTGACAGTCAAAGGTTAAAAAATAGAATAAATTAACATTATTGTCAATCACTACATACAGAATAATAATTAACTCAGTATGTTTATTTACCTACTTTTGCTACTTGATTAAATGAATGATTGATGACAGGTTCCTTGTTTTCTTTTCATTTTTTGTCAGTATAAATGATTGGTACGAAACTAAACAGTGGTATTAAATGAAATCATTGGAAGCATAAAATACACTACAAGTGGACTCTAGTGATTTCAACTTTCTTATTAACTCTACTGTAACTTACTAAAATACATTTATATATACAAAGTACTCTATTAATAGCAGAAATAAGAACCTGTAGAAACGCAACCTAATTTACCCTGCTCCTAATACAATGTATAATTATTTAGGTTTACCCTTTTAAAAAGCATCTTTTTAAAGGTCTGTGGAGTTGTTCAAACAAACACATTTATACAACTTATTCTTTGAAAACACATCAAGTGTGTAAAGAAGCCAAAGCACTCCTAAATTTTGGCTGTTGTTTTAAATAATCCAATACTAGCAGACAGTTTTGAGGAAGAAATGAGGACAAATACAAGTAAGGTATTTGTCCTTACAATTGAAAAATTGTCCCTTGGTTAACATAAAACGAGAGAAGACAGTGGTCAAGATAGAGTCAAATAACTATCTAGTCAACCTGTAACGGCATTCCAGGCAGGGCAGGAATGAGCAATGCTGTCACAGAGCCGTGGATTTTCCTACTTTCACACATACTTCACAGAAGACTTCAAGTTCTTATATCACTTTGTTTCTTGTAGGATAGAAATGAAGTAATCAGACCAAATTGTCGAGAACGGACAAAATCCCTATGCCTCTGAAGCACAAAGGCAAATTCTCCCAAGCTGACCAAAGATTGCTGTTTGGGGTAGGAAAGTTGTCTGAATGTGACTGTATTTCTGGAAAGTTGAGCGAATTGACCCAAGAGTCTTAGAAGACAGCTTTTCTCAGGAATTAAAAAGAAAGTAAAGTATCTTTCTCCCAAAACAATTGACAGAAGAAAATGGCTGAGAGCTTGAAATCTTTGTCTGTTACTTACAGAATTTACTTTTGAGAATATATACTAAAGGAAGTCAATGGCAAAATCTGGAATTTAGTTATACTCATGAAGAAACTACCTAGCTCAAAAGAAGCCAGTTTTTCTTTAAGATAAAGTTATTTCTATTACCTGGAAAAGCTAGAGAAAGCTGTACTGAAACCACACAGATAGTTTGGGTCCCTTTAGCTCTAATTGTGAACCAAGGGAAGTATGCATTCAGAAGAGCTTTTCCACTTATTTCCACACAATCTCTGGTTCCAGTTAACTTTCAGTTTTTGAAGATGAATTCTTTTTCCTGCAGGGCTCTGGCTTCTGCATACCACAGGACTGTGGTAGTGTGTTTGCATGCAGATACTTGTTTCCAGAGATCTTCTGAATTCTGCAGGTAAGCCAACACTGAAGTTGTGTCTATTCTGGCCTTTTTAAGATGTTAACAGTGAAAGCACTTTCTCCAGAAGATTACTAGATTGCTTCCCCAATCTCACCTTTTGATGCTTGCACTCTAAGTTCAGTTCTCTCTACTACAACCTGTTCCCACTGAAATAACTCTGCTGTTGAGAAAGAATAAAAAACAAGGATAACTTTCAGCAGTCACGATAAGGCCTGAGAATTTGCTGTTGTCATTGTTCAGCCCTTAGCCAGAACCACCATAAAGAAATCCATGTTAATGTCCAAAGTTTTGAAGAAAAAGAAAGCAAGTCATTCATATTACAACACAATGCATATTAAGTATGCCACTGGAATAAATCAGAGGATATCACACTGAAATAGATACTGGACTTTTAACTTTAGGCTTTTATGACACTTACTGAAATACTGTTTTCAGCTGTGGTTTTCTCCATTCTGAAAATATGTTAGAAAATTGGATAGCTCTCAAATAAGAGCTACAAGAGTGATTAGACTTCAGAAAGTCATTCCCTATAGTGAAAGACTAAGAAAGCTCAATTTATTTAGTCACTGAAAAGAAGGTTAAGAGGATCACAATACCTACATGTGGAAGAGATTTCTGACAGTAGGCAGCTCATTAATCTAGTGAAAAAGGCATACGAAGATCCAGTGTTTGGAAGCTGAAATAAGACTACAAATGAGGCACATTTTTTTCAAAGTAACAGTAATTAACCATTGCAACAATCTGCCCAGGGATGCAGTTGATTCTTTCTCATTTAAATGATTTACATCAACACAAGATACCTTTGTAAGAGATAAACCTACAACTCAATCAGATGCAGAAATTACTGGATGAGATTCTCTGTCTAGGGTCTGCAAGAAGTCAGACTGGATGCCTATCACAGCTGCTCAACATTGTACCTTAACAAAACAGTTCTGCAAGTGCTCTCCACTTCAAGAACCAATCATCTCATGATCATCCTTTGTATGCTCCAATGAGACTGTTGGAGATAACAGCTACAGAAGCTAAATGTGTAATGAGGCTGGGTGAGCTGTTACGTTTCCTCTCAGTTCCCTAAAAGTAGCTGTGAAATAAAGCTTGCCAATTAAGACTTCAGGATAGCACACTGGAGCAAAAGAATAGGAGATGAAATAAAGGAGAATGGGACACAAACTAGAAGGAACAGAGAGCAAGATATTAAGAGTAAGTAACAGCTAGAGCTTATGCACAAAATACCGAGAAAACTTCATTATGAAGGTTTTAGAAAATACTAGATGCATTTTTTATAAGTTACACCTAATTAAGACAACATTACACAGAGACTGAATATAAAATGAATTGGCATTTGATCGTTTCATCCACCTTGGGCATATGTCCTACTTGTAATTCTGAGAACTATCACCTCACAGAAATTGGTCATGTTTCCTAGTGAAATGATCACTAAATACAGTATTTTTGCAAAGGACTTGAATATAACCTTCCTGCTAAGAAACTGGACGGAGCCCTAGGACATGGGACAAGAGCTCTATTACCTGCTCTACCACACGCTTCTCATGTGATATTGAGCTAGTCACTCTTAACTGGCTTTGCAAATGTGCTCAGCAGCTGCTTCTTACGATCAGATTACCGAAGTGCTGAAATCTTTTGAAAATCGGGCTATTTATTTCATTTCTGAATAGGATCAGAGATCTTTTGAAATCTGGCCCTAGTTGGGGTGCTATGCTCTTTTGAAAAGCTAGCGGTAAATTTGTATATGCCTCAATTTCTCTATTTGCATTATCAGCACTGTTCTGCTTCATCAGGAGGATGAGAAACAGCTGGCATGTGCAGCAATTCAAATTTGAAAGGGGGACATAAATGTAGAGTTGCTCAGATAGTTTCAGAAATGTCACATGTACCTTAAAAAAAAAAAAAAAAGCAAACAAAAGCCAGTTCCTATGCACATATGTGGTTTTCTATAAAATCTAAAGTAATGTGAAGTTGGTAGTATCAGTCTTCTTGCTGTACATAATGGCTGGAAATTCTCTATGTGTAAAAATTGGAACAAAAATATTTCTCCATCTTTCTTTTATGATTATGAATATGCATTTAAAGGCTTTCCAGATGATTAAATAAGACATGAAATTTTCTACTTGCATGTGGCATCACTCCATGCAAAGCAAAGCAAAAATAATTTTTACATAGAACAAATAGAACACACACATGCAGATGCACACAGATGCAAGTAAAAATTACAGGGACTGACATGCTCAAGCAATGAAATTAAGGTAAGCGTTTCCTAGCAGCTCTAACTATGAGGAAGGCTATGACACAACTGGAGTTAAGTAGTTTGTTAGGAATTTGTCTTTCTTTCTTTTCTTAGGTAAAGAAATCACAAGATGACTAATTTCAAAGAACTTTAAAAGAAAAATATTCATCTTGTCTCAAAAGGTAGCAAACAAACAAAAATACAATTTCTTAAGGTAGCTGATTATTTGAAAGTATCAACTCAGTACTCGACAGTGGGGAGATTCCTATTTTACTCCCATTCTCAGAGAGTTGTAGAGGCTCACACATTCTCTAAATTGTAAGTTCTCTATGAAGTGTGTTCTTTAATTACAGACAGCTAATGAAAACAGTTTTTACCGATCTCTCTAATGTCCTGGGAAAGTCTTTACTATGGATTCATTGTATTCTACTTTATATCCCTGATTGAAATAGGAGACCACAAGAGCATAGGGATTTGGTGGAAACTTGATTTCCTTCCTCAGTCTTCAAAGAGAACAGTTGCAGAAATTAAGCTGCGTTGATATTGTGGACAAACTTTGGTCAGGCTGTGGTTATGCTTGCATGTTATATCTATATAACATCACTGCACTTTGATTTTGAAAATTGCTTGGTCTAACTTGAATATCTAAAACTTATCTGTGGCCAAAAGAGCATCCAATTTGACCATTACAAGAAAGTAAGAATTATTATTAAATTCATGTACTTCAAATTTCATTTTCAGGGCTTTGCAGATTATTTACCACTCAAGTATTTAGACAGCCAGTTGGGAAAACACCAATAAATATGTAATTGCAAGTATACAAAATAGAAAAAATAGACATGCTCTCTGCATGAAAAGCAAAACAAAACAAAAACCAAACAAGTCAAAAAACAACAACAACAACAAAAACCAATGTGGGTTGTGGTTACTTTCACTTCGGACAAGATATTTTCTGAGTCATAACTTTCCACCTGTGATTAACTCGTTTTGGAAAAAACAAACAAACAAAAAAAACACAACATTGATTTACATCCTCATGTCTAGATGCTAAATAAGGACTTGGAATCTATTAGAATCTATTTCACTGCCTCTTCATACACAGGTACACAGGTATTTATTATACCTTCAGTGATCTCAATGAGGTCTTAAGGAAGATATGACAGAAGTTCAGATGACCCAGAAATAAAGTAAATTACATTAATAGAAAGAAAAGGTATTGCTAAACACTATTGAAGGTAGCCAAATTTCAAGCATGATCTTACATTCTCTGCTCAGCCAAGGAGATTCAGATATGATGTTTATATTGAAACTGTTAAATCCAACCACAAGATGCAATTCTTAAACCGTTTATTTACCATATGGAGCACTATAACATTAAGCTTTACAGAGGCTCTCTTCCAAAACATTCTTCATAGCAAAGTCACTTTTCTTCTGTTCAAAATAGGATAAATGAAAAGACAAACAAAAGTTCTATTAGATATTGCGGTCCACAGATAGCAACAGCCTTTTTTTCATTTTTCAGATCAAAGCTACATCAATGATGAATTCTTGCCTGTTTCCCATTACTATAAGCAAAGTGTAGAACAAACATTTTTGGCACACAGCCTTTATTCACATCTGCAATTGGCAAACCCCATCACCTGCATAATTTGAAAAAGCCATGTAGGCTGCACAAATAATTTAAGATGTTCATGCCTCTAAAAAAGACGACCTGGAGTTAACCTGTGCAACATAGAACATGAATGTAAAACCATATGGAAACATTTCGGAAAAGTGAACTGTTGTAACATCAAGTTTCACATAAAAATTTCTACTGCATGAATAATTAACTCTTCTTGACAATACATATCATTATATGATGGGAAATTAGTTTTTAAGTTGAAAGTTTTCCCTGACTTATTTTATCATCATCACAAAGTTTGCAGCCAATGCAACCATCAATACAGTTCTCGTTCTGACATATTTACCCACTGCGAGACTGAAGCCCATGCTATTGCCACAACCCACACAACCCATACTCTTGATATTCTTGGCTACGAATTAGAATTACAATATCCACCATCTTTTATTTGGAAAGTATGTGAATTCTGAATGACATAGTGGATTATTATCAATGGACATACAAAACAAAGGAAAAATGAATTAAGTGAACGGTTAATCATGTTTTTATTTTCTTTTAAATAGCAAGTTTTTATGAGTTTCTCAATACTAAGACTTCACCAAGAATTCAAGAACTGTAGATGCAAACATGGAGAAAAATGCAGGTATACAGAAATCAATACCAAAGCTGTGCAAAAGAGGAAGGCTTCATGCCCATTCAGAACTCCAAGTAAGAACTTTAAAAAACAAAAACAAAAACAAAAAAAAAACCCTGCATCAACTGCCTTAAAAGAAGACAAGACATTAAAATCACCTGTTCTTTTTCCTTGGTCATATAAATAGTCACTGTTTGGTTGTTTTGCTATCTAATTGTTAAGTTGTAAGGTGGAGTTGTAGCAATAAACAACTCTTGCGGGCACTGATATCTGATTGACAATATTTTGAAAAAGTATTAATTTGCTAACAGCAGTAAATGCATTTTGTCTCCACACAAGTGATGGACAGAACTTTTTATGATACAAACAAAACACCATTGGTAACTAAATCACTCTATCATTTCTGCTGGCACTGAAAGGATAGGGGAAGTTCTTTTCATGCCTTTGCTCATGCAAAAGAAACGAGAGCTGAACTTCAAGTGCTTTCCCCATTGTTCCTGTTCTGCATCACAAGAAAACCTAAACATTTCAAACTTTCATTAACAAAATTAACTACAAAACAACAGCCAGTAGCCTGGAATTCAGGAAAGTCAGGATAAAGAATGACTAATACTATAATAAAATGAATAGAAAATTTATATATAAATTCCTAGTATTATTATATATTTAATCATTTCATTACCCTGAAATAAATTTTATGATGTTTGATTTAAAAAGTTACACAGAGCACTGTCAGTGACCCAAACACCATTGTAACTTGCAGATTTTAAATTAGCAGTGATGCCATATTTACTGCCAGTTTACTGATGATCGTACCCACTGTGATTTCTGCAGAAACCCAGAGAAGCTCCTTTGTACTTTTCACTTAGATATGCTTTCCAAGATTAGCTATATAGTAAATTCAGATAGGCTATGATCTGCTAAATTTCCTCCAGTTTTTTAAAACCATAACCTTATGAACTAGTAAGTGGAAAGCCTTAAAAATATTCCACTATACAATGTACATGTGTTGCTCTGAAATTAATGCCTCCTATTTATTTCCATGGAAAATATCACAGATTCAAAGAGCACAATAACACTATTTGATAGAGCAAATTCTCAGCTACAAAACACAATCTGCCTCAGACACTGTGGGCCAACATTCAAAGCCTTCTTCCTCCAGCTACATCACGGCAATCCCTGGTGAATGGAAAAAAGGCAATGCTACACTCATTTTTTAAGAAGGGTAGGAAGGATGGCACAGGGAACTACTGACCTGTCAGCCTCACCTCTATGTCAGGAAAGATCATGGAGCAGATCCTACTGGAAGCTATGCTAAGGCACATGGAAGAGAAAGATAATGTAAGACAACCAGCATGGCTTCACCAAGGGCAAGTCCTGACTGATTAATTTAGCGGCTTTCTATGATGGCGTAATTGCATCAGCAGACATCAGTTAAAAGAGTCTGTTGTGACAGGACAAGGGGAGATGGTTTCAAACTAAAAAATGGGAGATTTAGATTGTACATAAGGAAGAAGTTTTTTTACAGTAAGGATAGTAAAGCACTGGAACAGGTTGCCCCGAGAGGTGGTGGGTGCCCCATTCCTGTAGACTTTCAAGGTCAGGCTGGACAGGGCTCTGAACAACCCGACTGAGCTGTAGGTGTCCTTGTTCACTGCATGGGAATCGGACTAGTTGATTTTTAAGGGTCCCTTCCAACTCAAATGATTCTATGATGATTCTGTGATACATATCAGCCTAATGAGGTCTGAATGCTTTTAGTAGTTCTATTGACATGCTGGGCAGCAGAGCTCCATTTCATTTTTCTACCTCTTCTAGATTTTTCCTTAAAGTATCTACTTTTCTTTGTAAACTTTTGGCAGCTTGGCAGCTTAGACATTCCAGTTTATCTTAATTGCCAGATATTCCCCTTTTATTAGCTATTTTTTTTTCATAAATGGACATACTTTTTTCATATTATTTGCATTAATTCTGAAAAAGTATGTAATTTTATATTTTCAGGTGCATAAGAAATCATCATTTCATATAATCTTTTCTCTAAGAGTTCTAGCCAACTTTTATTCTATTTTTTCCATCTAAATTTTTCCTCACAATCAATTTCACATATAAGTTTCACCATTAGACAATTAGTCCCTAAAAAGGACCAAGTATATTGGTTGGCACCCTACTCCATTTGCAGAGATTGAAAGCAAACAGGTCATGATCACTTGTCACTAGGCAACCACCAACTCTGAGTCCAGTATTCAATTCATCTTATCTACCACAATGAGATTCAAACAGAGCTACCTCATTCTGGGTTCCATATCTTTCATACTAGAAAACCATCAATAATTCTCACAAAGAACATTAAAATTTTTACCACCATTTTTACTGCCTGAAATTTCCAGCTCTTGTTTCTTACATTCAAACCCCACCTAACAATCTTTTCCTTTTAACCTATGTAAAAGACAGATAATTAAACAACTTACCACAACCATAATGCCACTCCTATGACCAAATAAACAGGTTTACAATGGATAGGTATTACATTTATAATCAGTGTTTCATACTTATACGCAGCCAGAGCACTGCATAGTGGCTTTCACATCAGTAGTAATCAGATTTTCCTATCAATAAGAAAAATACCTGCAAGAGAAGGAGAAGTAAACTATAGAGCTCTCCAGTACAAGAACAGAAGATCTCTGTGAAGCAGGACAGGCAGATCTGGAGACCCCTCTCATGGTAAATAATAATGCCAAATCATCTGTGTTATGCTGTATTTGCTATGCCATCTGATCTTTTCATGTCTGACAGTTAAAAACAGTGTCTTGGGCCAAAAACAGTGAAGATCAAAGTGATTTTTATTTCTTCACCTCTGTGGATGGTTTCTCTGAGAGAGAGGAGTTCATAGTGACTCAGAAGATAAGGCTGCTCTCAGAGGAAAGCTTGTGTGGTTTAACAGAGGAAGGCTAATACTATCTTGCTTCTACTCAGAAGACAATATTCAGTTTAAAATACAAGATGACAGTAACAGATAATGTTATCTAATGAGATGATTCAGAACTGAACCATTTATTTATCTCTTCAAAATATATACCTATCTAGTGTAAAAATAACTAGATAAAATTATTTAAATAAATGAAGATAATCTTCTGACATTTACCATACTTTCCAATTATTGTCATTGCTTATTTTCTTTCTCAGAAAATTCAAAGCACCAAATTCAATCCCAAGTTCCACAGTATGTTAAAACATCAAGTTCTTTTTCAACCTATTTGTTTTTTGTACTTTGTTTGCATTGATAACTAACTCTGAAAAATATGCAAGTTTGAGGTCTTTACGCAGCCTACCAGTCAGTCAGTACTTCTACTGAGGTCTTTTCCACTCTTCAGTGAATCTCATTCAACTCATCATCCCCCATGACAGAAGATAAACAAGATAATTTTACATACATAAAATAATTTTTTGCTTTAAAAAAAATGTTTACCACAAACTAACTTATAGCTTGAAATTGCAGGTAATCCCTTAATTGCTTTTTTCAGTCAAAGAAAATGCCTAAACTTATCTTACATGCTCTAGTTTCCACGTCATATCATTTAGCAGGAAGTCTACTCATGGCCTAGCACAAATACTTGCATCTCCAAAGACAAAAATACACACCTCAGTTTAACCAAAAAGCATGAAAATAATCATGGCAAATTTACAGGAGGAGGGTTTAGAGAATTAGGTATAGACTACTGAGTTTAATTGCTTCTTCAAAAGAAAGAGAAATAAAAAGTGTCAGGCACTCAGCTCAAAGATCAGGAGCCAGGAACCTTCTTTTTACAGTGGTGGGGATTCTGACCTAGTACTGGCATCCCAAAACGCCAAAAACAATATACAAGGTATGACTTTACATCAGCCACAGATATTCCACACATGACAGAACACAACAGTACATTTGCAGACAATGGTATTTCAAAATTTGAAGGTGCTCACAACAGACTGATGTTGTAAAAGTACTATGGGGCCTTCTGTATGTGAGGCCATCAGAATACACTGGAGGACCATTGGAGGATCATGTAAAGCACCATTTACTGGTGGAACGCATTGTACACCCTATAAAAACACTTTCATTCCCAGATCAGAACTTCCAGAAAAGTCCCTTTGCAAAAAAAAAAAAAAAAAAAAAAAAAATTGCTTAGGAATTAATTCACTTTTCAGAATATTTCCCTTAAATACAGATTCAAAAACTTCAGAGTGCTGGGAAACAAAGGGAAATAATACTGTTATTCATAACTTATTGAACGTAGTATGCAAAGAATAACAATTTTACTCCTACTGACTCTAACTAACTTTTTGATCAGCTTCTGCCATAAAAGAATAATTTCCTGAACTTTAAGAACTGTAATCATTAAACTCACCTGCTACAAGTTGTGTGTATATTTGTTTATGAGGACTAATACTTCCTACATACAGAAAGCCTTAGACAATGCACCAAAAAAATTGACTGAAGTCTGCTGATGGAAGATTTATCCGTTTTTAGCAAATGTCAAATCATTGGCTATTGCTTTTAAGATTAATAAAAGATATAATGGTCTCTAGATAACCTCTAAATAAAGATTACTATGAATGGAGAAATGATTTACCAATAGTCACCACAATGATATTTCTTTAAAGGTTACAATCATAAGTTATTTAGCTGAAACACTGCTGAGAATGCCTGGTCATTTCTTGAATAATGCATAATGTTCATTGTAGATCTGATCTGTATTATAACAATAGATATTTCTAAAATAATGGAGAAAACTATCTGTTACTTTCCAATTGCTCAAGATATTTCCATGAAGTAATTGACTCTGAAAACATTATATGGAGTCACCTTAGAGTTCATTTGCAAGCCAAGCTCATAGCGATCACTACACAATAGGCATAAGAGAACAAACTCATCATCTTTCATAGACTTTTCAGGAAAGCTGTGACTAATACAGGGCAGAGTAAAGGACCTTTTTGAAATCCTAAATTAAAAGGAATAAATTGCTGTACAGTACTGGGGAACAAATTTTAAACTAAGCTTTGAAATTTAATTATTAACACCAGCAGACCATCACACTGGATGGTAGGAGAGAGGAAGTGAGGGAGGGAGTGGAAAGAAAAAGCAGTTCCCTACACCCTATGCCATTCATAAAATTTTAGAAATATATTTGAGTCTATACAGGAGATTGCATGGGCATGAACAAAGCATAATGTCTAATGTTTTATTATAGGATTATCAACTATACTCCATACAAAGTTGCAAACTATTTATATGAGCTTGTTTATCCTTATGAATTTCCTCAAGGACAGAAAAACGTGACCTTAATAAATGAAAATGAATTTCTTTTGAAGTAATTTCATGAATGTTTGATCAGAATGTGTTAACAGAGCTCCACGTAAGGAGAACTGGTGAAGTAATAAATTATACTTCTACTATACAGTTCATCCAGCTTATAGTGAATTCATATACAATGAAACACCATTTATTAGTAATAATTAAGTACGATTTCAATATTTTCACACACACACACACACACAAAAAAAAAAAAAAAAAAAAAATCAATCCTAGTTAGTATAAGGAAAACCTACTCAAATATTATCAAAAGCAAAAATCCTTCTTTATCCCCTGCACAGCCATTATGCCTAGAGGAATGTGAATTAACTCATCAGAGGTTGGAAAGACATCAACTGTTTACCTAGGTTTTTTTTATAGGGACAAAAGAGTTAACTTAGATATCAGCATAACTAGTCTGGTCTAAGAATAAGGTTTAATTTTCCCTTAAAAAACCTTTCCTTTGTCAGAATCTTTGCCCAAAAGGAAGCCACGGTATTCAAATATATATTCTTATTCCACAGGAGAATAACGAGAAAGAAATCCCAGATACTCTGGAAACATAAGCAGAGATCTGCAGAGACCACTTTCTACAACACAGGACATCTAGTAAAAGCTTAGCTACAGGAATATTGGGAGGAATTATGTATTTCAACAAATAGATCACAGATTCTAGAACAAGTTCACTTTATTTCCATCTTGAAACATTGCTTAATTACCAGAGAGTAAACTCTCATCCTGAGAAAATGGTGAACATTCGCATGTTATATAAGAAGCCTGATGAACTATGTTATACTCATGCCCTGGATGATGCAACTATTATCCATTTTTTTCTTCATTAAAATTATACGTGGCGTGGCAAATGATACAACTGAAATATATGAAGTGACACAAATATATCCATCTAATAAATCATCAGCCCAAAAGTCCTTTGGTTACTGCCCTCCATGTCTATCTCCATCCACTGAAAATTATAACTTTGCTTAAGTAATATTTCTTCCTTAAATGAAAGAGCAACTAAAGGCTCCTTTCACTTGCAGCACCAGTAACCCTTTGTGGGCAGTTGTGGTTTAATAAACCACTAGTTTATAATACTTATTAAACAGCAAGTTCACACTCTTCTAAATAAATAGCGTAATTTAAAAAGTTACACAAAATGTTCAGTTTATATAAGTCACTGGAAACTCTAGCTTGGAACAATACACATATAACCTCTAAAATCAAAGTTCTGATTCATCTAATACCAGACTTGTATGGAGATTCATGACCAAAACATTAGTTTTGCCACCCAACTACTTGTTTTAAGATGAAAAAAAAGGGTGTTCAGTATTGAAAACAGGCTATATTAGCTGAAGTGTTGAGCCTACAGGCTCAAAAGTCAAAATGAATTTATATGCATTGCAGAAT
Source organism: Alectoris magna (assembly GCA_030625065.1). Classification (NCBI taxonomy): domain Eukaryota; kingdom Metazoa; phylum Chordata; class Aves; order Galliformes; family Phasianidae; genus Alectoris; species Alectoris magna. The sequence continues at coordinate 25,025,896 of CM060565.1, forward strand.
GATTAATAAAATCATGGTCTCTAGCCTAAAGATTTAAAAATTTTGATGTTATGTTCATGAACTTGAAGAAACAATCCTGCCTTTAAGCTTTAATGATGGAAATTGAGTGATTGTTTGAGTCCTTACATCAAGAAATAACACCACGTTCCTCTCAAATACACCCATTGATAAAATATTAAAATAAGAAAAACAACACAATCATTGCTAAATAACTTTGAACAGTTAAATTTATGTTACCTAAAAGACTTACTGTTGTATTATTTATATCAGTAGATTTGTTGTTAAATAAAAATAAATAAAAGAGGTTTATTTCACCTTCACATGGTGTCTTTCTCATGCAGACCTCAGATTTCCACATTTGTATCCCTTTAAAGGATTTGATATGCAGGGAAAGAAGAAAGGATTATGGTAAAAATTTCAATTTAGAGGTTACTAAAGGCTGCCATAGTTGATACAATACAATGTATTTAGGCCATACCTTTTACTGACGTATTAGGTGGAGGTCCTTCCATTCTCAAGTTCCATGGAGGATCGCCTTGATTAGCAAAGTCCCTCATTTTCAGATAGCTAATTGTAAGTCGAATGATGGATGCCTTGTCAAGCTGGCTGGTAATGGCTGCAGGCAGTGGCAACAACTTTGCCAACTCATAGAATTCAAAATTCTCCTTTCCCCGGCGAGAGCGAGCAGCATCTCGGGACTTTTCCTTCCTCAAAGCTTGTAAACTGAAGAAAATAAACAAAGTAGGACATTCATCAATATTAGCGTTCTGTCACATGTAGTAAACTTGCTTTTTCATTGCTGATTTTCTATGTATATTACGGCATTTTTAAAATGTTGTGAATGGATGTACAGACTACAAGGATACATTTAGCGGTACTCTAATCTTTGAATAATTAAATCTAATGATAGTGTGCTATTTTTAGTTGTAGACATGTTACATAACTGCTCCTAACTCATTTCATCCACTCTCTAATTAGCCCTTCCTTTCTTTCTCTGCTGCCAGCCAGAAGAAAGGATTCCTAAGAATATGGGCTTTATCTACACAGATGCCATTGCTTCTCCTGACCCACTGAAAACTTGCCGTTGTCCAAATTCTGTCTCTCATGGGAAAGGAGGTTAGATGCAGATGTCTGAAGTGTGCGCTCTCTCTGACAGGGGTTGCTGTGGCGGCAGCCAATATGAGCAGACAGGCTATAAAGTAGCTTCTGAGCCACAGAAGTTTAAAGTCTGGTGTAATAACACAAACCTACTGAGATTTCAAGAAGCTAATCTTTGTGACTTTTTCAGCTGGCCTTCCTGTTGAAACAGTAACCATTGTAAGAGAGATTCAAGAAGGCAGTTAATGGAGTTACGCACTTCATTTTTCCAACTTTAATTCAACATCACATATGACAGACTCCTAGGCAGCTTTTTGGATTAGACAGACCCTTCTGCTTTATGCAAAACAAGTGGATATGCAAGGACATTCATTTACTCCAGGTTTACTAATGTATTACTTGCTACCACCCATATGCAAGGCCTAAAATTAACTCAGATTTTACTTCTGTGTTATTTAATTTGTGTATAACTGCTAAGCACACTTTGAGAAGACACTGGGTCAGCCTTGAGGCTGTTGTCTCTCCCTGATTTTTTCCTGAAAGTCAAAGAAAACTCAAGTTTCAGTTTCCTTCTTTCTTTGTTAATCCCTGATATCATTGCTGTGTAAGAGAAAAGGAATTCATACTTTTTGCTGTATGGTTTGAAGCAGATGAAGAAATGCACGGTAAACTTCCCAGAAGATTAGGAATCAACGGACAAACAATAAAAACACTTTGGAGGCAAAGTAAAGTTTCCAGCTTAGGACACAAGTCTCAACTGTACATCCCATACACATCTTGGTAAATAGAGGTTGGTGCTGATGTTCATGTCTACCAGTCAGTTCTAGATCCTCAAAAAGGATGCATTTTTACTTTGTTGTGTTTGATTACTTCTTACTTGCATGAAATTACGGTCAAAATTCCATTAAATACCCATCGGTAAAAGAAACCAATTTGAATCCAACTAGTGCATAATGAAACAGCAAATGCTTCTCTCAAGCTTTTACAACTCTTATTGAAACCTTGGATTTCATTACTGAATAGTCTACAAAATGACTACGGCTTATGAAGTATGAAGTACAGCTTATGATATATGAAGTAGATTAGACAAGTACATTTAATACCATGATTATGAGATCCCTATTCACCTATCTTTTGAACTTGGGGGTGACGTAAACTACAGAAGAGATTATCCTGTTTTAATATTCTTACCTATGTACATTTTTTGTGGCTATCTCTGCCTAAGATACTCCTTGAATTTGAAAGGACTGATCACCCCTGCATCACACTGCCCTGAGGATGATTAAAAACTTATATTCTCTACACAGTTATATACAACTAGCAATTATATTTTAAAAGACACCTAAGGAATACAGGTGGTGAATGATCAGAACACCAGTAAGAAATGCCATCTATTTAGCCACTGGTAAAGATACAACGTTCTATTGAATTCCATACTAAAAAACCTACTTGCCTTTATGAGCTGTATATGAACTGCTCACAGCTAGATTAAAATTTACAAGCTATATTCTAAGTGACAAATAGACTTTTGAAATTGAAAGGTGTTAAGAATTGAACAGTGATAGAATATTCTTAACCAACACCTAAAACTGAAAGCGCAGTTTACAAATCCTGCACAGCGTTCAGAAGATTGCTGAAACTGAATAATGTATTGCAACATAAGCTTATATAATGCATTACTGGACTGTTAAGTTTTGCAATAGCAGTCAGGTAAGCTGAAAAGCAAGGCTACTTGTGTTAAGTAAACAGGTGGCTTTCAGGGCCATCTAAGTGTATTTAAACTTCTAGAATAATAAAAAAAAAATCCCTGCGTACAAGTGATGGGAAATAATAATAATGTATGAAAGCAACTCCAAAGAACTATCAGTAATGTGGCTTTCCTCCCAGCAATACTGTATATTGCTCTTCGTGAAAATACTAACAAAGTTAGTTGAGTCTAGGAGTTTGTAACTCTTGGCATCAGTGCATTTTGCTAAGTTTAGAAATGATGTCTGGCAAAAAGTGCATATAAGTCTCAATTTTTCTGCCACGCAGTTCTACCAGTAGACCAATTGGACACTGCAGTAGTAGCACTGGACACTGAAGTTACACTGATACAATGGGTCCTTAATTTAAGAACAGCAATTTCCTCAGCAGAATGCAGGAATTCATTAGATATGACCTGAACATCTCTGGCACCTGTGATTCTGATAGGCAACATCACCTTCATCATCAGGTGCTCTTAACAGAGGAAAGTGCTGGCACTGACAATCCTGATAATGTGTTATAAGAGGTGTGAAGCTCACAGCAGAAAGCAGTGGTGCTGACACCACATCTTGGGCCCTTGTCGTATGACATTAACATTAGAAGGTAGTTCAAATGAGTAATAAATGAAATTGCTGGAAAACCAGTCTGCAAACACTTAGAAATTCCTACTAATGAAAAGAATTAAAGCATGAGAAACTGTACTCATGTTTACTACATAGATTCCACATTCAGAAAGCACCTAGAAACCAAATATTGTACATGTCTTACACGAGGATTAGTTCTTAGATGAGGTGTCCCAATAGACAAGCAAATCTACATACACTATCTATGCTACCAACAAGGAAATAACGAAGTGTGAAATATACCCACGGGACATAAAGATTGCTTCCTCCTTGCTGCCTGTGGAGAAGGGGAAAGAGCTCAGATAATTGGATCAGAGTGCATCCCTGTTCAGTATCAAAGGATGATGTCATGACACAATGGTGAAACTTCATGCATTCCCCTAAGAACATACTTCTAAAGCACTTTTCATACAGAGCCCACTAAAGAAGACAAAGAGGTTTCCAGCTGCTAGCTCTTGATAATTCTGAGATGCAATATCATATAAACAGAATATTTAATGACTAGAAAACTAATGCTACTTTAGATAGGAAGTTTCTAAAATATATATCATTTTTCCTTCTAGGGCCTTTTCAGATGGATTGATATAAAGCAGGTCTGCTTTTACAGTTGAAAGGGTACGATAAATAGCATCATATAATTTTAAAACGGTGTACACAACATTTCAAAAGTATATTTTCTATTGAAGACACAGCAGATGCAGAAGACATGATAATATGCTGTTGCATAAAAGTTTTATTGGTACTCATAACTCACTTGCAATTTCATTGTGCTTGTGGTCATTCTGAGCTTAACCTGCTTCATATTTCATTCCACATCATTTTATATATTTTATATTCATAAGCATATAAATGCATTCATATCTATGTGCAACCCCCAGTCTCCACATGTCTGACAGATCATCATCTGTCGGTTTAAAGATGGGACAAGAACAGCTCCTAATTTTTGCAGGATATAATGGCAATCAAACATGTTACAGCACATCAACAGATGCACTGACCTACATTAGTAAGGATTTTTTAACATATCAATACCTCGCCTGTGTGTCTCAATTTGGGTGGTAAAAATCAGTGAAATAATTTAATGCCGTGAGTTTGCATTTTGAATGAAAACAGGGGAATGGCTGTGGTTACAAATAAGTATTTTTATCCACAATTTCAGAATGCAGCTCAGAAGCAGACACATAGCAGGCTCACCCAGTTTTAGAAAGGGCGTTCACATTTACAACTCATCCATACTCTTTTCTTTAAGCCCAACATAGATAACTAGGGTGTGATCACCCCTCTGTACTCAGCTCTGGTGAGGCTGCACCTTGAGTACTGTGTTCAGTTTAGGGCCCCTCAACTACAAGAAAAACATTGAGGCCTTGGAATGAGTACAGAGAAGGGCACTGAAGCTGGTGAGAAGTCTAGAACACACATCTTATGGAGAGGGGTTGAGGCAGCTGGGATTGTTTAGCCTGGAGAAGAAGAGGTTCAGGGGAGGCCTTATCACTCTCTACAACTACCTGAAAAGAGTTTGTAGCGAGATCGGTGTCAGCCTCTGCTCCCATGCAACTAGCAATAGGACTAGAGGGAACAGTATCTGGTTGCGCAAGGGGAGGTTCAGGCTGGGTGTTACAAACAGTTTCTCTGAAAAGGCAGTCAGGTACTGGAATGGGCTTTGCAGGGAAGTGGCTGAATCACCTTTCTGGACACTCTGGAGGCATTCAAGAAATGTTTGAATGCTGTCTTAAGGAACATGGTTTGGTGGGGAAATATTGGTGGTAGGAGGACATGGGGACTGGATGACCTTGGAGGTGTTTTCCAACCTTCGCAATTCTATGATTCTATTCCTTTAAGTGCAACACAGACAACTGGGGTTCCCTTGGTCTCTGCCCAGTTCAGCCCCATTTACCAGAAGCAGTGAGGTTTTACAGTGCTTCCACAGCACTGGTCATAAATAGAGATTGCAGCAGGGGCAAAAGCCACGAAACAAGGTTTGAGGGACAGACTGGCAACTGAGATCCAGATGGAATGGTTAAAGCCAATGGACAGCGTGCCAGTAGTGTTCCATCACTGCTTTTGCTCATTCTTATTAGTTACAAGCAGGAAGGTATGGCACAATGGATAAGCAAGTAATGTCAGAGTTGTTTTGTGTTTCTGGAGTTCTATTGAAATCCTCCTTGATTTCAGGAGAAACTTTACTACAACTGCAACAGTATACTGGAATGGAGCACTTCTTGTAGTACTAAACAATATCATACTTGTTAATTCAGCTGTTATCAACCACTAGCGAATTTCTTAAGCCTCTAACAATAATGTGGATTAGTAGCAGAAAAACCAGATACTGTGCAATAATAATACTTAACAATATCTAATAATGTTTATAACAAGCTTTATAGAAAATGAAGCAATATGTGCATGTGAGTGTATTTTTATATTAGTACAGGTTTCTTTAAATTAAAGGATCAAAAAGTCCTCTATAAACATTCTCTAAATCTCCAAAGAGCTTTTCTGAGTCCTGTTATATCCATTTCACAGAAAAGAAATCAGATCTATAGAAAGGATGTGCAACATTAGATTGCACAATGTGTCTGTTTAAAAAAAAAAAAAAAGAAAAAAGAGACTGGAGCCAAGTGAACCAGCTCCATCTCCATACCCCACTGGACTTTCAGTTGTGTGTCCTTCTGTGTACAATGTTTTCCAAAATAAAAAAAAATAAAAGAATGATTACTTGCTTGAGTTTATCTGTAATGTAACATAAGGAAATAAATTTATCTGCTCTGGAGTCCACAAGTATGAATTTATGTAATTCTATGAAGTACACTAAATACATCCTTACTGTTCTTTTCTCTGCATAAATGACATGGCATACTATGGACATACTTTGGACATTTTAACAAATAAAAATAATTTTTAAAAAAACCAAACTTTTTAAAGTTATACCTTTTGTCTCTTTATAAAGGATACTTGCTACTCATAGTGGCCAAGTATGGTACTTTGACTAATAAGAATGCTTATACATTCTGATCTATTACAGAAATGATCTTTAGCAACTGTTCATTCACTTGGCTACATTTTCAGTAAATGTCTTTTCTTGGGTTTCAAGCTGACCACTGCAAACAATGATGGCAGTTGACCCCATTTATAGCAACAGCAACATAGAAGTCTGACTCCTACTGCGTGGGAAATTCATTCAGATAGGGTCAACGTACAAATGCAGGCATCCACCTATAGGCCATGTTATGGCCTATAAAAAAAAAAACCAAAACAACCAAACAAACAAAAAAACCCTCTGTTTTCAGTTAACTGATACAGTAGGAGAATTACACAGAACTAGAAGTTCAATGAATGGAATATCATTGATATCAAAATGACAACATCATTTCAGTATAACAGCTACAGACGAGTACAAAAGAATGAAAAAAAGCTAATGTGAACAAGAATTAAGAGAAGAAATAATCCTCATCAATTTCATCAGATCAACTCTATTAACTCTCAAAAAATGTTAATATATTCACCTCTAACTTCTACACATTTTTTTGCTATCATTTTGGATTTTATTCTTCTGAGACAACTATTTTTTTTTAAACTTGATTTTTTCTCTCTTCCTTTTTTTGCTTTTCTTTCTTTTTTCTTTCCCTACTGTCCTATTCATAGACTTCCCTTTCTCACAGTTTTTTTTTCTGAACTCAGAGTACAAGAACTTCAAGACTTATAAAAAGCAGTTACAGTGTTTAAAAGAGAAGAGTACTGTTGTGAGGGCAAAACCTCCAAAAAAGAGGAAAGGAGGAGAATCAAAGCCACATTAAATTTTACCTTCTTCTCTCTGTTTTTTAAAGTACATCTGAGAAGTCAGACAGGCAGATTTTTATGGATTTTTCCACTTGTTTGCTTAGGAGATCTGAACATTGCTCAGTCTCACTATTTATCAATTAATCTAGCATGCAGCCTCAAAGGAAAAAGGTCGACCTGTATTAAAAATTCATCCATCAAAAATTCATCAAAGGCTTCAGCATTTTAACTCATGAACCTTTGAACACCTGCATACTTCTCAGATCTGTGGTCATAGTTAACTGGAATCTATAGTTACTACAGTAGCTATACTTGCTCTGACACAAGCTGCATGGCGAGACTTTCAGGTGAAAGTGCAGTACATAATCTAGTGAGTCACACTGCTTTCTCAAACTACTCTTTTCAACAGACAAGGGATATCTGGCATCTGACTAAGTTCAAAGTCAGTGAAATAGGACCCTCTGCATGAACGAACACTTTTGGGGGCATTCATTTTTGTACATATCATAAACATCATGATTCTTATAGGGCAAAACTTTCGCAAAAAATGTAAACAAAACCATTATATGACATTAATATAAATGGCATAGTCCACAAATAGGAGTCATTAAATGCTTTCCAAGAGAAATTAATGATTTCAGGAGACTTTAATGTATGAAGAAAGCTGTACAGCACACACTGGAAGTTAAAGCTGGAACCTTCAAGTTCAAGGTAAAAATTCTGCTGCTTAACTAATGCACTGCTCATAGCTGTCATCATTAATTTATGTTAGCCTCTGTAAACATCAAGAGTATAATAGGCCAATTTCACAACTAAATATAGATGCACATTTTGCCCTTATATAAATGGCAGATTGCTGCTGTAGATCATCACTGCAGCAACACGTCAGTAAAGATGCACTGTTTGATGGTCTGATGCTCACACAATATATAAAACCAGTTGTAATGGTTGTTTGGAAGCAAAGTGTAACACAGCAGCAAAATTTCATTTGTTCCACAAACTCAGGATATATTAAGCCTGGCTGACAAAGTCTGTTTGATGTGCTAAATCAGTTTGACCTTCATTTTTTGCTTTATATTTCTCATTTAACACATGAAATGACCATTATTTTTTCAATATATAGGAAAATATCACAGAACTAGTTTCTATTAAAAAGCCTCCTTTCCTCGTTGATGGTAAAATAAAATAAAATAAAATACATTGTTCAAAAGACGTTTGGAAAAATCACTCTAAGAATAATATGCAACTTATTAAAAATAATACCTATATTAACCCTAGCTTTTTAAAATATCAAGTAAGAATTCGGGTCGTATTGGAGGCATTATGGTTTCTAAAATAGGTCTCTTATTTTCAATATGTAAATTGCTTCAAAGAATTATTTATTTATTTATTTATTGGTCGGGAAAGGGTTATATATGTTTGAACTAATCACTAAATTGAATGTTTTTATCTCCAGCAAGCATATTTGTTACATTTAAATTTCAAGATTTACATCCAGAGCAAGTCATTAGAATGCAATTGGAGGAATCTGGCAGCGTTTTAAGGACTACAAACTAACCATCCTACACAATCTTCTAAAACTAACGTACACTTTGATATAGCAACAATTAAGTGAGCTGTGACACGCCAGTTAAAACTCAAACTCCACAACCACAATACTTTGATCTAATTTTTTTTCCTTATGTTGAACTAAGCAATTGCCAGCACCACGAGAACAGAGAAACTGCAGTTTTATCAAGCAATTTTGCAGTGCCCAATAAATAGCACTTTACCTTGGAGCAACTTGTACATTTCACACCTTAAATTTCTATTTACCAAACCAGCTAATCACTTCACAATTGAACTTCTCAGAACAAAAAATTATCAATTAAAGTGGTTGAAACTCCTGCAAATTATCAGTTAGGAATGAAGTAATTGCTTTCATCAGGGCAGAAAAGCCCGCCAGAACAGAAATGTCACTTCAGATTAGTGTTCTCACTCCTGAAGCTATGGATGACACAGCTGATATAAGACTAAATGCCAAGACCAATCAATTGCTTTTGTGGCTCTGTTCTGAGCTGCTGTAAAAGGGGCCATTTTCTAGGATCTACTCTTCATTATAGTAAATGCTATCTCCTTGGTAACATAATTCCATTTCTCATAAATTCCGTCTGAGAGCATTGTCCTAACAATAGATGTTTGTGGAAAAGAATGCTGTTGGTTTAATGCAAAGAAATTAAGTGTGAACGGCTGTCAAAGTACTATAGTTTGCTTGTTCTTAAACAGAAATTGAAGTCTTTACACTAAAAAAAAAAAAAAAAAAAAAAGCAGAGTATACTTTGGCGGAAATGAATGTTCTGAACAAGTGTAATATATTGCATTTGGAAGTGCTGTGCTTCTGATTGAGAGCACAGACTTCTTTTTGTACACATATGTTCCGTCCACAGTGGGCACAGTAGTTTCTAGCAGAGATTTGTCTGTTTAAGAGAAGTAGATAAATACTCCACTTATTTCACAGCAGTGCAGTTAGGAAACGTGAAATTGCTGAAGAAAACATGGTCTCATTATCATATGACATGCTATTTGTTAGAAGACTCATCTGTGTGTAAAAGCTGCCTTTGAACTGAGTCCTTACTGGAAATATCTGTATTTCAATTTGTATTGTTCAGCTTCCTAAAATACTAAGAATCTGAGTTATGGTCTCCAATTAAAAGGATATCTGAGAAGCTAATTTGGTGGAACAGCAGCAATTTCCTGCATTGCTCTCCTCACGACTGAAGTTCAGAAACAAATTCAAGATTACAGATTTTCATTCAAAACAGGATGAAAAGTATTCCTCCCTCAATGAGTATAAGCAATTCCAATTAAAAACAACAAGAGTTATTTGACAGAAGAATATATTACCAAATATGCAAAGAAGTAATTTATTCAGCATCAAGATGAAAAGTGCAATTTTATTATAGCATTTCAATGGGTAACCAAAGAAAGATCACAGGTACACTCTCACCAGGATTATGAATGTAGGCCTGCCTGCTGGCAACCTCACAAATATATGAAAAACAGTATCTATTATGGGATGTGGGGAAAGCAACAGGACAAAAGAGACAATTTTGCATAGCACTTCCACCTGCTAGAAGAAAAAGTAGTACAAACGTAAAATTGCAAATCTAGGTTGTTTTAGCCCAGATGCTCCAGATGTGCTCTCTTACCCCATATTAAACTTTAGATAGCATACTGCAATTCAAATATGAGCTTTACAAACTGCAGTAAGTAGAAGTTACTCCATAAATAAATCACCCTATGAAACAAACAGAATCCAAATGTTTGGTTTTAATCCCTTAGTATGATCTTTTAGAAGTACTCCAGATTAGAAGGTTTTGATCCTGGTTCTGAAAGTAAGATTTAAAAGAATGAGTAAACATCTGTTATTTTTCTCACCTATGTTAAAACTATTGCATTCTTTTTTCCTGGATTGCTCGTATCAGCTGTGGACAATATTTTCCAAAACATTAGGCTGAATGAGTCTCTGGGCAACATGATCTACCTGTAGATGTCCCTGTTAATTGCATGGGAGTTGTAGTAGATGACCTTTAAGGGTCCTTTCCAACTCCAACAATTATATGATTCTATGATTATTTTACCTTTGGTAGCTCTGGCATAAACATCTGGCACAGTGTTGTTGTTTGGCACAAATTGCATCTCTGCTAGGCAGTTTGTCTATGTCATGAAATTTTACTAATATGGAAAGGCCTAAGAGCACAATGTTGCATTTAGACATCCCATGTTTGCTCTTTACAGATGACCTAAACAGGGATTTTGTTAGAGTTGGCTGTGCACTCTGTAACTACTCGCTCCAAGTTAGCCCCCAGAGCCAGGAAAAAAAGGCAATAATACAAACCTTTCTCTTTTGCTGCTGTCACATAAATAATTTCTGTGTGGTGTATGCTCAATAACTATAATACCAAGATCTATTCTGAAGAAAATAATATGCTTTATTTCCCTACCCACTCATTATCTCATAATTCCCTCTTTGCCATCTGAACATTGTGCTTATACTGAAGATACACAAAGTTGTAGTTACAAACCCTACCAATGAGAGTATTAACAAGAACTTTCATGAAGAATCTTTGGATGGAAAAGGATATGCTGGCACTCCAATCCAGAGAAGCTACTGCATTTTACAAACGCATTACTGAACAATATTAAAACCGACAACACTGTAGCTCCAACACAATAGACACAAGGATAATCTACATGATCGAAGTTATCTGTGAGTCCTCTACATTTTTTGTTTTTATTTTTTAACCTGGTACTAAACTGCCTAGCTAAAACATCCCTTCAGCAACTTTACAAAAAAATACAACAACCACTCTGGGCTGCTGTGCAGATGAACCCATGTGTGCTCAAAACTGAGAAGTACATGCAATACTTTGTCTTTGCAATCTTAGGAAGACCCTGATGCCTGTGCAATTCTTCAGAAGCTCATTTTCCAAGCAGCATGAGCTCCACTCTCCAAGGTGCAGCATTAGCTGTAGAACCGTCACTTCAACACAGAATAAGTGAGCAACAAGGCCTTTCACTTTCAGGCTTCTGGCATGAATCCTGAGCAGTTAAGAATGAATTAATTTCAGCAGAGCGCAAGGCAGCAGAGCTTTCACAAGTAGATGTCTCTTTCACACAAAACCGGTGAAATAACTTATATTAATTCCTGTATATTCCAGAGCAGTCTACAGTCTATATGGAGTTCCCTTGAAAGGAAGGCATTCACTTTTTGCTTGACCCTCTGAAAGGTGAAAGAAGGGCCCCGCAGTAAAGGAGAGAAGGGAACTTTACAGAAACTGGGACAGGGGTAGTAAAAAGATGTGAAAAGATGCTGTTAGAAGAATGGGGATTGCAGACACCATGTCTGGAATAACAAGGGGGATGAAGGCCATAAAGATAAGGGTGCAACAGCCTGAGAACACTGAGGTGATTAGATGTCCACAGGGCAAGCTGGAACCAGTTTGGGGGGTGCCCCTCCCGCTGGGTCGAAAGTTTACTGCAAGGAAGACTACGAGCCTTCACAAGGAAGACGATGAGCCTTCATCCCACGACCACCCCCACAACTCACTATGCACACGCAAGGACGGAGGGACTGCATGCTAATGGGTTCTCGGGAATGTAATGAATATATATCCAAATTCCTGCCAACTATTGATTATATATTAGTTCAGCCTATATCTGTAGCACGCTTTCTCCTAATGGTGTGCAAGTGAGGTGGAGCTATCCCCCTTGCACCAGGGTGTATGTGCATCACTCATTAAACATACCTGCTTTATAACTACTTTGTGGTTATGGAGTTTGATTTCTGCAAGTCACCTCTGGTAGAACTGGCAGTTCTATAACCACCCTGCAAATATTCCTGAAAGCCATAAATTGGAGGAGGTTGGGGTGGGTGTCTCTCAACTTTCTGGACATTCACCTTTTATTTCAAGTCTAAACCGAAGGCTGAGATATCATTAGCAGCATTAGAGCAAGGTAAAGTTTTAAGAATCAGAAATAGGCACCTGTATAGGTTTGGACACAGAATGAAGTCTTGACTTTGGAAAAAAAAAAATCTATATTTTTTCCATAAGTCTGCATTAACATGTATTTTCCTAGGCTAGCTTCCCACATCCCACTTGCTTCTTGAGGGAAATATTCTATACTCATATCTCTTTATTTCCTATGGAATATGAAAGACATGCCAAACACAGCAGCATCTTACAATGAAATTAGCAAGAGGAAATAATTCTGCAAAACTTAAATAGAATGTCAAGGCAATCATATGGAAATGCTTGTATTTCAACTAGCACACAGCTGGCATTATAATTTACAGATTAGTAGAAAAAAAAGCCTCATGAAGCAATGTTACAGTGTACAGTACTCCTCACGTCTCTCCTCAGCTCTAATAATAAACTTCCATTTTTCATTAGTGGTTAAAAAAAACAGTTGAAGAAATTGGTGGAGCTCACAGATTCACACTAAATGTTCAAGCCCTCAAATTTTTCAGGTAGTATGAAACATTAAAAAAAAAAAAGTAAACCTAAAAAAAACCCCTCTGATAATCTCTTTCTTCTATTCCACCTTCATTCATAATATATGTATAAATAGAAGAAAGCCTATATAAGGGTTAAAGTGCTTAGTCCCCAAAGCAATCAACTTTATATTTAATATTTTATAAAATAAACACACTGCCTGCATCATCATGCTTCAGTAGTATAGTAGCATCGCGCAAGTTGATAGAATCTTTCTACTTTCAGTCTTTAACAACTTTTAAGTTGACACTTTTTATACTAGTTCTTAGCTGACCACCAAAATATATGCAGATAGATACAAATTCATCAAGCCTTTTTTTTTTTTTTTTTGGAATTTAGGTGCACAACACCAAAGCAAGTCATACAAATAAGATATGATATTGGTACATTTTCAGCATTTTGGCATAAGGGGATAAAAATTAAATTTACACTGAATGCAGAAGGAGGAAAATCCTGCTCATTCCACTTGTATATATTGGTATTGACCACATACATTATTGAGTTCATGTGCTTCCTGATGTGCCAAGAAGTTTATTGCCAGAGGTTATGTATTTAGCCCAAATCACAAACTATCTCATACAGCAGTAATTGCTGTACTGGCTGTATGTGCCTACATATTTCAATTTTGGGGTATTCATAGCAGACCTAAGAAGGTAAGTTTCCAGAGATGGCATAACCAAAGGAGATAATGGAGAAACCAGTTTAATTAGCCAGAGAAATTCTCATGCTACAAGATTTAATGATCAAAAAAAACAATATGCCAAAACCTTTATGTAAAAGGCAGACACCATCAGTTATAACCCTAAATTGTAAAAAGCAACAAAAAGCGAGCCTCAAAGCATTAACAGTTACAAAGAAATCTCATGTCATACAATAATGCTTACCTTCATTAGTAACATCCAACTGCAAGCAACAGTAGGAATAAATCAAACTGCACATGTAAAAGATATTACAATTTCCAGTGTTCTAAAATCCTGCACAACAGCCTCCCAGGCTGCACCAAGGAGCAAAGCTACCTACAAAAGAAATTCCTCAGAAAGGGCCAGCCTGCTATGAAGTAAGGAGCAGCAAACCACAAAAGAAAGCAAGTTCCAGCAGTAAGGTAGAACTAGCTTCAAAGCTCCTTGTCTTAAGTGTACACTTATATACTCAGCAGGTGAAGCAGCTCCCTTCAAAGACTCAGAGGTCAATATTAGAGAGGAATAATATGATTTTTAACTGTCCTTGTCATCAGGTAGGCTGTATCATGTCACCTTGTAATTCTGGTATTTTTTTTTGCCATGACTTGTGCTTGAATTAAGAAGTTTCTTTTTAAAAATATCAATCTTAACCTGGGAATTCCAAGACAAAGCTTCCCTATTGCTAATCAGCTGCAATGTTTAAATTAGCCTCACCGTTAGCACTCTGTTTTATTTCCAGTTACAACTTTGCTGACTTCAGCTTTCAGTCACTGAGTCCTGCTATTCCTTTGTCCATTAAAGGAAAGAAACTACAAATACCTGCTACCTTCTTCCTGTGTAATTATCAGCCATGATCACATCACCCTTTAACCTTCCCTTTGACAAGACATTTGACCGACTAAACAAACTCAATCGTGTGTTTTCCACTCATCAATCTAGTAATCTCCGTCTTCAACATAAAATCAAGTAAAAAATGATAGTCACAGTAGCAATCATCAGCAGGTAACATTTTCCAAATTCAATATTTCAATTCATGTATTTAAAGATTATTTTAGTCTGCGCCTGAAACAGCAACACACTGAGCTACAACGCTGTGCTACTCATTACAAAACTTGGCCACTTATGGTATTTATGTTTCAGAAAAGGAAACAGATCTGGTAAGTAGCATCGTAGTAAAAATGAAGACACACATTAGTTCGTTAACTTCAGAAAACAACATCTTGTTTTCTACAGGGCATCTAGAATTATCTCAGTCTCATTTGAACTGTTTCTCTGTTTCTTCATTTTATTTCTGAGTTGAAATAAAGTGATCACTCGCTGCGGATAAACCCAGCAAAGGTTTCTTTCACACCACAGAATTTTTGATGGGGTTAAAATAACAGAACTCAAAAATAAGATGAGAAAGACTATAAAAGTTTTTCATTTCCCTCAGCATATCATATGTATTTTTTGCTACTGAATGGACTGGAATTCCTCAGAGAGGGAAAGACTCCCATGTTTCCTAGCCCAGACCACTTAGATCAATCAGACTGTCACGTATTCAGAATCGCTCCATCAACCTTGCATAATAAATAAAAATATATTAAAAACATAAGAATAAAGACAATTTTATTCCATTCCTACTCAGTAAGGGCATGAGGCTTATTCTGTTATTAAACAGAATTATTCTGTTTTTAAACTCATTCAACCGGGATGAACGTTACTTCTCCTAACCTTCTTGCCACCTTTCCTAGTGCTCTGACTGCCACAGGACACCATAAAGGTGAGGTTGACCTGTGAAAGTGAACAGGGATGTAGAGTATTTAAGAGCACCAGCATGAATCACTGAGGGCATGCGGCATAATTTGTCACAGATGGAACATTGGGCAGAATGTGATTATTCCTCAAAAGCTTTCAGATTTGTCTTAGCCAAGCTATTGCTACACTTCAACATGGACAGTTCATTCAGGCCTCAGAAATATTGATAGTAGTACTTTTCATGTTCTCCATTTCAAGTCCTCACCAAACCAACAAACACACATACTAAGTGAGTCTGTGTCATTAAATATTCCTATGGTCATAGTTTTAATGAAACTTTTGAGAGCTCCCAAAAGCCATTAATCACAAAAGTCTTCAAATCATATGGAATAATTAAGATAACACTTTCAAAATCACATAATGCTGCAGTAATCCCGCTTCTAGAGAAATGAAGCCCTGGAAGTTGCATTTGAAAATGCCACCTTACACTGAGCTGAGACAGACAAACAAAAAATACTTCAGAGTTAAGACGAAGTAAGTCCAATATACCCATGAACAGTGTGTATTAATCCTGAAACTTACCTGTTGATAGATCTGCGTACTCATCAAATGGGGGAAGAGATGCAATGACTGTTAGATTGCTAGCAATAGTACTGAGTGATCTCTAAAACTAGCAATTGTATTATAGGTTTGCAAGCGGGGGTGTAGCAATAGAAAAGAAAGAGGAAAAGAAGGAATGATCACAAAGAGCTATTATATGTGACGGGCTCTGTACAAGACAGATGAAACGTGAGCTTCAGTATTCAAAATAGAAAGGATACAATCATATGTCTGGTTAACTTACAGGAAATAGTTCCAGAGACAATTTTATACTAACTACAGTGATTTGAGCAATTTTTAAAAATAATACCAGCCAATTTCTCTCCATTATACTCTGCTGGCAGAAAATAAAACATTTTTCTTTGAAATGATTGCCTCTGGTTTTGTTAAACCATGTAGCCTGTCAACATGTGGTCACCAGTTTTACATGATCCTTCTGCCTCTCCGGAAAAGAATGAATTTGCAGTCTGATCTCCGATATAAATACATAATCTAGCAATGGTTAAAGTTGTTGTTATTACTACAAAAAACAAAACAAAACAAAACAAAACAAAAAAGACAGGTAAGCAACTGTAATATTGTGATACGAAAAAACATCAAAGCCAGAAGAATATACTTTCAATTCAAATACAACAAGATTTTTAGTTTTATTAAATGCTAGTCCTGGCATCTACTACCACTGAAAAATTAAGAGTGGAAAAAAATATAAATAGAGTCTAATTCCATCACCAGATGCGCCTGTCCAACTCACTCCGCTGATTTCTAAAGACAACATGAACCCTTCGTGTTAAGTGATTTCATAAGAGTAAATATTTGAAAAACAAAATGAGAAAAATTTGTGGAATCCTTCTTTTGGTACACAGTTGTTTCAGCAGGCTTACAGCAGCTGAACAAATTAAATCTCCAACCTTTTGCTGTCAAGTGGGAATCATGTACTAATAATCCTGTAACGGTTTGATTGGAATATGTGCCCATCTCAACAATGTGACTAGATGTCTGGTAAAAAGCAAATGGAGAACAAAACCCCAGAAAGATAAAAACACACTAAATTTGGCTTTAATAAACTTATGTTGAATTAACCTTTATGAGATGCTCCATTTTGCTGAGAGAATTTGCCTACTAAGAGTACCCTTTTTACACTAGAGTTTTCAAGCTTGCTGTCTTTTCTAAACTTATTTTGTATACTGGGTATAGCAAAACTCACATCGTTTCATCTACGGTCAGTAATTAAGATATACACAGTCTTTATAATTAAATCATGACTGTTGAAAATACTAGTTACTGTGATTTCTACATAGATAACTATTATTTGTATTCTTAGGAATGCCTTCATCAAAAACATGATGAAAAAATCATGCTCTTAAGAGCAAGGGGGAAAAAGCAGGCAAAGTGTTCCCCATAATGCAGAGTTAATGCATCTGTGTGATTAATGCCTTCCAGACGCTTGAGGACTTCTCTGAGCAACAGAGTTTACAACTTATCCTTAATAGGGTATAAAGAGTAATTCCCAAACCTCTAGCCCACTGACAGATCCTACTGACGTGACCAAATGGAATCTTGGCTACTGTGCTCATATGACTTGTGGTGGGGTTACTGAAGGTAGCTCATATGTACCAATCCTCCTGTTTCTGACTGTCTCTTCTAGAGGAATCAGAGATAAGGACTCTCATAACTGCCTCCAGCATTCCAAGCATCCAGCCATCACTGCTAGAATTTTGGTCAATATTTTTTTTTTTTTTTTTTTTTTTGCTGTCTAGTTTCTATATGAAATGCCTCCTAAAATAAAAAGTCTTAGACTCTTCTATTAGTGGCTGGTATAAATGAAAACATTAGGCTGATATGCAAGACGACTAATCATTTAGAGGAGAATGGAACAGTAAAAAGTAGTGACTGGATGAAAATAATCAGCAAGTTAAATCAAGGTAGAAGTTTTCCAGGTTACTTAAAGATTTCTTTAGACCTACAGCCTTTGAAGATGAATTCATGCGCCAACTTTAAAAGTTTTATTTAAAATATTTTATGAGTTCAGTTTACATTAAAATCTCAAATAAGATAGCGTGGATGCTTTGTGCGGCCATCTGCTACCCTCATCAAGTGTCTCTAGTGACGAAAATGAGGATTCTAGTAGTTTTACTATGGAGATAATTGAAGCCTTTCTAAGAATAATTTCTATTCAGTTCTTTAGAGCCAAATTTTGCCCTTGGATCTGCACTCAATCTTGTAATATCAGAATGTGGCTCTTTAAGCAGATATCAGGCTCTGAGCATAAAACATGAGCTGGTAGTATTCTTTCATCCTTTTGCAATGATTATATAATTTGTATTATACATTTTGGCTCAACTTTTCTAGAGCCACACTGACCACGCATATATTTAAACTGTATAAACACTACCTATATCAGAATCTGACTGTCAGTGGTCTGAGTTTATAATGTGAGCCCTACCACTAATTTCCTAGTGTAATTGAGGGCAATACACTTACTTAATCAACATCCTCAAATTATTAGCCTACTAGAAAAACTGTTCTGAGATTTCAAGTATGTGATACATTTTAAAATCCTCACAGATCCCCATACTTTCACACATTATTTGACTGAAAGCAATTCATTCATTTAAATGACATTTTACAGAGATTTCTTGCAGAAATCAGGAGCTATGACTCAGGTCCACACAGACAAGTCCAGTCTATGGGTTAGGTTACACTAAACTCTGATGTATCTAAACTACAGTCCTGAAAACATATTTAAAAAAAAAAAAAAATGTATAGGCTTGTTATTGAATAGAAGATACTTTCAGAAACTGAAGTACTCGAATCAACCTCATTGCTATGAGATGCTGCCTCCCACTGCTTTTCCCACAGCTGCTGAAGCAATGCTCCCATGAGCTGGGAATGTTCCAAAAAGCTGTTTCCCTTTCTTTGCTGAGACTGCTTATCAGCTTTCTGACTGACCTCATATCACAGAAAATCATGCTATATCATGATACAGTAAATCATGGCTATTTAGCTTTTCTCAGTAAATCTAAGGAAGTCTGACTTGATCTTAGGGAGAATTTCTTCAATGATGTTCTCCTTCCCTAAACAGATAAAGCAGCCAAGGAAAATTAAAGGAAAGTGAGGAAAGAAAGTATACTCTTATTTCCTGTCAGAGAGTTAATGTCAAATAAGAGGTTTGGTCTGGCACCCACATCACCATAGATCAGCTGGAAATTGTTAGTGCATAGTGAGCTCCCACCCAGTTTATACTCAAGGGTACTCAGGCACATACAGGGTGAATAACGTAGCTCCATAGCAGTTTGTGATCCTCTATACAACACTAGTAGAGAGGATATGTATGGATTTTGTTGTTTTTTATTATTTGTTTTTCCCCTGAAAAAGAACAAAAGCAAAAAGAATGGAACAAAGCAAACGGAACAGATGTAGGAATTTAAATCAAAGCACATACCGCATCCCCTTGACTTCACTGAAATACATTTAGCCCTTCACTTGAAACAGCTGGACACCAGTGAATACAGGTGTATTTCATATATTACTGCAAATGTGTTATATTTGGGAGCTGTGTACAGAAATAAATAACAAGATTCTAGCTACACAAACACATTCAACTGGCAAAAGCTAACAATACAGCTGAAAGAAATCACTTCTCCGTCAACATGGATACTGTATTCCCACGTCCGCACCATCCCCTGCCTTAGCAATTGGTAAGGTTAAGAGTAAGTGATTTTTAATGGGTTAATTTACAGATTCCTTGATACAATTTATCACACAGATGTATAGACACCCATATAGGAAAGGGTGGCACTGATTAAGCAAGAGCGTATCTCTACACACTGCCAGATTAACATATTCATAAAGGAAAGGCGAGGATAGGAGCAAGTTGACATACTCAGCTGAAGCTGTCAGAACAATAAGAGTTGCCAGAATGTAACTGCCCACTTGGATTCAGGCCAGAATTACCATTCCTTTAGAAATGCTTGCTTGGAAGTATGAAAAGTGCTAAACGTTAATAAACACAGTCAATCAAAATCTGAAATTCTCACTTAGCTCCATCAGTAACCTAAGGCTGTGTTGAGGCAGGGGTTTGTTTTGGACTTTGCTGGAACTCAACTGTATAAAAAAAAATAGATTTCAATATAATCAAAAACATATGTTTCTATATCTCTATTCAGTAGCTGATAGAAATAAATAACACGGAGTGTCAGTGATAACCATGGCAAATAAAACGCTAGCCAACTTCCTGAATTGCATTCTAATAGCATCTTAGAAGAGATCTAAGCCAGGTTCCTCAGAGCCTCCATTCACTTGATTTGTTTCCCTTCTTAGTGTGTTATAAGAAATGCATCAAAATTCACTTAATAATTACTTCTGCTTTTCAGGTTTAGAAACAGTTTGATGTTTTGAAAGCTTTATATCTAACATGCTAGCCTAACACTTTCTTCACTTGAATGCTTTTCTTCTCTTCATTGAAGAATACAACACAGTCTTTGATTTAAACTAAAGTTTGACTAATGCCAAATCCTGTCTAAAAACATCTAGATGTTACCTGAAATAACTTTTTCATATGAGGCTGTTTCCAATTGGCAACATATCTGATCTGCCTGGCCTTGCCAACTGTTTACATATCTTTAAGCCATCAGAGCTCCTCATGATAAACCCAGCTTTTTTTTCCATATTCTGTGACTCTCTGACCTCCTTGGAGAACTGAGTCTTAAGTTAATAAAAGTATTACTTAAATCCATGCATTCAAGTACATTTTTTTGTTGTGTTAGAACATGAAGTTCATTTTAATATACAATAATATTATATAATCACTGCCAAATAATATAGTTACTATCTATCTCTTATACCTCTTTTTACACCTTAGTAACTCCCCTAACTTCGAACAAACCGCTTTTGGTGATGTCAACATTATGTGATAATCCATCTCCATGCAACTTAAGTACAACAACTTAATGAAAGTGATGAAAGTTCAGCCTCAACTTCCCTATGCAGTCTGTCCCACTTCAAGAGGCAAGCACTGTGTTCTCTTCTCTGGCTCATATCAGGTGACTGTAGACATTAGATGCCAAAAATGAAGCTGGGGATTTTCATGACATCTGGTTCCCTGCAATACTCAATTTCTTCTACATGTGCATGCCTCCAAGTGAAGCATATCCAGAAATGCAAGCAGATTTTGTTTTTAAAGCATGACATTCCACAATTAAGAAAATTTGAAAAGCTTAGTTTGCAAGAAAACCTAGAAATTAAAATCCTAAATACAGATATTGTTCTGATCCCCTTTTCTTCTGTACGTTTTCCCTTCTACATTTTACTTCTCTTTCCCTGTTTTGGATTGTATCTGACTGACATTAGCTAACCAGAGAACAACATCAGTCTCATCAGGTCTTCGTAATGCCTTTGTTGCTTTTTGTTTGCTTGTGTGTGTCTTTTGGTGACAAATAAAAGCTTTATTACTTATTTTATTCACCCCAGCCCACATACTGAAGGTACAAGCAAGAAAAGCCCATAACCCTCAGAACAGCTGCTTGGAAAAAAAAGGCATAATTCACCCCTATTATTAGGTTTTCTAATTATATACATAAACTCCCTTCCTCTCTCAGTGAGGCATCTAAATATTAGCAAATATCTCTACTATACGTTTAGCTGCCCTTGTGTAACAGGAGAATCCCTTTCTACAGATCACTGAGTCGCCCAGCCCTCAGGAGACATAAGTTCACTCAGCGGACAAGTAATACTCTTCACTATCCTTCTTTCAGTGCCTTTTATTCCTTTTGCCTCCAAACAAATACATTCTGTGCAGGATGTATTCCTCATTACAAATGCTCATTATTTGGTCAAAGTGACTTTCCATGAGCACAGGCTAACTCTCTTGGCTGTTTCCAGCTCTCTCTAATGAATCCTATCCTCCACGCATACCTCTCCCCCTGTTCTGCAAGCTCTACTTTGACTTGCAGTCTTCAGGCTTGGGGAAATGTTTTGAGAAATACTATGTTCAAACAGAGGCAGTGTGTATGCTTTTAGGGAATCCTGCACACACTGATGATACACAGACTGGGCTTTGCTCTCTTCTATTTTGGGTTCCTATGAAGCTCGCATTTGGGGTAGTATTACACTTCTGTCCTGCTCTTCTGATCTCAAATGGCCACCTAGGCTTTGGATACTGACAGTGTGTATCTGCCTTTTGGTTCTAAGACATTTAGAAGGGATAAAGGGAAAGTAATCTGATGGGAACGGCTCAAGCATCTCTGAAAGCACAGACTGAGCATTATGGAAGCAAGTCACATGAGCGCTTACAAGCATAGATCACAGGACAAATCAGCTTGGGTGATATCACAGTAGGCTTTGCTACAGACCGCCTGCTGTCCAAGACAAGGAAGTAGATGATGCTTTCTTCTTCATAGATTTGGAGGATAAGCCTATGGAGTAAATCCTTTCAAAAGCCACTTTAAGCGTATGAAGTGCTTGGTAATTGGGAACAGCAAGCATGGATTAGCAAGGACAAGTAATGCCTGATCAACTCAACTGCCTTTTAGGAGAAGATGGGAAAGGCGCAGTGACATTGTTTACCTTGACTTGAGAAACATCTTCAACAGTTTTCCCAAGAGCCTTTCTAGCCAAACCAGTGAGATATGGACTAAATAAGCAAACAGACATCCACCAAGATAAATAAAGGGACACAGGACATAAAAGGGGACTGAAAGAACTGGGTTTATTCAACCTCAGGAAGATAAGGCTAAGGAGAGATCTCACTGCTGTCTACAGCTGTTGACGGGACATATAAAGATGAAGTCAGACTTCGCAACGGATGGAAGAGGCAAGGGATACAAGCTGGAGTGCAGGAAATTCCAACAAAACATCAGAACAATCTTTTCCCTCCATAAAGTAGACAAACATTACAAGTTCCTTAAAGAAGCTGCAGAGCCTCTACCCTTGAAGATAATGAAAATCTGACAAAACAAAACTGAGCAACCTGTGTAATTGGCCCTTCTTTGAGCAGGAATTGGACCAGGTGACCTCCAGAGGTTGTTCCAATCAAGTCTATGCTGATTGAAGAACTGCAATGCACAACAAGTCCTCTACAACTGCTGGGGCAGTGATAGAGAGAAGTAAAACTCCTAAAAAAAAAAAAAAAAAATACAGGTATCCTGCATGACCGTCCTTCCCTCCCTCTTGCATGTTTTACCAAAGGACTCACTCTCCCACAGTCCTGTTACAAGACTGACCTTTGATACTGGACTGCTACACAGACTGACAGATGTTTCTGTCCCTTTACTGCGATTCTACATAGGCACAAAATTTAAACATATCTCTGTATAATTTGTTTCTGAGGTAGAGAATAACATTGAGAACAAAAAGCCAGATATGCATCCCTACTCCAACTTGCTATTGCTTCTAAACGCTCTGTAATTCACATGGCTCTCCCTCACCCTGGAAAGGGTTGTCTGATACAAGTCCACAGTAGATGGAGACATGAATACCTTGTGAACCTATTTAGATTAATCCTTCTCACCTCCTAACCTTGGATTAAGGGTATACCCTTCCCTAATTGTTGGCACTTTAAGAGCAGATACTGCTCTTAGATAATACACACGTCAATGTGCCACTGTCACAAAAAGCAAATACAGTAACTATGAAATCAAGCAATAGTTGATGACTCTGTGAATAGTATATTTTCCATTCTTTCACAATACGTGATTAGTAGTGATAATTTAAGAGCTCCAATTCGACACTATTTCAAAAGCTACATTTTATGACAGCAAAAAGCAGAGGCCATATGAGTAAGCTTTGCAGATGGTCCAAAAAGTTATTTAATTCATCAGCTAGTAATAAACAGCTGCATTCTTGTCTTTTCTGCTTTTGTCTTATGTGCCACAATGTATAAGCTTATTTCATGAAAAACTGAGAACATACAGAATATTCAAAATACATTGTACTGAAATTGTTACTTAACTGGAGATAACGCAAAATGACAAAGGAAAATCTACAAAATATGTAGAAAACTACAAGATGAAAATGAAAGACTTTGCAGTTTTTACAGCTCAATTTACTTGAATGAAAAAAAATAAGAACAGGCTTAAAAGGAAAAAAAAATAAGCGTTCATATTCAGTTCAAGCTGAAGTCTAACATAGCGCAGATCACATTTTACAGATGTTCTTTGAATTATTTTATAGCAGTCCTCATATCAGTGATTTTTGAAAAACAGCCTCTCCCAGTCTGAGAACTTTAAGCTTGTATATACTTTAATAATTAAAATAGTTGTATTACTACATCTTCACTAGGGCTCCCTGCTATCACTCCCTCTGTAATCATATCAAATCCTACATTGGGAAAAGAGGGGGAAAGAAAAAATCATTACATTTACTCCCTAAATGGAATAAATTATTAGATATATTTTCTGGTACTATGTCATTTACTTTCCAGTTTTGCTGCCATAAGTACTATTTGCAAGGGTTAACGTGATGTTTTTTCCCCATGATTTCAGCAAACACACTTATTCCAGCAGGGGATGCACCAGAAAATATTTGGTTTCTTAAAGTGTCTCCAGACAAACATCTCATACGGCTCTCATTCTATTATTTTATTTCAAAGTAATACCCTTTCTTTCAAACGCAAAAGGGTGGTTTATAGTAAAATGGTCCCAAATCAATAGCAGTGGTCACAAAGCACTATCAAACACTTAATTCAAAGTATAATAAGCTACACATAAGCAAAATTTTATCATCTGAAAAATGGAAGACTTAGAGTGACCTTTAGACGTTTCTAGAATCATCCATTTCTACAGATCTTCAGAGCATGCATTTTGAACAATTACTTGGTGAAATAGGAAAAGAGAAAATGTGTGCAATAAACTTAACACTATGGCTTTAAAAAAAAATAGGTAAGTAAAAAAAAAAAATCTCAATTTCGTGCAGTAGCCACCATTACTAAAACGTGTATTTCTATTCACCTGCAAATCCGCATTTTTGGCTAGTTAACCAGCAGTTGAATTCACAGCTGGCAGTTAGGCAAACAATTACCTAATCTGCATGAGAACTGCTGAAGTTTAAACATTTGGATCTAGAAAGTACATTTCACTGTTACTATGAAGAATCACATGGTCAGATTCTTCACTATTCCCAACATTTTTAGTACAATCAGGCATTTTTATTTCTTTTTTTTTTTTTTTTAATTAAGAAGGAAGGCTTTTGATACTGAGCAATTTCAGTGAAATGGATTCTTACTAAACAGAAAATCTAATTTTATCGAATTATACCATATCCTATTTCCATTGTCATAGAACTGTGAAAAAACCAGGGTATTGTTCCACCTTTGTGTTGTTGTTATTTTTCAAAGCAGGGACCATCATAAAATAGTTAACACAAAAGAATGCGTGCTAAAGGTAAACAACTTCAGTCTTCCAGACACTTTTATTTGGGTGGGGGAGGGGAAAAACTGACTGATTATTCTTGATATGCATAGGTGCAAAATATGTCCTTCTCCCTGGAGCATGCATTGGCATCTAAAGCAGAACATGTGGAGGCAACAGCTTTTCAGGCATCAGAAATGACAGGAGGAGCACAGGTAGACTCTTCGGATACAGTTCGTCGACCCATATTCAATTAATCCACATGGTTTCTGTGCTTTAACCAACATTAGAGGCTGCACAGAAAATGTATCAGAGTTCATAGTACAGTTTTACGCAGTTTCTTCCTTTTAGGAAACCATTAAAAAAAGACCATTTTCCACATACTCAAAAAGTCATAACAGGACACTGCCTTCCAAACGACACACAAGGGCTTTGTCTCCACAGCAAGCAGGGGTGCAAACGTGTGAACGCAGGCAGAGCAAAGTAAACCATGTCTGCATGGTGGTAGTGCCCTGGAGCACTGGGCCCACAGTAAGCTGCAGAGACAGTCAGTCGAGTATTTGCATATTAGGGCACATAGCACACACTGAAATCCATCCTGCCACAGTCTGATGGCTTTTAGTTGAAATTAGTCTGGGTATGCCCATGAATGGTACGCTCACATCTACTGCAGCCTATGACAAGTGGCTGGAAAGTACAGTCCTATTAGGCAACACACTATTGGTAAAATAAACATGCGTACCTATATTCACACACATATGCATAGATAAGAGGCTTATTTGCCTATAACTTAGAAGAAAAAACACATTGCATTTTTTTAATTTTGATGGGTGGTCTTAGGGTCACTACAGGTGCTTGCTTTTTGCATACGCATGGTTTACTTAAGTGCATCCTGAAGTGGCTCAAATGGGAACAGCAGAGATAGCTCACTAGTAAATGGATTTCTCACTATATTTTAAATCTCACAATTAAATAAAATATAGAATACATTCTCCCGGCCTCCACACCCCACCCCATGCCCTCCAAATACCCCCAGTTATAGAAAAATAATCATCAGGTTCATGGTGAATTCAGCTCAAAATATTACAAAGTAATACAGATGGCCTAATATTTAGAATGCTGTAGCTTGCGCAACTGCAAACATTAGGACACAGAATCATAGAATCATTTGAGTCCAAAGGGACCCTTTAAAGGTCACCTAGTCCAACTCCCTGCAGTGAACAAGGTCACCACAGATAGATCAGGTTGCTCAGAGCCTCATCCAGCCTGACCTTGAATGTGCCCAGGGACAGAGCATCCACCACCTCCCTGAGAAACCTGTTCCAGTGCTTCTATACCCTTACTGTAAAAAAAACTTCTTCCTTATATCCAATCCAAATCTCCCCTTTTTTAGTTTGAAGCTATTTCCTCTTGTTCTGTCACCACAGATGCTGATAAAGAATCTGTCCCCTCCTTCTTGTAGCCCTCTTTGAGAGGCTGAAAGGCCGCTATCAGTTCTCCCCAGAGCTTTCTCTGCTGCAGGCTGAACCCCCGGCTCTCTCAGCCTGTCCTTATAGGTGTTCCAACCCTTGAATCATTATTGTGCCCTCTTCTGGATACTCCCCTACAGGTCCATGTTTCTCCCATACTGATGTCTTCACATCTGGTCACAGTACTCCATGCAAGTTTATACCAGTGCAGAGCAGAGGGGCAGGATCACCTCCCTTGCCCTGCTGGCCACAATACTTTTGATGCAGCAGAGGATATGGTTGGCTTTCTTGACTGTGAGGGCACATTGCTGGTTCATGTCCAGCTTACCATCCACCACTACCTCCAAGTCCTTTTTAGCAGGGCTATGCTCTATCCTTTTTTTCCTCCAGCTTGAAATGATGGTGGGTGCTGCCATGATCCAGGTGCAAGCTATTGCACTTGGATTTCTGAACCTTATAAGGCTTTCTTGGGTCCGCTGCTTGAGCCTGTCTAGGACCCTCTGTATTTTCAGTTTACTAATTTCTGTTCTAGTTCTTCTCAGCAAATTTATTGCTTCTGGGCTCGATACCATGATATGCTTAAAAACGTAAATAAATATATAAATAATTAGAATCTCATTAGCAGCATCACCAAGGTCAATGAAACTATTTATGTATAAAGTTACCTACAGGTCTAAGAGCTTTTCTGGACCACAGCCCATATTAACTTTCACTTTATACAAAAATACAGTGAGTTATTTAATAAAATAGAAGGCACCATCTTAAGGGCAATTGTGAATCATGTCAAAGTTCTTCTAGATTTGATACATCCCTCTTAACTAATATCTCTGCTCAGAAGCTTACTGGAATCTTTTTCATATATTTTAAGCACAGTACATTAGCAGCATACAACACTCTGTATAGGAGGAACATATAAGAAATGCTAGAGAATTTGCAGTAGAAGCTCAGTGTTTTGATGCCTTAAGTATTAACCAAGCATAATTCAAGGTGTGAACCTGTTTGCTGATCTCCTCAACCCTCAAACTCTTATTTTGTTGAGGATTTTTGGAAGACATTAAGGAAAGAGTGAATAAATCAGGAGAAAATTCCCATAAACAGAAAGGGAACTCCAGAACATAAAAAAGCATCAACAACCTCCAAATTAATCTCTCAAACTGATTGCAAAAAGATTGAACAATATACATAGTATTAATCTAAGGCATGAATATCTAAAGAAATAAAATTTAAAATAGCCTTCAAGTTACACATAACTACTAGCAACAATTAAAAAAATACCTCTCCCACTTCTTACGTAAAGAATCTTTCAGAATTGATGATACTGCTACCTTTAATATGGATGTTAAAAATTTGGTTATTTTTAGACATAATGTGGGATTAAATTGGGCTACTTCGTTATTTATTCTAACTGGCATTCCACAGAACTAGCATTTAGATATTAATTTCTAATCCATAATGAAAAATACTCTTAAGCATTAATACCTTTCAACATTATTTTGTGTCTTCATAATTTTAACTATTCCAAAGACTGCTTACTTGAATTTCATTTTGCTTATTTGCATTTCAGAAAGCATGCAACGTTCACATCTGTCCTAGGTAAGGAAGGCTTCTGCAGCACCTGAAGCAAAGCAGCAGAGCTATATGCAAGGCAGATGAGAGCCCCACCCGAAGGCCTACTCAGAGCCAGTGATCGTGGTGAATGACTAAAGAAGAAAATACTGCATCATTGTGCTTCAATAGTGAGATTGAGGGAGTGTTTTAAAAAAAGAAAATAAACAGAAAAGGATAAGGAAGATACAATGATAAAAATGAGCGGACCACATTCTGATTCACATATGATGTGAGAGATTTTTGCAACTTCTACCATGATGGACGTAAGTGGAGCCACAGACAGCTACTTGAAAAATCCTGTATGCCACCTTATACATGACTGCATTAAGCATAACTCTGACACATCTATGAATTCTGACCACACATTATTTCAGTACCTGGTGAAGCATTTTAAAGTTTATCTAATTTAGTCCCAGAACATTCCTACAGATAAGGAAGATTAAGAAAGCTCCCTTAGTATCTTATACTTAATCTCAGGGTTTGCCAACAAGAAATTTGGAAGAAAAAAAATCTCAAAATGTTTGTAATAGTCCTAGAATTAGTGTGCAAATGCAGTAAATGATAAAATATTGAACCATTACAGTTGCTCATTTAGTACCATCAGAGACAATGCTGCATACGTCATTTCTGCCAAATTAGAAGGGGTTGAAAAGCACCTGACTTCTGTAAATTCATGAAACAAAAATGAACAAACTGATCAGAGGATAAAACCGTGCTAAATATATACAAGCTCAATGGCCTCTGAGCACCATTGTTGGTAAAACCATATACTGTAATTATTTCTCTGAAGTCAGTATGACACCATAGACTTCTAAATATTCATTCTCTGGAATAAATATGAATCTAGAACTATTCATCTTTTTTCAAACAGCTGACACGCTGCATAAACAGAAAGTATATATGGTTTTTTTTAAAAAAGTAAACAATAAAATAAGTGATTTATTATGCAATTTATCTCTTTCCATCTCTGCTGTTCATAATTCAGATCCACAGGGCAGTTCATATACCATTAATATTTCCCAGATGTGTTTGACTTTAAGGCTATGATCATTTTAAATGTTTTAAAATGTATGCCATTTATCATTAGTGTTATGGTGGTGTCATTCGTATTATTATAGTTAAGTTTGTGTCAGCAGTTCTATAAGCCCTTATTTTCAGGGGTTCAGAACTTGGCAGTAAGAAGTGGTTACTGACTGAAACCTGGCATAAAGCAATCTGGCTTGGGAGCAATTAAATTTCTTTTTCAGAAGGCTAACAAAGGATTTGGTCTTGAAGTTCAGCAAAAGAGAAAGAAACGCATTCAAGATTTTAAGATACAAGTTCTTCTCGCAAATTTTAGAACTTGCTTTTGCTCAGGAGAAAAAAAAAAAATGTCCTGGGGGAAGCAGAGAGAGCTAGATAGCTGCTGAGGGTAGGGACAAACTACTGTTCTTTTGAGGAACTTAGCTTTGCCTACCTCATTTTAAATATATATTTCAAATATAGCAGGGCAACTCATTAACATCTGCATCACCTGGAACATCAACAAGTGTACATTTTGCATGTGATGTCAAATATCAGAACGTATAATTTCTTAAGATGCATTATCAGATAGTGTTCTTTCCATTTAGGAATAGCAGGATATGCTTCAATTTAAATGGTCACATATTCACTGACCTCTAAGTTTGGAGTCATACAGAATTACCCTAATTTTCCAGAATCCAGAAATCCTGGCAACTACTTCAAGATCTTTATGCTGCTTGGAAACTCTTTTGAGTCAATGCATTCAGCAAGGAAAACATTAGACTTTTGGAGAAACCATGTTGGTTGTGGACAACAGGCTAAACGCTACCCCACTGTGCTGGTCAACCATCTTCCCACTTGAATACTGCCTCTGACACAGCACAGGATTTGCTTCTACTGCCTAGCAAAGATAACTCATTTATTCAAAAGACTGGGAGCATCAGGAAACATTCTACATCTGTAGACCCATCACAATTTCTTTTTTTCAGTGTCACAGACTACAGCTAGTTTAAAACTTGCCAGGTGCAAAGGAGCAGGGATGGACTACTTAATGCTGCTACTAGTGTCTTTTCCTCACAACAATTAACTCTCATGCTGTAGTAAACCCAATCTGAGCACTGCTGAGCAATTCCTACTGCCAGTTGTTACTTCAGATTCACCAGCTATGTTTTCTTCTACTAGCTTGATCCTGCAGCAAGAAGAGAGTATTTTCCAAGTCCTCCTTTCACAACACTTATTTCCTGAAAAGTACCCCCCCTTTTCATCACTTCCTTCTAAACACAGCTCTTGTGAAATCAGCTCAGGTCCCAGCCCTGAGAGGAATAATTTCTTTCTTCCTTTAAGCCTCACACAGATATTCAGCAGATCTCTACGCTCCTGAACCTCCAAATCTTTATTCTCCTCTAATATGGTTTTATTTTCCTTTGCCTCTCTATTTGCTCTGACATGACCCCTTCTGTGTACATCAATAGGAGCCATGCCCCAGCATCATCTTTAAAATCAATTGCAGGGAGGCTATGCCACCTGAAAAGTAAATTGCTAATGCCCTACCACTTCTTGCAGTCTTTGCTGTTCCCCTACCCCCACCTACACTAGCTACTAGGAAATTGGCTTCCACTTCTTCTTATTAAGACTGTATGCTTCCACACCACTGATATCTCACTACTTATTCCTCTCCTGTTAACCACAGCAACACTCTGGAAGACATTTTGCTTTTCACACTCTCTCAGTAAGAAAACTGAAAATAAAATTAGTTGCATGAACTTCTGACAAAATACAACAGCTGTTCTTAACCAAGCCATCTTTTAGAGACGTAGACTGATCAGCCAAGCTGACCATTTCTGATCAAGACATGGAATCCTGATATTCTTCTTAGCAAGTAGTCCATTTTCAGCTAGCCAAGTTATTTAACACTTGTTATTTCTTGTGCTCTGACCTGTTGCAAGACACAAAGCTTTAACAGAAAAGACAATCTGAACTTTTCAAACAGTGCTTGGGAACTCAGGCTTTATCACTGATAACACCACTCCCGTATAAACAAGGGAAAGAACCTATTATTCATCTATCTGGTAGAACATGATTGAGTAATAACTATCCAATATTCTACATGCAGATTCTCCTTACATTCCAGCAGAGGGCTACAGAACTCCCAAAATGCCGGAGGAAAAAAAAAAAAAGTTTCCAATCCATCCAAAGTAAACAACGTTAAGCGTTATTTCCAATTTACTGTGAGTATAGTTTTCAACCAATTTTAAGAGAGAAGTGAAGAAATTCAGCACAGCTTTTTATCATCTGGCAATTGAAAAATATATTTTCAGAATAAAATCTGAGACGGGTCATTTAAATAGTGGTTTAAAAATGCCTAGAGCATTGTCCATGGCCCATATTTCCATTCACGCATTCACATGAAAATGGAAAATTACTCTCCTTACATTCTCTTTTACACCTACTTTGCAAATCTACCACAAAGTTTCACATTGCACATTATCCAAGCTAACATGTCTCTGTGCAATTTGGAGCAATAATTTTTCTTTTGTACAATTTTTACTTCTCATTTCAAAAACATAACACACTGCTTCTGGATACATGCCATTCCCTCCTTCACTGTTACTGAGTGCTCATAATTATGACACCACAAGTCTGAATAAGTGACACATTCAAAAATGAGAAACTAATTTAGAGAAGGAACAGAAAAGCAGCATGCATGTTGGATAAATAACAACACGAAAAGTTCCTGAAGAATTACATGACAAATAACTTTTATCAACAAAGCTTAATACACACTCCTGATTTTCCTGCTGTAGAACTGGACTTTCATCAGCTCAGATCAAATTAATTTGACAGTCAAATAAAGCATATTGAGATCGTCAATTTAAGTTATGCCAAAATCTAATCCCAGGTAAGGAAAGTGACAGTTAGTAAAAGAAGAATTGACCCTTAATCTCCACCTAGCAATATGTTCAGAGCAATGAATAGCAATCAGTTTAACTTCTTTTCCTTGTATAGAACACACTGGCCATTTTATTTTTGTTTCATGTGCTACATGGTATTAACTTTTTCTCCCCTCACATTATAAATATGACAATTAGACCATTCATGCTGTCAGTCAAGAAATAGTAAAGATAAATCTCTTCATTCCATACACAAAAGGAAGTTAAATGTATGAATCCAGCAGCAAGGCTAGTCATTCTTTCATACTACTTTTTCCCTTTCAAATTGGTAAAGAGCTTGTACACCAACAAGTAAACACAGTTCCCAGATAAATGTAGTCTAAAAAAAATATACGTTTCTCCTTGCAATAGCAGTGTTTGCAACTAGTGAAAGACCAAAGAAGTACGGATGAGTTTTCTTTTAAAGGCAAAGACAAGAAATGTCTGTACAGTTTGACTGACACAGTTGTACAGTTTGACTGACATGAAAGGACATTTTAAAGATATATTTTTCCAGGTTCTACTGCTACATTTGCCAAAGTATAAATAACCAGATATAATCCGGAGATTATAACAAAATTTGGCTTGTTGTATTTATGCTACATTTGCTTTTAGTGCTACTGTTCAAAGGCAAGTAGAACTGCATAGCTCTGTGTATTAGCCCTAAAGCTACTATAAGCTACAACTGGTTCCTCTGGAAGCAATGGAACAAATCCTTTGTAGTCACCATAGTAAGCCTATGGAATGTAGTTTCCCACTGGTTTGCAGTGGCATTTTGGAATAATTATACTGTAGCCATAGCCTTCATCACTATAAATAATGCATCAAAACACACATTCTAACACATTTTCAAAGAGAGCATTTCTCTTTTCCTTGGACAATTAAGCTTCCTACTAACATATTTACATCTTCTATATAAAAGTATTTTTTAGAATATATTTTATTACTTTACATTATATGTTGGATTAGATATAACATTCTATCCAATAACTGAAATGATTAGCAAGCTTCTCTCCACTTGTAGTAACTTCCATTTCAGCCTATCTTTCAATGGGTTCACACTTACAGAAGCCACAAAGTTCAGAAAGGAAAACACCCTTACAGTGGAACAAGAATTCTGGCAGCCCATTCTGTGCTCTCTCTTCTCAGTCTGAGCACAATCTCCGTAAGTTTAACTGTTGAGTTACAGAAACAAAAGGTTTATCCGCCTCTGCAGTGAACCACAGAATCACCTGAATTGAAAGGAATGTTTCAAGTACAACTCCCCTGCAATGAACAGGGACTTCTACAGTCAGGATTAGGTTGTGCAGATTGATTTATAAGATTTTTTAATAGAGATTTCACCTTTTTTTGCTTGTTTGTTTATATTTATTCTTACTTTTAATGAGCAAACATCCTCTACTTACTTACATCCCATACTTATCTACATTCATTAAATTTTATGTCACCAAGCAAAAATGGATTGAAGGCCTTTTGAAAGCTTCTTCTGTTATCATACAGTTTTGGAGTCTACGTGGAGGAAAGATTATTCTGGTCACTGGTGCTATTAATGAGGTGCACAACCCTCACTGGAGCAGTTAAGTTATCGCAAGTTTTGCTGGGTGAAATGGGTGGGATTATACACTCAAGACAAAATATATCCAATCAGACATGATCTTAAAGAAAAATCACAGTACTATCATAAGACACGGTTAATAAATTAAAATGAACAGAATACCTGGGCATTACCAAAGAATTTAGTTTACATTATTTAAAAAAAATGTTCAGACTATCTTTCTCTGATCTGCACCTGGAATTGTTCCAGTGAAATCAAGTATTTAAAGAATAATTCCATTTGAAATGGAATTAGGTATTAATACTGTTATCATTAATAGTAAATTAAATTGCGGAGGGTTGTTGGTTGGTTGATTTTATACATATAAACAATATTTGCTAACTTTGCTATACTTTAAACTACTGTGTAGACCTTCATAAACATTCTTCAGGTGCCTTAACTTATTGGGTTCTGTGGTGTTTCGTGGGTGGTTTTTTTTTTTGTTTGTTTGTTCTTTTGTAGTTTTACATACGACAGTACACATGGCTTTAGAAGGTGTCTGGATTTTTTTTTTTTTTTTGCTTTGTTTTGTTTTTTTTAAACACAAAAACAAAGGTAGTATGCAAGGTGAGATATTCTACATACATGTTTAGCATATAATTTGACTGGACTAGTATTGAAAGGAAAACAGTAAAGTGCAAAAAAAACCCTGCAGGTCAGTTTACACAGGACACTATCTTTAAAAGCAATAAATTAAGGAACACATTGATTCTTAAGTGCTAAATTAAAAGCTTAAACAGCAAATCTTATCATCACTTTGAAATATTTGATGGTACAAAAATCAGAGAACCTCGTTCAAAAAGAATCTTGTCATTTCTTTCCTCCTCATAAGCACTGCCAGTTTCCCAATGCTCTTTTGACAGGATAATCAGTCAATTCAATCAGAGAAATTCTATAGTACAATGGTAATTTTCTCTCACTTTTTTTCCCTCCCTTTACACTGTCAATTCAAACCACCTGCTGTAAGCATTGATGTGGAACGGCTTAGTATTAGCTCTGAAATTAGTACCAGTCCCCAGTTAAATACCTGGCACATTCGGTGTGGGACAGACACTCCTGATGGCACATAAACCCATCAGCTGCAATCGGCACATTACTTGAATATGTTAAGTCTCTTTCCAAACCATTCAGAGAGCACCTACCTGGTATCATGAAACTAGACTTAAAAATCAGACTGAGAGGGACAATTTCAGAAGGGAGAACACACATAGCCAAAGACTTACGTTTTAGATAGGAAATTATGACAAATCATCTTTTAAATACATTAAGCAGCTTCTAACAACAACATTTTTCAAACACAGACTTCAAAATACCTTTTAAAGTATGAAGCTCACCGAAAGAATGAAACACTGTGTTCAATCAGTAGAACCAAATACAATTAATGATAGTATATAAAACTTCATTTCTTATATTCTCACATTGGACTTCAACTATAGGTACCAACTTCAATCACTTACACATATTAAAGCTATTACATCCAGTATCTTACAAATCCATCAGTTCTCCTGCCCTATTTAGCTCAGCAGGTAGGTCTATGTGCATAGTCAGTCAGCAATGATGAAAGGCATTTACTATAGACTCCTCGCAGGGTCATCAATGGACAACCTGTACAAGATTTATGCTTTCAATAATAAATGAACTAAACACCTTGAAGTAATTGGCTGTGTGAAGCCTCACACTAGGCCAGATAGCTTGCCTGTACAAAGTAAAATAAGATTAAATAATACATGATCAGTGCAGAGGTTTTCAAACCAAACTACTTCTACACGATTTTTTTTGAGTGCAAGCTGTTCATGAGTCAAGATGCTTTCAAGATTTCATGCTGCTGTCATGGGGCCATACTCCTTCTGGATCAACAGTAACCATACCAGAGATCTGTGTTGTTTTAGGTGATTATGTTAGAAACTCAGTGCTCTCCTTCCCTGAGCAAGTCAAGTAGCCTAAGCAATAACAGACACATGTCAGGACTTCATCAAAATCTCATTCCTCTTTTCAACTTTGTAACAATCAAACACATCAAGATTTTGCCCAGATAGGTGGGGAAAATTAAGCAAACGCCAAGAAAATTATCATCAATTCATTAACTCATTCACAATTATAATGTACAAATTCTTCAATGATGGTATTATACCGATAATAGTCATGGGATTTACCCACGATAGTTATAACATAGTGATTCACGTTCAACACTTTTCTCTAATGCTGGCACAGGTTTCTGAAACATGTTCCAACTGCAAACAAATATTCTAGCTGACAGTTTTCTTCAAAAATTCTCTCTCAAATATGATCCTGCAGGCCATCTCACTCCCAGATCACAATTAGACAAATCTGTTAGAACTACAGTTTTATTATCCATATAAGTACCAGTGTAAAATATATAAATTAGTTTGCAAAGCCTATTAATACAATTAAGCAGCTTAAAACTAGTCAGAGAGACCACTGGTTCACAAGCAGTCCACAGCAGATTTGTCTTCTAAAACAGACCAAATTTATTTCATTTTGTTGGTCGTCACAGATCTCATTACAAAAAGCGAGTAATCTCAGAGAGACAAAATAGCTCGAAAGGAAGACAATGGGAATACATTTCAAGAGCTTGCAGGTCAGTTCTCAGCTGGTAGAAAGTGTCTTGTATCTAGTAATCTAACTGAAAACAAAGGTCTTTCTCTGTTTAATATTTAGGGAAGGCACCTTCACTAAAGAAGCGCAGGGCAAAATTTGTAAAAAAAAAAAAACAAAAAAAACCACACAAAACAAAACAAAAAAAAACCCATCATATTTCTGGTTTAAACTTTTGTTACATCTCTGAAATCCCTAAATTTCAGATGCACTCCTAACTCCTCTATTTTAAATGTATGAAAAAGCCCTCTTTTAAGAACGCTGAATCAGAGCATAAACTGCTCCTGCAGTTTAGATAGGCTTACATTCTCCCTCACGTTTTTTGCAGAAGGTTGCTTGACAGCTGTGTTGTGCAGCATCTATACACTCTAAAGCAGTTCATTCACAGTCCACCTCTGGGCTCCGCACCCCACACTTGGAAAGCTGCTGCTCTAGAGACCAGAACAAATCCCAGTGCAGTGGTATGAATAACAAAAAGACAGGGATGGGGAAGATTAAAAAAAAAAAAAAAAAAGGAAAAATGTATCAAATGTTAGATGTTTAAATAGGGAATACAAAACTTATAAATAAATAAAACAAATTGTTTAAAACACCTGTAATGAAGTGTTAAAGCCACCCCCCTTTAAAGCACACAAGCAGCATTAATGCAGCTGATAATCTAAAGTCCCTCTGACCTTGACAACCTTACAGGGGTAATCTTCACATAAGATGAATTATTCTTGAACAATTGCTCTAATGTATTAGGCACAAGCATACGGTTCTTCAATATTAGGCATGCTTGTCTTTTCACATCCTCACTTCTAAAAGAAAGGTATTTATTAAGAACAAAGCAAGGCAAAAGGAAAGGAGAAAGAAAAAGAGAAAGAGAAACAAAAGACTACACTCTATTTAGATACGTACCACTTTACAAGGGAGAACAAATTCATATTAGTCCATACTACTGAAATTACATTGCAGAACACACTGTCTTAAACATTTCAGAGCTTAGGATAACTCTCAGTAAAGGTTACTGCTCTGCTCACAGAAGATTAATGCATCCAAGTTTGTGAGAAACAACTTTCAGAGAAGTCAGCATTCAAGGAACGAACAAGCCAACTTCTTGGTCCCTGTGCCTCCAAGAAACATACCAACTGACCAATTCTCCTGAACATGATAAGAGGACCTATGCTTTGCCATCTTCCTGTGTTGAGTTCATCCATACCCTTGACGTTTAATGATAAAAAAAAAAAAAAACAGTTTGGACAAGGTACCAGTAGAAACAGTCGAGTATCCTCTATGATATATTCAGAAGTTTATAAGACAGATTCTGATTGCATATGATAATAATTTCTGAGTGGGGTTCATTAATACTTTTTTCTTCCACCAAATTGAAGCATCTTCAAACTTTCTTAGTTAAATTTAAGCATTAGATGCATTATTACCAAGTTACGCTTAAATGTAATCAGCTACCTCCAGAACATTTCCATCTAAGATCCTTGCAGAGATTAATTAGTAAGCACATGCCATAGGACCAAGGCAAATAAAGGAGGAAATTTTGAAAGCACCTAGGACAAGAACTGTATAGCCCAAAGTAAGTTCTGAGAATTTCTAAGCAGAGATTCTTTAGTTCCCATAGGATCCCCTGCCTTTACAGGTCTTCATCTATTCATACCACAAACATACTCACAGTTGCCCAAGCAAAGTAAGGGCACAATCCCTATATAGCCACCTGACACTTACTTCCAGTAACATGCCCTGATCCAATGTGATCTCCAATCCCTGGGACTAGATTCTGCACGTAATATGACTGCAGTGTTGACTTGATTCAAAACCAGAAGCTAGAAGAGGAGTATATGAAATTCTGCTTACACAGCATCTTATTCATTAGCACAATCATGAAAAACAGAAATAATCAGGTTCAATTTCCCTCCCTGCTTGAGCAATCAAACCCTGAGGCCCTGCAAAAAACACAAGCATCCTCCTTTTAGAGAACTCTTAATCCCACTCTTGCACAAGTCTTTCACAAGTCCATACTGTAGCGCCCCTCTGTCATGTAGGTCAGTTGAAAACTCACAGGTCTAATGATTGCTACTGAGCCTGTACACACATAGCAGCTTTTGAAAAATATTTCCTGCCAGTAAATGTGTTATTTTCTTTTGAATCACGGATGTGTAGTACAAGCACTAAGTAAAAGAGGATCTTCACAGGAGTCAAACACAGATGGGTCTGCTATTGGGCTTGCTCTCTCGTTCCTCACAAGCTGAGTATTTACTGATCACCCCCACTGATTCATTAGCCCGTAAAAACCTGGCTCAATGGATGCTAATGGCAACAGTATGGACATACCACAGATCAGAATTTGTTCCTTGCCTTTTAATGTGGGTATTTGCTATTTAATATTGAGAGTTGGTGCACAATATCTTAGTGGCCTATGACACATAAAATCTACTTTCTTCGTAGAAAACAGCGATGATACATCAGAGGAAGCATCACTGCTTTATACTTTTTTCCAACAACTACTTTCTTTGTAGGCTGGTTATATAAGTCATATCAAAATACATCACATCTATCAAATCAGCGACAGAGGTCTGCACAAATGAATAGCCATACTTTGGTGTCATTAATAAACAACATAGGAATTCTTGGAACTTTGTTGTGCAACACACAGTATTTGCTGTAGCACTATGCATGTCATACTATCCCTCAGTGATTCACAAACCATGTGAAAAAGAGACAGGTTTTGCAAACTGCACAATTGAAAAAGGATAAGTGATTAATTCTATATTTGTACTACTAAAGGGAAATTTGCAACCATGATACAGCAGTGCCAGAAGAAAGAGGTATATGTGTGATATATTAGCCAGCCTTGACTGTGACTGTTCCTGTAGTGTAAGAATTTCTTTATCCAAGGACAACTACTTTCACCTTCCCATCTGTCCTGTGAATTTTTTAATGTCTGAGACAGGTGGCCTGTTGGAAACCTAAAACCCTATGGGTACAAAATATGATTAAAATCTGATGTTAGGCTCTATGATAAAGAAGAGCTCTTTGCTTAGCTGAGAATTTGTAAGTAACCTGCAAAAATATGTCAAAGGTAATTTGAACTCTACATAACCAAAATCCTTTTAATTCAAGTTTAGCATATGCTGTATCAAAACTTTGTTTGCAATCATTTCCCCATAGATTAAATATGTATCTTGATAAGTGCACATACTAGTTTCTTTCAGAAAAATCTTTAAAGGAATATTTTAATTTTTCATTGCTAAATACAACATTAACAACAATAACATGAAAGATTAATATGTTGAACTCATTATTTAATAGCTTACAGAGCACACAATTAATGCATCATAATAAATTTTTAACAATTATTAAAACAAATACCTGAAAACTGCTGAAGGCATATCAAGAATGCAAATGCTGTTGGGTATATAATCTTGCCTCTTTTTGGAGAAGGGGGTGGTGACTTAAATGGATCTTTTACACTTTCAATTATTCCCCAGAAAAAAAAAAGCAAGAACCCTAACTGAAAACTGTTTAGAGGAAATTCAGAATCTATGCTGAGTTTAAAAGTTTGGCATAGAATGCTAAGTGATGATTCCTGCAGATAATTAAAATTTAAAATGTTAAATGATTTATCTTGTTATAAATAATTAAGAGGATTTTTAAAAGGCAAGCAAGGAAATGCAGTTTGTGAATATCTTGTCACCACCAAGCTCTATTCAACAGAAACAGTACATATTTCATGTAGATTAGAGTTTCCTGAGTATATTTCATAAAATTGTGATAAATTAAAAAAAAGAAAGTCGAAGAATTCCAGCAGTTTTAAATATATTGAAACAGAAGTAAAATTGATTGACATTCCTGTCTAAAATGTTTTAAAATGCGTGGAAAAGGAAATAGGCCCTGTGAGGCAAACTTGATAGATGACTTTTCAGTCATGCCAAAACCAAAGCCACTGAAAATTAACTATCAAATGTCATTCCAACATAACTTTAGTTAAACCTACACATTCGCAAAAGAGTCAGTAATATCCAGAGTGTGATTCTCACTCTAATGACTTTCATCAGCTGTACATCTGTGTAACTTCTCTGACTGCTGTGAACCACTTCTGAGATGCACTTTAACAAAGATGACCAAATGCAACAAGGTAGTATGAGCATTAACAACGGATGTGGGCCAACATTTAGGGACTGATTCAAAGCTAACTAAAGCTTGTCCTACTCTCTAGCTTTTCCACAAATTCTCAAAAATACTGATAAAATTGTTTTCAAAAAGGGAACTATGGTTACCTACTAATTAATGTTTGCAAAGAATTTTAGATGCCAAGTAGGTTATTTTGTTTAAACAGTGATGTAGGTAGTTGCACTAGTACCAGTAACGGGAGAACTAAAAGGATCATTCCCTACTCTGGACAGAAAAAAAAAAATTGCTCACAATAATGAATTTCATGATACCAATTTGAGATGCGTGCACCTTTCCCCACTTTTCCATACCAGCTAGTTATAAGTAACTTCTTATGTAGTGACTTTTGAACAGAAGTCAGAGTTCAAGAAGTCAAAACTCACTCCTTGAGCAACATCTGCAAGGTCATACAAGTCCTTTTTTTAGTGATAATACAGTAATGATAACACATAGCTTAAATTATGCACTAAAACTCATACACCTCTCTCCCTTATTACTTTAATACATGACAGCTCTGCATGTGTACTGCATGACTGAAATAATATAGTTTGTGCCCACATGTAAGTTTAGATTCAAATGAAAGACAAAATTCTTAAGTGGCAGAACTAGTAGGTTGTTGGGTTTTGTTTTTGTTTTGGGGTTTGTTTGTTTTTTTGGTGGGAGGGGGTTTGGAAGATGAAAAAGTGTTTGGCTCAACTGAATCCAGAAGAATATAGGTCTGAGAAAACAGGAAAGAAGCACCCAGACCTAAGATACAACTCTGACAAAGAGAATTAACCAGAATGCTTTTTACTCTCTTTGTTATTAACAGCGAATTCCTCTCACCCTGAAAAGGATGCTGATTGTTTGATTAGAAATTAGAATCACAAGTAAAAGCAATAAAGTCAAATGATAACAGATTGAGAGATATGGAAATCATGTAGCTAGCAGACAGTAAATTCCTTGTAAAGTCACTGCAAATCCAAATATGAGATCTCAAATAATTTTAAGCCACCCTAAGAACTTCAAAAGAGAATAAAATGTAAGTATTGTTAAGGGAGAAAAGTAAACCCAATAGTAATAAACAGACATTTTCTAAGCATAAAGTATATCTGCCATCAAAAATCTCAGTTTGCTTGAACAGTAAGTCCTTCCAGACAGGCAATGGCAAGTGGGATAAGTTATGGGAAATACAGAACACCTGCAATTCCCTTCATCTTCAATACACAGCATAACTTGAAGTGAGAGCTGCAGGTGCTCAATTCAATTCAGTAGTAGTCTCCGAGCATCAAATAAGCACTAAGGAAGGCTGCAGAAAATATAAAGGAATCAAAATGTTTGGGACTTTATACTGCTATTCACATTTTCACTTTCTTACAGGAAATGTTAGGCTGGGAATTTGTTATTTATTCAGAGGCTAAGAGCAAGCAAGCTTATTTATGTCACAGAAACTGCATTACATAACTTTTTAAATAACCACACAGTACAGTTTTGAAGAAATCAAACAAAGTCCCCTGAAGTTTCAAAAGCCTCTATAGTTTCCTGCCACGCTCTGCGTAGAGTCATATAATTCACCCTCTTCTTTCTCACAAGTTTAATTCACTTGAGATAGAAAGATGACAGAATGAAATCCTGAGTTTTCCATAGCACCGACATAAACTGTCAGTCTCCAAAAGCACTCCTACCACCTTTGTACATTATAACGTACTACCGTTTTTCCACAGATAATGCCAGGTCTGGATAAGCTTGACTATTATATTTAGAAGCTATAAACCTAATCTCCTTTTTAAATGTGTTAACTTTTTAAAATTATTTAAAAAAATCAGTTCCATTTGCTATTCATTAATAACAACAAAGAATATGAAATACTTTTAAATAAAAGCAGACAATACGGTGGAATTTGCAATTATCAGGTAAAGCATCAATGGCCTGGACTTAGACACACATGAAAATCAGAGAT
The DNA here is from genome assembly GCA_030625065.1 of Alectoris magna. Taxonomy (NCBI): domain Eukaryota; kingdom Metazoa; phylum Chordata; class Aves; order Galliformes; family Phasianidae; genus Alectoris; species Alectoris magna. The sequence goes on from CM060565.1 coordinate 25,068,855, forward strand.
GAGAAAACCACCACTTGCCTTCTTACAAAAAATAGCAGAAAACAAGAAACATTTATCAGCTATTGCTTATGTACCAAAAATGATTATATGAAAGCAAAAGCCTTAGCCGATGAAACCAGGTTTTTGTATTACATGAAATATTTTACAGTCCTTTTCAATAGCCTCTGAACTGTTTAACCTTCTGAATCACATCCTTACTCCTCAAAATAACAGGTTGCTCTCAGTGACGGTTGTAAACTACATTGTTTAAGTAGTGCTGTAGATTCACATGCTTAACTAATAATGACTACACTCCAGTGATTTGCAAAACACAGGAAAAACAGGCAAGAATCTACTTATTTTCTTAGCATGCAACCATGGGTGGCGTTTTGCTGTTCTCCACATACTCCAGAGCGCATCAGTATTAAATATTCACAGACTACTAACTTTATGAAAAGGTTTACAGCAGGGCACTTGCAGAATTTCAGGTGGCAACTGGCCTGAGTCAATAGCTTTTCCTATTTCCTTCATCAGTTTCTAAATTTAGCTGCTCCTATCAGGTTTTAAGCTGTTTTAAGCTTTTAGCCCTTTTAATTCTATGGTTGGCTCTGCAGCCTCCCGATTTCTCTGCTCTTGTAAATCAAGGAATGAAAAGAACAACTATGCTATCAGGAAAGATGGGTTTTCATTCCTTCTGTGTGTGTGGTACCTGAAGACTGTTCAGAAGGATTTCTGGCTTTATTAATTATGTTCCAACTCAATTTCGTAAGGCAAGTAAAAGTAAGAAGGAAAACTGAAATGGAAGGTCACAGGAATTCAGAAGGCCTGGATAGTACAAACGACCTTTTTTGGTAGAAGCAGAGAGATTAACACCTCAAAAAGAAACCTGGACTAAGCACAAGGCAGCCAAAACGCAACAGCAGAGAAACCTGAAAGAAATGTTCCGGCAACCATCCATCCATAGGGTGGTCCAAGAGTTCAGAGGATGGTCAGAGACATTTTAGACAATGTCCGCTACTGTTCTTACTCTGGCAGCACTCTGTGAAGCAAAATACTGCCAAAAACACAAAAATACACTTTCCAAGCTTCCTCTCTTTTTTGTGCTGTCCAGATCACGTATTACTAAAAGCATGCACGGTACTCTTTGTTGATGTCTACATGTGTGTAAGTCATTTGCTAACATCTGAATAAAGTATTGGCATCTAAAAATTCTTAAACACTTAAAATAGGTGCTTGAGCACTAACTGGCCTCATTGATTTTATTATTATCCAATGATAGTAAAATGAATGAAAAACCACAGAGTACATGAGTCAAAGAAAAATAAAGCTATGAAGAGTGGGGAATATATTTTCTCCTGCATATCTGTGCCCAACATTTAGAGTTACACTGTTGTTTTGATGCATTTTAAATGCATTTCTCAAAATGTATCACATGGCATAAGAAACCCACCCTTTAGAAATTTCCTTAAGAAATAGGAAAAAACTGTAGGGAAATTTCCAGCTTGAATATTTTGGTATGCAAAAATAAAGCATTGTACAAATAGAAAAGCTAAATTAATCTACTGGAAAAAAAGTTTTGGAAGAAAAGGTGAAGCTTTATGAAAGAGGCAAAGGGCCAATTCTCCAACATATCATACATAACAGGACTGACACTGAGAACAACTCCTTTCTCTATAAACATTCTTTTAAAATACCACACAACTTGTTTATGTTACAGCTGCACTTTGAGCATACAAAAAACCAAACAGCATCAGGTTTAGTCGTTAAAAAGTTATATGATCTGGATTTCCCCAAGCAATCATCTACTGAAAAAACAAAAACAAACCAGAAGAATTTCATCATACAGAAATGCTGTGAGACATTTATTTTATGTAAGCAATACACACAAAGAAAAAATTACAATAATTCGCATTTCAGATCTGCATTTAACATCTGTAGCTTAAAACATATGATTTTATATGAACTATACAAATTGTTTTAATTGGCAGAAAAGTTGCATCCAACTGGTCAAGAGAAGATTGCTTCTGTACCCCTATGTTACAATATCTCACCTGTAATCACCTGAGAAAAATTAAGAAGAGCTCACCTGTTAGCATTTTTCTTTCACCGGAGCTCCTATCTCAAAAATATAACTTACTGTAAAAAACGTTTTATTGTCTGTTAATGGAGTTTATGTATACTGTAGTAGCAGTTAAATTTTATAAATATATAGCATAGCTAGCATTCAATTAAATTCTTCCTGGGTGATATTTTCAGTTATTTTGAAGAACTACATATATTTCCATTTAATGGCATCTCATCTTCTCCATTCTCTCATCTTTTTTAACTAAATGATAATAAATGTTATGTACTTTGCAGCTAATTATTAATTAGTAGAAAAGAATCCTAACCAATAATGAGTGCCCAGTATGGAATTTGATTTCACATTATCATACAAAATAAAATAACCGTAAAATATCCACAAAAATATCCGCAAAGGAAATTTAACAAAGGCACATACATCACTTAAAGCACCACCCTTTTTCACCTCCAAAATCCCATACTCCTTATGTTACCTGACAAAGTAGAAAATCATGTTTTTTTCTTTTCCCCATAAAAATGCACTCAAAATAAACACAAACATTTTAACATGTATAACTACATATTTAGATAATTTAGCCTTTTTTTTTTTTTTTTTTTTGCCTCCCCATAAGCCTCACAAAAGAATAAGCACTCAAAATTCAAGAAACTTGCTGTAGGTCTACTTAGACTAATACAGAGAGCTATGCCTTTGCCAGTATCATTGCATAGACCTACTCATCACTCACCTGGGCTCTGAATCAACTTTTAACCTCTAGCAGCTGTGCAGAATCTTTGCTGCTATACAGTATCACTATCATTATTACTAACTTGTTGAAACAAAACTTTTGTTGATACGAAATCTGATAAAAAACCTGGCATCACCTTATAGCCCACCCAGTTCCAACCCCTTGCCCCTCACCAGATCAGGCTTCCCAGAGATACATACAATCTAGTCATTAATGCCTCCAGGGATGAGGTGCCCACAGATCCTCTAGGCAGCCTGCGCCAGAGCCTCACCACCCTCTGAGTAAAGAGCTTCTTCGTAACATCTCATCTGAATTTCCCATTTCAGTTCAAAGCCATGCCCCCCTTATCCTATCACTATCAGACCACATCCAGAGTCTGTCACATCTTCCACCAAATCTGCCCATGTCTCCCAACAAACCCGTCTAACTGACTTATTTAGTTTTGCTGAAGTAGGTTTATGACCTATGTGTGGCATCAAACTGTTCAGGCCTTGTTATATTTAGCTGTATTTGTACAAAATACACACTCAGTAGCAAAGCTGACTAGTATTCTTACAACTGTCCTTTTTAGTTACCTTTAGCCACAGGACAACTTTCATAGCTACTCCTTTAGTCTCTCTGCCTCTCATCTCATCTCTCATTTATCTCAAAGTATGGAATATGCCATCTAATATTGCTCTTTGAGTTCCTGCCCAACTAAACAATCTCCATTCAACTTCCACAACTGCACTCACAGTAAACCCTCCTCTCAAATACTGTAACTCCTCCACAGTCAGTAGTCCATCTCTATAACTTCCTTTTCAACACTTACCATATTCTTTTTCTAAAGCCTTTTTTTTTCCCCCTCCCAGCCTCTCACTTTTCACATTGATGCACTGCATTTACTCTCCCTCCATCTCTCTAACTGCTGCTTCAGTTGTCACATGCCTATCTGAATCTTGCCCATTCTCTCCACATGAGATCTCTGAGATGCAGCCTTTTCTTTCCATTCAAACAGCTGAAGTCTCATCTGGGTTGCCATTGTTTTATTTCTTTATTATTGCAAACCCCTTTCCTCTGTTTCTGAGGAGTGTCATCTTTCCCTGTTTATATCTATTTAGAAGGTCACTAAAAGGGCATTTTCTTTCTTTGACAATGACAGCCCTTTTCCTTCCATGGTTCTGACTGTAATTTTTAACCAGAAATACAAGCACGGTGACTTTATGGATATTTGTACATATGCGGCCCTTAATGTAACATTTTAAGGCCCTATAATCTCTATAGTGAATATTCCTTAAAATTAACCAGGTAAGGTTGATATTCTATTTTCATTTTAAAAGCACACTAATTATAATGCTGGGTGATCATTATTTAATAATTGGGTTGTTATTTGTTTTTTTGGGTTTTTTTTGCTGGTGATGTTTTGACTGAGATCACAAAGTAAATCTTATCACTGAACACGTGAGATAATAACCTACTGAAATTCCCTGTTGTGAAAAAATGCTGAGCTACTGCTAAGTTCTTGCCCCACACTGGGCTGCTAGAAGTTTCCTCCGCTCTCCTTATTGTTTGCTGTCATTGAACTGGAGTATCTCAGCTACCTTTCATGTGCCTCTGCCACAACTGGTAGAAATTCATAAAAACAACTAAAAGACATTAATATCTTTAAAGTCCCCTCCAACTTAAGCCAATCTATGATATGATATTAGAATACCAGAACAAACACCATATTTTACTTTTGTATTCAACTCTCTAGAGAAACTGCTTTTTTTCCCCTCTAACTTTCCAAAACAAATAAAGAATTAGAATACTTTATTGTTAACTCATTTTCTAATGTTTAATTTAAACATTAAAACAACACACTTTCCACAGAGGACTACTGGTTAATAAATGCAAATTAGTTTCTTAATATAAAAATTGAACTAATATCTGTAACAAACAAATTTTATTCCTCATAGTGAGAATACAGCTATAGAATCCCCCCCCCCACCCCCCCCACAAAAAAAAAAAAGTAAGAAGGAGGGACAGAGTTAAAATAAAGATACTTGCTCTAGAAAAACCTATAGCAATATGCATTAGATGCAATTTCAGGTCCAAGCATCAATTAAATTTAACTATATGAACACCATATTTATTATGGAAATGATTTTAAAAGCTTCACTTCAGCTCAGACAGTGGTTTGATAATTAAGCTCCTTCAGTACTGGGAAGATAGCTAAGTTTGGCCCTGAATTTTTGAATTCCAAATAAGCAACCAATGATTGGATCCAATTTTTGGATACTGGAAGATGCTCTAATCTTGAGGCACTCTTCCTCACTCCTTTCTCCTAAATCTATGAATCTTTTCATACTATTTTGGTTCTCGATAAAAATAATGATTGTTTTTAAAAGTTGGCGTTGGTTGTTGTTTATTTTTCTCCAAACCAACCAACCAAAGTCTGAAGTGGTTCTACTTAAAACTTTTGATTACTACTTTAGTCTGCATAGCAACATAGAATATATTCAGCACCCAAATGACTGAGCCACAGTGTATGAAGAGCTACTTGACTCTTACTTAAAAAAAAAAAAAAAAAAAAAAAAAAAAAAAAAAGAGAGAGAGAGAGAGAGAAAAGTGACTCTTCAAAAAAAGATTTAAGCAAAGAGCATGAGTTTCCTAAACTGAAAAAGGCAGCTTATTCCTTAACTGTTAGGCATAATGGTAAAATCCTCCATTACACAAGGTTTGTAGGTTCATAATTGGAACTTGCGCTAAGAAGGCACTGAAGAGCACTGAGGCCTGGAAGCCATATATCTCAAAATTAAATCAGGAGATATATTCAGGGCCTTGGCCATAAAGGGGCTGACAGGTCAACTACACAATCAATCCTTTGTTTCCCAGTAGCAGCAATGCTAGGATTAGGGAGGTATGCTTTTTTTTTTTTTTTTTTTTTTTGCAAGCTACACTTTTCTGGTGAAAGAGTTTTCCTCAAGCTTGGTAATGAGGCCGCTTGGCAGGTCAGTGAGCAAAGTGTTACAGTTGTCTAGCTTGGAGGAGATAAAACTCTGAGCCAGCCTCTTACAAACAGACAAGGATAAATACAGACAAAGTACAGTTTCATTTTTCAAATGACAGTAGGAAGTCTTAATAATCTGCCCAATGTGATGTTTAAAGGATACTTCAGATTCCAACAGGAATATGGATGTTTAAGTAGTAATCCTGTACTGTGAATAATACATAAAAGCTATATCAAAAATTGAGGTGGCATTAAGCTTATAGCTAGAGCCACAAAAAGAAAAAACTTCATTTTACTTAAACTTGGCTAAAGAAAAATCAATGTAACTTATATTTTAATATTTTCCATGAAACTGATCTAGATGACAAAAACAGAGTTTGGATTTGCTGTTTTAACTGACAGATGAATTAGCATGTCCTCAGCACAGAAATGAAACTCACCATCAAGCCAATAATTAACGTGGCCCAAAGGCAGCTTACAACTATAACAAGCCAAAAATAGAATTTCGTAAAATGCCAGCCCTGACTACCCCACTGGAAGATCTGAAATCACCCCTACAAACATAACACTGCCTGAAAAACCCATCAACCTCAGACCAGTTTGAGATGGTGCCTGTCACAAAGCCCAGTAAATTTCTGGGGGCTGAATGAAATGCAGAAGCAAAACTTTGTTAAAAATGGAAAAACAAAAACAAACAAACAACAACAACAAACCAGCTGAATGCAATGTCTTCTTTGCTGTTGAACACTTACTCATAACATTTGCCTATGGATCTGTATTAAAGTTTTATTCATATTTACAATCCACTTTTTACAAGATGAAAGTGCCTCTAGCAACTTCAGAAGGACTACATAGTTGACAGCACCAGAAGATACACTGAAAAAAAAAAAATTAAATGAGAACTACGGAAAACAAAAGATTAATTTCTTAGCTAATAGATTTGAGGTTATCTGATATAAAAGAATTCACTTAGCCCCTCTGTCCATTCCAGACAGTAGTCTGCCTATATGTTTGATACCTCCCAGATCTATAAATTCAGCTCATTAAGTATTCATATAACTCTGTGTATGAGTCTGACTGAAATCACTGAGATTGTGCCTATGCGCAGCTCAAGGTTCATATGTGAGTATTAGGAGGTCAGGGCTTAGAACTTTGGAAGGAAAATAGTCACTGATGAGAACAACAATTACCTGGACCTCAGGGTCCAAGGAAAACTGCTTTAGCCATGCAATTTCTTATTAATAATATAAGCAATTGTTACTTGAAGACTACATTTGTGCGTTAGGGTTATGTTTTAACAGACACAAAGTAGAAGTTAAAAAAATGTATATATACAATTTGGTTCTTTGCAGCAGTGAATCATAGATTTACCAATAAGTCCATTACTTCTCACTCAGAGCAAGAACAGTTCTTCAGTGCTTTCAAATGCTAAAAGAAATTCTATCCATATGAAATATATTCCATATCCTATTCCATATCCCATTTACATCTTATTCTATCAAAATGCTGACACATATAGATGCTGAAGTTTATATTTGCAGGTTCCTTGTGTTTTATTTCTCTTGGAGTTTCGTCAAGGACCTCCCACATTCTACCTTCCTATGGACTGGTTTGAACAAGTTTTGTGAAACTAGAGTTTCTCTACTAGAGTAGAGAAGCACTTTACAAAAGAAAACAAAAACAACCTCACATCAGCTTGGTTTAATCACATGCACATTCAAAGCTAACTATTTTCCCATCTCTGTCCTGTAGACCTATTACAGAAATCATATCCATGTTCTCAGATTAACATCTTAGTAAAAGTGAAATGGAGCTTCCTCACTCCCTTGCTTTGGCTTGAACTTCTAAGTTGTATTTGGCTCATTCTGAAATACTTTGAACATAATTAATGTTCAAGAGAACAGAAACAAAAGAGTTTTGCAGTCCTCAAGTGTCCTGTTCACACAGCTTAGAAAGCTTGCAAAAAATTCATGTGTACTTTATAACATTTATAAGCCATTCTAGGATAATATTTCTTGTTTAATAAAGCACTTCATCAGATGTAACCAGATAACAAGATTACAAAGTTGAGAATTGCCTACTAAGGTTGAAATACTCAATTTTGAATAATATAAAAATTGTTTAAAAGCAAACTTTTTATTAAGTAATACTTTGGTAACATTCTCTCATTTGACAGCTATAATAGTAGAGACCCACCGGTGGGTTTCAGCAAACGACCATCAAGACAGTCAGAGGCCAGAATGTTTTCTCTATGAGTAAGGCTTGCAGGACTGGGTCTTGTTCATCCTGGAGGTGACTTCAGGGAATGCTTAAAAGCAGATCCTCAGTACTTATGGAGAGGGCACAGAGACAGCAGAGGCATACACCTTGCAAATGGTTCCCACACTCTCCTGCTATCTTCAAAAGTGTAAGAGCAAACAAACGAGTTTCACTTCCCCATAGTAAGGTCAGTCCAGCAGCATCACAGGCTGCACAGGGTAGTTATGACATATCAAAATTCATTGGTTTTCAAGACCTGACCAAAGAAGCCCTGAAAGCAGCCCGGCAACTGACAGTGCTTGAGATGAGTTTATGTTGGAGACCTTCTGAGGTTTGTTCCAGCCTGAACCATGGTACTTTGATTAAGTAGCAGTCATAAAAATACACTGCACTGAACTTTACACTTCCAGAGCAACACATTAATTTAGAAATGAACTACATAGGTGCAGAATTCCAAAACAATAATATTTCAGCCTAACACCGGTAACAGCATTCTCAAACCAATCCTTTTTCAAAATGCTACACATATCTTAGAAAGAGATCAAAACTGTTTCTTTCTTCCCAATAACTGAAGTTGTTCCAAAGATTAATATTGAAAATAAGAGCCATATTGTTAACTAAAATCCACAGAGCTTCAGCTTCCACACATTAGATCACTACCATTTGTGCTAGTGTGTTGATTAAGACACTATGATCAAATCTTTTTATTCTTGTAAGAGGCCATACTGTCATGCCTTTGTCTCAAAAACTTGCTGAAGATGGACTATTCCATGCCAGTCCTGGCCAGGGATTGAGCAATCCCTTTCTCTAAAGATTTTGCTAACTGGAGGCAGCGAAAGAAGGATAAGCACCTTGATGGCCAGGAGGAAACCTTTTGTCTAAACTCATCATCTCGAGGAAGAGAGCCATCTCGAGGGGGGGGGGGGGGGGGGGGGGGGTTATTCACATGACCCTTACCCAAGCCCCCAGGAATGTCACGTAGGCAGGAAAAAAAAAAAAAAACAGGATAAAAGGGCACAGGAAAAATCATGAAGCAGTGCGAGGGAGAAAGCGAGAGAGAGATAGAGGGGGTTTACTGCCTTCAGATTCCTCGTTGCTGCTTTGCTGACCTACTGTCTACGGACTCTCCCAGCCTTGCTGCACGAGACGCTGCTGCTTCCACCACCACCACCCGTACTGCTTGGCACCAGCCCACTGCTCTTCATTGCCCGCTTAGACCGTGGACCAACAGATAACGGGACACTGCTGCATCGAGTTGGTGACTATCCCCACTTACCACAATTCTTGCTTTTCTTCTTACCTTTTCAATTGCCCATTTCCCCTTCCCCATCTCCCTAAAAGGCTAGGATTTGTAATAAACTGGTTGGACCAACATTTGAACTGTTGATTCTTAATCTCACACCGGGTATATTAAAAGAACCTCCTCTCACTCCTATTAATTGGAGCAAGACAACTCTAAGCAAGGATACGGGTCTCTAGATATTTTGTAACAATCATCCCAGTTGGAAATTAGAAGTATTTATGTTCTATACAACTATTACAAAGTTATTAACTCACTCATTATGACATTCCCGATATAATAGATAGTACGTTTATCACAGACATACATATGTCTATACAATACCATTTCCCTTTGGCAATTCTTTTACTAAGCATTAGATATATGAAATTGGAAAATAAATATATTTTTATTATCAGTAAGGAATTTTTTAAAAAAGAGTATCTGATTTGTTGCCATGCACATGGCAACCCATGTTCTTTTAGCCTGTGCTGGACTATCGGGTAAAATCTACCCGGGCCAAAGAACTGCACGTGAATACCAATATGGCAAGCAGAAAAATGGCATTTATCGCGTCGTACAATTTACCTATATACCTATCCTCCTTCATCTATGCCCCTTATGCATACATTAACCCTTTGACACCGAGCAAGGGGAGAGTCCTACCACGTCACATCCCAAATCCTTGCTGTCGCCTACTACAACATGATTGTACAATGTTTTTTCTTAATATATGTGAGATATGTGTATTATATCACATATACTCATTTCAGGGGCGGGAGCACATCACCACCATTTGTTAATTTATTTTTTTAATTTCTTGAAGCTTGGTTCAGAGGAATAAAAAAACAAAAGCATAACAAAACCCACCGTCACAGCCACTGTGAGGTTGATTAACTCCGTATTAAACAAATTCTGAGCTAATTAAACTCAAAGTCAATTCAGCCCACGACAGAAGGTTATTACCTCATAAACAGGATGTACTTTAAAGTTATTAATAATACACTAACACTGCCTTTTCAAAACCTTTGATTAACAAACAAGTGAAAATTAGCATCTGAAATTCTGTTTGTACAGACTGAAGATCAGATTATGTAAATTTCTAAATCTCCGTTTTTCCAAGTGAAAAGAAAGCAGCTAGCAACAGCTGTACAGGAAGACAATAGAGCCACAGGACCCAATCCTGCCCTACTTCATCAAACTCCAAAACCTATGAAGCAGTATCAAGGTGACATACTGTTCCATGAACTATCCCATGTGTGCTATCAGCTATGCAACAATAAAATACAGATATTCAGGATGTAACAATAGCGGAGAATATCAGAACAGTGTTTTAAGTGCCCCTTTTTAAATTCCTCCCAAATTCCTTCACAGTTGATGCAGCCTCTTCATATCAAAATGATGAATTGAGAGGATAAGTTAAGCAGGAAAAAAGCAAGTTTTGCTCTCTCTCCAGCAAGCTTAAGTTGTTCACAGAAATAGCGATATAGACCCAACAAGTTCTTCTCTAAAAATGCTTGATAACACTTTGATTTTTCAGAATAAATGATAAATAATTCCTGAACAAAATGATTCAGTATGTTTCTCTAGACATCAATAATACAAACCCACAGCCTGAAGACATTTTATATACAACTAAGAAAGTGAAGAAAGCAGGCAGATAAAAATCACAGGCATCCTTTTTGTTCTCTGTTTCTGATGTATCGTTGTTATTAGCGTGATCTCTGCTATCAGACAAGAATGCTACCAGTAAGCGCATCTGATATTTCCAAGCATTACAGAACAAAGGATATGATCTGTATAATTAAGCAGTAGCATTATATTCAGCATAAATAATTTCATAAGTATCAGTTCATACAATACTGAACTGCAATAAGCTGTATGTGTATCAATAGCCATATGTAAACACAGACTTCTCCCAGGGATCTCACCAGGAGGAGCCACCTTGGAGTCCCAGCATACTGCCTACAGCATGTTATACAATTCTTTAAGTGCTGTCTTAAAACAACCTACAAGCTCCATGCCTTTGATACCACATCCTCAAAGCCAAATGGGCTTTTAAGACAAACTCCACAAGCACAATGTCAAAAATAGCGTTCAAGAATGTAAGACTATTCAAAGAAAGAAAATGCCAAAATAAAAAATTAACAACTTGCCAGCTGGATATAAGAAAATTATGAAAAGTAGCCATTATTCAAAAGGTATTAAATAGTTATTGAGTAGCAGGATTCTCTCAGAAAAAAAAAAAAAAATACGTGATAGAAGATCATGAGACATGTAAGGCCAAGGAAAATGAAAAACTGTACTAGTAAATCAAATGTTTGAAGTGCAAAACACGTTAGTACAATAATAATAGCGTATGTTGTTTGTACTTATGTTCTATCTTACTAAGAGTCAGCATTTAGTTTAGCAGAACATAGATTTTCCCAGGATTCCAGGATCCAAATGTGAAAACCTAATGGTACACTTGATTTTATTTTATTTTATTTTTAATATATATATAAACTATGTTTGAGCCTTTCAAAAACAGTTTAAAGTGGTAAGAATGACTCTTGAAGTATTAGTAGTTTTCCTTTCAGTTGCCAAGTTGGTGATAAATAAAGCTTAAAAGTAATTGTTCTCAACCTCTCTAGGCAACAAACTGGGGGGAAAAAAAAAAAAATGCCCTTTGGAAACAGGCAGAATGCTGTTGCAGACATTTCTCAAAACAGAAAACAAAGAGAAGAGAAATTCAGCTTCTGGAGAACAAGAAAAGGTTTTTCACTGAAGTAAGGATACTGGCCACAAGAGGAGAAAATAGCTACTGATGAAACAGCAGTCCCGAAAGTCACTGACAGAGCTCCAGCAACAACCAGTAGCTTCTGGCCCAGGAACAACCTGTCCCAAATTTTCCACAGAAGATCATATCATGGATGGGTCTTTCCACCTCATCTGGCCAGAGAACAGAGATGCAGTAGCACTAAAAGTGACCAAGGTCCTCAAGAAATAAGCTTCAGTCATCCCCTCCTCTGTTTTCTCTGTCCCATTTCCATGGGAGAGCAATGCTCTAGAGCATAAGCTCTAACATTTTTCTAAAATGTGCAGTTAAGTTTAATACATTTATTTAATGGAGGAGAAAAAAAGCCAAAACAACAGCTAGAGGTAGAGATGACTGAGAGCAGTATTTCTTCTAACATTCCTGTATTCCATTTTCTGTTTCACATACATACTGCAGACATACAGGTTGCTCCTTCACGTTTCTCACTTTGAACACCATAACTACCAAACCCACCCTGCATGTAGAATCCCTTAAAAATTTGGGATGAGCTCAAAAAAATCTGATATGATGCATGTTTCCCAAGTGTAATTTTCTTTTTTCCAATTATGTTACTGGATGGGCTGTAGGATCTAAACCTCCCACATCCTCATCACTTTTCTTAGTATCTCCTCAAAGGGTTTGCATGTGGCAGCAGTCATCATTTACAGTCAGTGGTACCTTGAGGGTTATCAGTGCACATCTCACACTGACCCCTATTCTGCTACAACGTAGTGATACGAAAATCTTCCGTTACAATGAGGAATTGATCCTAATTTCATCAACTTCATATTGTCTGTGATCAATCTAATAAAGCATGTACTCAGTTGAGTCAAGTGCAAGTATCTGAAGGAAAAAAAAGCTTATCACATGTTACAACCATTGTTAAAAAATTTTCAGGTTTGTGTATGACCATACTCAAAACAAGGATAAGGTGATGTACAGCAGCCTCCATATGGATATCTTAACTACTTCTAATGTTTAATTTTACCGACATACTATTAAAAAAAAAATTATTTTTAAGGATTTTATTATTCTTTTTAAGTTATAACAGAAGTCGATCCCTATCAAAGTTGAAAAAAAGCTCTCATTAACTGATTAGTCACTGCTAGTGCTCAATTTCTAATAAAGATGCTTTAAACTTACAGAATTTTGCTGCATTTTTTATGTACTGTGAGTTAAAGGAAAAACATAAGTTAATGTTTTACAGTTTTTCAGGAGCATATTGTAAACAAAATATTTTAAAATACATATTACAATCATTTTAGTTTTTTCTTTATTGTCTATCAATAATTCCTACTGAGATACTCATCTCGATTGAGAAAATTAAGCTGATACTAACAAAAATGTCCAGTTATGAAATATTCGAGTGTAACATGATGGGAAGCACAGCAATGACAGCAGAATAGCACAGTCCTAGGCTGCAGCAAGCAAGGACTTGCTCAAACGCAACAGCTGTAAGCTCAGAAACAAAGGAAAGAAGCTGCTTACCTTGGGAAGGCCTCAGGCAAGCAGGGATCTCCTATAAAGATACCCTTACCTCCACTGTCAACACCTAAATGAGGCTTGGGAAGAGGTGAATCCTGGCTCCACCCTTTCTGGTCACTCAGGTGCACTGCATGTACCTAAGCTCCCCTGGGTTGGCCCTGCCTTGGCACCAGGTGCTCAATCACTGTTTCAAGCCATGACTTAGCATTTCTGCTACAACAAGTTTAAAAAAACAAAAACAAAAACAAACCCACAGAACAGTTGATCAGGGTTTTCATCACCTAACATATCTTTTCAAAAAGGTCCGTCTTACTATTGCTGGAGGTTAAGAACATAAATAGGAAATACAAAGCAAAACTATAGGCTTCTGAAATTTATGCAGAGATTACAGCTGTTCATTCTCTTTGAAAAATAAATGGTAGTAAATATTTTCCTTCTATTTCTAGTAGAGAATCTGAACTGCTGTCCTAATATGCAGTTCATGCCACATGGAATCAGTGCTAAAATGTGAATTCTTACATTAAAGTTTCTAGGTAGTATCCACAAACGTGCAAGAACAGTATAGTTTATCCCTATAGTTGTTTATTGATAATAGCATTTAAGACTGGAAAGACCTGTTACACTATCTACTTTTGGCCTTCTGCATAACCAATCATTCACTTGCTGCTGGTAACTTCTGAACTTCTATATTGAAACCAGTGACATTTCTGGCTAGGATACATCCTACAGAAAGTTGGCCAGTGTGAATTTGAAGACATCTACAGATGGCAAGCCCATCACTTTCTCAGAATAACTACACAGCAGTGCCAAGATTCTCTGTTGAACTCATCATAGTTCAGCTTCCAGCCAGGGGTTCCTGATGTGAGTGTCTGTTCTGGTCAAGGTAGTACAGAAGTCTGTTGTCTCCCTGTGAAGGCAGTCATGCAAAATGAATCAAGTAATCTTTCTATCTCCACCGAGTAAGAGAGAATTTATCTATCTGACATATCTGAAGTAAGAAAATTTCCTCATTCCACATCATTTGAAAAATAAATCCTACAGAAATCCTAATGTCACAAAAAGATGGGACTAACCAATTCACTTCCTATGTGTAAATCTTTTGAATTTAAATACTCATGATCTTTCATTCTGCAGTTCACTGTAAAGTCTGTCTCCTGGGAGACCTCCTAGATCATTCTTCCATGGACAGTTCTCATGAGAAACTCAGATATTAGCAAGAGACAGACAACTTGTCTGTCAGTGTCTGTCAGCAATAAGAATCTATTTGCATACTGAGGATGATGTCATGTGTCACAGCAGAAGAATAAGAGTGGTAACTACTACAGTAGGTGTGGTTATATAAATTGCATACTAGTTGTGAGCTCATAAATGTGGAAAACTGTCTTAAAGTCTACCAGAATATTCAGAGAATGATACCATATCAACACTGCAGTTCCAACCCTTCTGAGTTGCTGATCTGCTCCTCCGTACCAGATTTCTAACAATAAATAGCATGTGGGGAAATAAGAACTGATAAGGTCTCAAATCCCATTCAGGAAAATTTCCCAACAAAGCTTTGTGCATCAGTCAGTCAGACAATAGACTCCTTTTCTCACAGGCAATGAGTAAAGCTGCTAGGAAATACATGAATTCTTTTGCCTGGCATCTACTTATAAATGACTAGCAGTGAAAAGAGAGTAGAAGTACTTTATTACATCGTGTACTTTTGCTATTTATCCTGGCTTAACATACAGTAAGTTTTAACAAAAGTTTGTGCAAGTAAAGGTGGCTTTTTTGTTATCTAGCATTTAGTTATCAACCATGTTTAACAGAAAGTGACTTGAAGAGCCCAAACAGTCTTAGCAGCAAAACTCAAGATCTCCAACAGTTTGTGTTCAACACATTTAATTTATTCTTGTAACCATGCTGCGATTCGTTTCCTGAATATTCCAACAGTTTATACTAAAAGGAGAAAATACCTGCAAGTCGTTTGCTCATAACAGGAACATACTTACACAACTGTTAGTGTAGGAACATGGTTGGATGTTAAACTGATATGCTCCGTACCCCCCAAAATTACATTAAATCTAATTAACATTTTGTTAGAAGCCTTGAATGTTGATTATAGTTGTATTTGAAAAAGCAGTACTGTAGAATAAAGTCTCCATGGACTTTTGGAAAGAATAAACATTGCATTTACATACACTGAAAACTCCCCAATCAATAGCAAAATGCTGATGGATTCTCTGCACTGTAACATTATTTATTAAATTTTCATTCCTTTAGTTAGCATAGTTGGCAACCTAGAGATTACAGAGAAAGGGTCTGGGTACAGATGGGACTGTTTGCTCCTAAAGAGCATGGATTTCTGAAAAACAATTGGTGCACGTCCCACACAAAGAAAACTTTGTTGATTTGTTGTTGCACAAATCAGGATTAAAAAAAAGAATTTGGTTCTAATAATCAGCTAATGAACTTAATGCTCATCATATGCTAGCAAGCAAATCAGGAGAACATGTTAAAAAAAAAGATGTAAAATATGATAGTTATTAATATTTTATTAAAAATACCAAATACAGAAAACCTGATAATCTAAAAAGCAGAAAGTTCTATACGCACTTTGTACTTATCTGAAGTACTTTCCTTCTACAAGTTACTGAATTTAACTTCCTGTAATCTACTGTTTGGATAAAATGCTGGATGTATTTCTGTAAATAAATAATTATTAGGAAGCACTAAACAGTAGTCACACAGTTTAGATCAGCTTACAAAGCTTTTGGGGAAACCCTATCCTAGTGTAATCAAAATGATATTTTGATAAAATAACAAAATCAATAACAGAGAAGACGTCCTTTTTCTTCAAAGGTGCCATGTTTTGAAAATATTGCCATGTAGTATTTACGGTAACAGCTGTACAGTTAAACTTTAGGCACAAGCTGAACTGCAGAGGATACGCTGCATAAATAAAATTCCCATGGCAACTAAATGTGCTACTAGATAACAGAGAAAAAAGGATTTATGTGTTTGCTGAGCTGTCTTGCCCTAGAGGAATTCTCCAGGCAAATGCAGGCCACCTGCCACATGTTATATTAAGCTCAGCCTTCTGGACTTATTTTCAGATCTACAGCAAAAAGGTCCACCAAGTTTTATTTGAAAGTTCCACTGTTATATTCCCAGCCCCTTCAAAACTTATAGTTCACTCTTGAGTATGCACCCCATATTGCAACAAATACATTCAATAATGAATAGATGTATCTGTGCTTGTAACATGTTAATTTAAAATACCCATCTAATCTGGAAAAACAACCTGAATCTTCTTATTCATGTAATTATTATTATCTTTTACAAAGATGCGCTACGAAGTGTGCATACCTTTTTCAACTCTACAAAATACTTTCTTTTATAAGGGAATAAAGAAAAAATATTTGGGCCAGATCATTCACGTACTATCTTTCTATATAGCATACAGATTTTTGGTCAAATAAAAAGTAGGACACAAACTTTTTTTTTCCCTTTGTATTTAGGAATAAAGCATTTTTACTAGACCAAAATGCAAATTTTATACCGGAAATCTGAAGGCTACAGTAGAAAGGAAATATATCACAACATCTAGCAGGAAATAGGCAAACATACTGCAAATAAGGCCAGCAAGTCAACAGACCACCAGAGTATGTATGAAAGTGCAGGCTGTTAATGGTATTTTTTGCCATTTTTGCTTCTGAAGAGTAATTATAAAAAAAAATTAAGAAACTGTATTTTAAGATCAGATCCATTCTGGGGCATGAGCCTTAGGAAGGATACGTGTTTGCTCAACTCCATCCTGCTTGGGAAAGGCTTGTGACATTTTAAAGAGGCAGCAGAGCTTGACTCATGGCATGCTTTTCAGATAGTTTGTCAGTCTAATCTTAATGCTGAGTCCATGAGTCCTGATGCTCTCACACAGTACAGTGACAACAAACTGGACACCTGCAGTTATGAAACATCTTCATGTTATCTTTCTAAAGCTTCCAAGCATGGAAAATATATGGGCAACTCATCAGGGGCTTAGTACTTTCTTGCTATTAGGTGTCATCTGTTGCAGGGTTGTTCATTTACACCCCTGCCTTTGCCCAAAAATCTGGCTTCAGTTAATATGAACCATAAAATTGAACAAAAACCACAGAAATTAAATCAAGACTTGTATTAAAATAAGGATGTTTTGGCAAGTATTAGGAAAGTATACACTCCCATTGCCTTTTACTCTTTTTTCCTTTTTTAGGAGGAAGTCAATAAACTTAGTGTTTTAACGAGGGAAAAAAGCGAGATTAATTTTCATGAAGTGATGTTGCAATTTTCACCACAGTTTAGTCTCTCCTCAGGATATATATACATAAAGTGATTGCATGTGAAATGCAGAATTGCATGTGCAATGCGTAGGAAAGAGGATGCTGAGGTTCTCTAAATGAACTTTTAGAGAATACTTGCACAGCACTGCCACATAACAATATCTGCATTATACAAAATACAAAAATATTAAAGCAAGCAGTATACAGAAGAAATTAGTTGACAGACAGAATGATATTAGTAACAAGTCTTTGTATTTTTATTACTAACAGTTTGTATTCCCTAATATTCTTTTTAGTCTAGTTTAAAAAGCAAAACACACACACACAAAACAACAACAACAACAAACAGAAAAAGACAAACTAGCATTAAGTTTTACTTTGGCTTGATTTCTGTTAGATGTGATCACATACAATATTCCACCAATAGATATGACAAATGCACTTTATATTCCAATGTGTCAAACCATTTCAATACTCAGGAACTATGTTGAAGCTGGCAGGCAAGCAGACTATATTAAATTTTTCTCTGGCATCGACTTCAATTCTGTACTGAATTATTGGAATTTTAGTGACCCTAAAAAAGGCTGTCAGAAATAATATTCAACACAGATTTTTTGAATCTAATGCTCTATTACACATACTTCACATAAAATAATATAGTTTCAATATAAGCAAACCAGTCAAGAACAACATTCTCTTTGTAACTGTGATTTTAGATATATTTTTTTATATAGATTTGTCACAGTATTTTTAAATGTACTTTCTCCTTAAAGTCAGAGGCTATGTTTGGCGATTAAATGACTGTTGTGGATTTTATACAGTTGAAAGCCGCTTTTCTTTTCTTCTTTTTTTTTTAAACCACAGGACAGTAAACACATTAATAGCTATTTCAAAGCTCTGATTTTTCAAGACTCCTATACTCCTGCAGATAACAAAATTCTCTTCAGAATTTTCAAATGTCAGAAAACCAGTTGCATTTGCAAACCACTTAACTCTTTCTTCCTTCCATTTATGTCAATGCTCTTTCTGCATAATGAAATTCAACAGCAATGTTTTTCTTTTCTGTTTTTCCTTCCTAAGTGATCAACTTTTTACTATCTTGCTTTTAAGACACCTTTGCTTTATTATTCCTACTACTAATAATAATAAAAAATTAAGTCTTCAGCTTCCTATTTGCCTGATTAATATTAATTTCAACTACATTTCTCTGTTAAAACACTGCTATTACAATATGATAAAAGTGATGATACTAAGAATATCTTTGCTTTTATATCCACTGATGTGATAGAAATACAGAAGTCACAAGATCTTGCAGTGTTTCACTTAAATAAGGGAATTCAGTTGTACATCACAACTCAGGAGGAGGCATGGTTAAATCCACAGTAGCTTGGTAAGCAACACAGAAAACCCATCAGCAGCTTTACTATATGACAGACCCAGAGGCAACTCAAGAGCTGTCAGCACAACTGCCTGTGAAGCTCACAAGGGAAGCAATAACCAATTATGCCCCATGACCTGCCACTGGAAAACATAGTAAGAAAAATAAAGTGCTTGAAAGAACTCAAACTTTTCAGAGAAACTATGCAGTTTACATCCTACCAGGAAATGCATCTCATTTTTGTTTTATATTTTATTTTTTAATTACAAGTTGCCTGACCCCCGTGACTCAGACATTAAGACACCCCAGAAAGGGGGCCACACCTTCAGCACTCTCAACCTGGCTAAAAATATATTTACCATTTACATGAAAACTAAGCCAATTAACACATCTCAATTTCTGTCTCTACTGTGACGAGTTACTCTCAATCTACTAGTGTAGTAGGCTTACGTGGGAAGGTTTTGGTGGTAAGGGGTCTGCAGGAGGGGGCCGGCTGTTCAGTGAGAAGAATTCAGCAGCTGTCCTATGTCAGACATCGGCCACCTCCAGCAGGTTCCAGAAGGAACTTCTGCATACTCCTCTTTTGATGTAGCCCAGGATACAACTGGCCCTCCAAGCTGCAAGTGCACTCTCCTGGCTCATGTCCTGCTTTCTCTCCACCAAGATCACCAAGTCCTTCTTAGCAGGATTGCTCTCAAGGAG
This sequence comes from Alectoris magna, assembly GCA_030625065.1. Classification (NCBI taxonomy): domain Eukaryota; kingdom Metazoa; phylum Chordata; class Aves; order Galliformes; family Phasianidae; genus Alectoris; species Alectoris magna. The sequence continues at coordinate 25,088,816 of CM060565.1, forward strand.
TTCTCCCAGTCTGTATACATATCTGGGTTTGCCCCAGCCCAAGTGCTACACTTTTCAGCTTTCATTTACAACCATGATCAAGTTGAAAGTCTGTGGGGTTAAAATTAGGGACCAAACCAATAAAGGACATCCAGTGGTTGAGATATACTACAGACCACCTGTTCAAGGGGAACCTGTTGATGAAGTCTTCTTGCTTTAGTGACAAGAGATGTCACGCTCAGGCTCTCATCCTGACTGGGGATTTCAAACACACGGATATCTACGGGGAAAACAACACAGCAGGCTACAAGCAATCCAGAAGAATCCTGGAGTCCACTGACAATAACTTGCATGTTCAGATATTGGACAGACCAAATAGTTGAAATGTTACTAGACCTGGTGCTTACTAGAGCAGAGGAGCTCATTAAAGAGGTTAAGACTGGAGGCACTCTAGGATGTACTGACCATGCTCTGCTTGAGTTTGTGATCTCAAGGAACAAAGGGCTATAAGGAGCAGAGTTGGGACCCTGAGATTCAGGAGAGTAAACATAAGGCTATTTAAGAATACTTGATTCAAAGGTGATGTATGAAGTAGTTTGTTAGTTATAAGACAACAAGGAAGTGCAAAGGATCATGAACTATAGTGTCTGTGGGATATTCAAGTACTAGCACAGGAAAAATGGATTAAACATGTTTTAAGCAACTTAAGGTTTAGATTAAATGTTGTCTCAGCAAAATGTAAACAGAATAAAAAGGACCTCCACAAGCCACCCAAAAACATGCTGTTGTAACTTTCATAACTTCAAAACATCATTGAACAAAATGTGGTAAATGTTATTGAAGGCAATTCATGAAAGATCATGACTGGGGCCAGTTTTACAATTCTGTAACCACTTTGGAATCTGATGTGGGAAGAGCCACATCTGAAAGTCCCAAAACACTTCAATCAACATGCTTTTGCTGAACAAGAAGCAAAAGGGTGGCCTTTTAAAATAACTGGACTTCTAAAGGTCCTGGTATCAAATATCAAACAAATAGCAATTACTTTAAAAATTCTTAAATTCTAACCATGATTACAGCACATTATTTCTCTAGTCAGTGTGCCACTTCATTGTGAAAAAGGGAAAATGGTAGACATATTTTGCTTCTAATGTGACTGAAATTGAGGAGACTAAACATCTGTGAAGAAGAATGACCAGCACTATATTTTCTAAAAAACTATTAAGTCTATCTCTGTTAATGGTCACATCCTTGGGATTTCCTGCAGATCTGCTCAGTGCACACATTTTCACTGTTTGCTTGGTAAAATAAGAACTGCAGATCAGAATCCTTCTGGAAGGAATTTCAGCTGTTTAGCCATTAATATTCTGCCAACCTGGCTTTCTGTAAAGCATACTGCCCAGGGACACTTATCAGTCATTGAAAAAGCAGTATGACTGCTACAAATCTCTATGAACAGGAAACAAGGTTTGGGTGGACAAGGTGAACAAGGGTGTGGAATGATCTGAATGTTACCTGGTGCAAACAAACTATAAAATGTCCCTGAAGGATGGTTTAGGAACATTCTTGCCCCCACCAAGGATTTCTAAATAAAAGAACAATTTAACCCTTCAATAAAATACTTTTCAAAAGGCTTTAATGAATATAAATTAGATCAGTTAATCAATACTTATTACTATGTTATATTTTTATCAAATTATATCCACAACCATCCTCTCTCATCCACTTTGTAATTTCCAGAGTGGGTTCTGACTGACATTCCTCTAAACAAAGGATGCCCAATATGTATGCCTACATTTTTGGCATTTTGTCAATAGCAGCAGCTTACAACTTGTCTAATAACTGAAAGCTAATGAAAATTAGCTCTCACCAAGTCTGGTAATTCACCTAGATACTACTATCTAGCATTCACCAAACTGCAAAAGCAAGAGGTGGCTTTTGCTATACTGCAGCAATCTGTGTAGTATAGTTTTGGAAAAGAATGACAATATTCCCTTTGTAATTGCTATTCAAGTTAAAATGATATTATAGATATGTCACACTGTACTCAAACATAGCACAAATATACCATAGCTGGGAGGCATTGTTGCCACTTTTTATTTTTATAACTTATCCCCAGATAGTCTAAAAAGAGTTTACAAAAATTAGTTATCAAGAATTTTTTCCAAAGTAAGCATAGGTTATAATCAGATCTGTAATATGGTAACTCATTCAAACTTGCAGGACAATTTATATACTAAGCAAAGAAATTCTGTAGTGATTTCAACCTGCTTTCCTTGGTAGAAACTAGAAATCCAATTTTGATCTTTTCTTCCTTCTGATTTAATGGTGAAAGTTGATTTACTGCATATACTGGACAGTACTTAGAACACAGGCAACGGTAAGTGAAATTTAGCCGCAGCATTTTAGAAAAATGTGTTAAATAGAAATTACGAAGATTAACAAAACCTCAAATTAGCATTAATTCATAATAGCAAATTAGCAGTTTTCAATGCTATGCAAAGAACAGTAAGAGGAAAACTTTATCCAGTCATGTCCGCTTCGAGTGCTAACAGTGATGGTATCTATTTGTTTATTTCTTCCTCAGGGGAAAAAAAAAAAAAAAAAAAAAAAAAGCCAGGAAAAAAAAACCCCTCTGTCTACAAAATATACAAATATCTGCATTGTTTTGCATAGTCAAACACAGACACTGTGATTATAAATAAAGTTGTAATCAACAGAAACAGGTCTCACACAATACATCCCATTACCAATATTCCATATTCTTCAAGACACACAATGAGTCAAATGAGTCAGTGAAATTTAACAAGCACAACATTTACGGATTTCAAGTTTAAGTTGCCAGGCTTTCAGTTTGCTGAAAAATTTGTAGAATGTTCAGAAGAAAAACAGTTCAACTAACACCCAAACCAATACATCCTACTCGGAAATGGAAAACGATATCTGACTTGAAATTTGTATTTGTTTTAAAATAAATGAAAAGCAGCATAATGCATCACTTTCTTGCATTACAAAAATTTGTGCTGGTAGAGATCTCTTACAAAGTTAGATAAAAGAAAAGTGGATGGTCCGTCCATTTGCTGGGCATATCCCAACATAAGTGACAAGACAAAATCAAACATTTGTTTGACAGAGCAAGGGCAGTCTATAGAAGGTGAAGCAAATATTTTTGAACATCAGATGTAAAATATTCCGCTGTGGTAAAACTGGAAGTATGCGCACTATAAAGTGGCCGAACAAATGAGAAACGTCCAAGTTTCGTGACAGCACTCAGATTACTTGCTGCACTTAGAATTAAGCTATGTTTGGATGCCACCTGTAAGCACTTTTCTTTCAAGGCATTTCAGAACTAAAAGAAAGATGTTTTTCAAACAACATAAAGTTAAATACATCTTTCCAAGGAATTGCTCACAGGATGGCATGAGAGCTACTGTAAGAGGACCAAAATATAGGGTACTTCACAAAAAATCTAAATGTGACGATGTATAACATTTGATTGTTTTCTGGGTAACTAGCTGGCTTAAGAAGGTGGAGGTTGGCAAGGTGGGACCTGCAGATCCAAATCACCACCACTGCTCTGAGCAGCTTGGGGAAAGAATTCATCACCCACGCTGCTAGAAAATATTTTCCTAGATCAAAGTTCAGTCTTGAAGATACATTTTGTTAACAAAAATAATGATTTTGAGCAATTAAAAATACAACTTAAACATAGTAAAATGGGAGAAAGAAGCAATTGTCCAAATTTGTTTTATAGCAATTGAATAAAGCTTGTTTTGTTGTTGAAAACAAACAGTGTTTACTAGGAAAAGTGTATTTCCAGAAAATATTTACCCTTTATGCACTTCCCATACTCTTTAATATCTTCAGTACCATCAATAGTGGGATCAAGTGTACCCTCAGCAAATATGCAGATTGACACCAAGCTCTGTCATGCAGTTGACATGCCCAGGGGATGGGATGCCATTCAGAGAGACCTAGACTGGCTCAAGCAATGGGCCCAGGAAAACCTCATGAAGTTCACAGATATGGATATGGATAGAACCAAGATATCTATGGATATGGTTAGATATTGGATATGGATATCTAACCATAGGTATTCCTTTTCATTGCAGGGGACTTGGACTAGATGACCTTTAAGGGTCCCTTCCTACTCAAACAATTTAATGATTCTATGATTTCTTATTCTCAACTCATTTCATAACCTTAAAACATTTTAGAATGGATCTTATATTCAGTAATGAGTACTCTTCAACCAAAATTTGTTCCAGTTTTTCAATACCAGGTTACCTTACTACCAGATGCTACTTCAGTATTTCCATTCCTGGCTGTCCTCACTCACTGCTGCCCATCTTCATCTACATGCCTCTCACTTTCACTGTTCTGTAAACTTTGAAAAGATCCATAGCTTATATAAAAAAAAGTAGAACTACACATACATTCTCTCATAGCCTGTTTTTATGATGTCACTGTTGTATTCTGTGCTGAAGTCCTACTGCCACAATACAAACATGCCACTGTCACTATTCTGACAACTCTTGCATCCTTCTGTACCACCCACTGCTTTGCCACCTAGGGCTGTCCAACTTGTCCTGCCATGAGACTGTTACATAAAAGCCATGAATACCCTTCATTTACTAAAAAAGAAATCCCAAACCAATCTCATTCTCACTTTTCCCCTGCTTTTATGATATTACTGTGGAAAAACTTTCCCTTTGCCCAGTCACATTTTGTCTCTGGCTGCCTTTGAAGTTTCTCAGGAGGCAAAAAGCTTCTGCATAAAATACCCACCAAACAAATAACATCCTGTTCATTTACTCATCCCTCCCCAGAACAGTTAAATGTTTAAGTTTATGTGGTGAAAATTATTATATTTGTGAGCATTCAGAATTTTAATCATAATTTCTTTGACATGCAGAAATAAACAGTGTGTGTGAAGTGCCATCCTTTAAAAAGCAGAAACACAAATCAAAAAGATACAAGTCAAGGAAAGGCTCAGTTCCCCGCTAAATTCATTACAGTGGAAGCCATTAGAATATAGCAGCACTGATGGGTTTATTTTCATGCCTGTCTTCACTCTCCACTTTGACAATTCTCCCCAAAATAACTAGCACTGCAGGTGCTTTGAACTCTTCCCTTCACCCCCCCCAAAAAAAAGACACAAACAAAACTACAATGAAACACCACCCCACAGAAAGCCTCAGTATCTATGTTCAACGAAACGGCATTAATGCTACCTCAACAGAATTGGTCTCATTTCTGATGCCCTTTCCTATGCTGAAGAAGAGAGCTTAATTTTGCCCATGTCCTTGCTGAAGTATAAGCTGCAGTCATTATTTCCACCCTCACACACACACAGTGCTGGGATAACTGCATGGAGACATGAACACCTACTTCTTGCCTAAAAATGTCTGTGGGACTGAGGAGCAAGGAGCAGGAGAGACATATAGCAAAAGAATTGGTATCAAACAGTTATACATGTTAATTCACACTATTCTTGAAAGGCCAAATAACTGCAATGTTTTTGTGGATAAATGTACTTAATGTTTGTCGGTAGCCTCAGGGTTAATTTCTGGCAAACCTCTAAGAAGAGAATTTTTCAACTGCTTCAAGAAGGCTGGCTGTGGTGGTTGCTTTTGGCACAAGTCAGCTCACAGACAGAAGACTTCACTCCCTACTGCATACTTTCTATGGTAAAGTTAATCACACTCCTTTCTATTATTATGGAAACTCTATCACGCTTGTTTGACTGTAATAAACAACATCAGTCTATCACCCATGACAGCAACAGTTTTCTGGAATGTCAGTAAATCACTGTATGGCCAGCTGTGTGCCAGCTCCTTTTGGCACCTGCTCAATGAACCAAATTCCTCATGCAAGAGGTGTTTGTACAAGGAGGCAAGGAAGCACACTACTTGCACTAGCAATAGAGGGGACAAAGTGAGATGATCCTTCTTGAATGTAGGCAGTAGTCACACTCAAAATTGTTCTGGCTGCAAGCACAGGTCAAGAAAGATAAGGCAACAAGATACTGCAATGAGATAAAAAGATCTTGAATGAAAATCTTAATGCTGGGGACAGAGGTGCTGCCTTTGGGAAGTAGAAGCAATCAGAACCAGGAAATCTGGGAATATGAATATGCATGTGGCAAACTAGTTTGAAAAAAATCAAAGGACAGTTCTTGACCAGAAGTCTGTGACATGAGGATTAGAGTCTGGTAAGTAATGAAAGATTACAGAAAGTAAGGAGGATTTTTCAAAGATCGAACTCTTGATCCTTTTTTTTCCCTGCCCAAATTAATTTCAACTGAATGAGATACTGAGACAGGAAGCTTACTTTGATTGATGCAGGAGAACCTGGGTGGGACTAAACTAATCTCGGTGGTTACTGTGAAAGAGCTTTCACATATTCGCCTGTCGTAGCCAACATTGGAATCTCCTAGTGATAAGACCAGACCTCTGAGATACCAGTTAATCGCAGCCATATCACTCTTGTCTACCATCTCAACATTAATCTGAAGAGAGAATAAGACCTTCTGAATGAAAAATAACTGAAGGGCACAATGAAAGAACAATAGTCCTGATTTACTTGATTTGTAATATGAGGCTCAGTTCACACAATAGATGTTTTGCCTAGATATCTTGCTTATAAACAAATTACTATGAAAAAAAGACTCAAAAAAGAATCACAAGTGTTTTGTTTGTTTCTGTGGCACTGTTTATGCTTAAATTGTTCCCAAGTGTTATTTACTGGCATCTTAGACGAAAACCTCAAAGGTGGTATCACACAGTTCTTTTATTAATGGGTTATTTCAAGACCATATGGCTCTATGTGAATCCAATAACTTTATTGTTCTGTATATGTTTAAACTTTCCATTTGTACAGAACTCTGATCAAAAAGAAGATCTGCCAGAAAGAGGTAAGTGCATTTTCTTGTTCCTCAAAGCTACTATTGCTATCATAATCACAAGGGACACAAAGTATTAAAGAATGCTTATGATCAAAGTCAGCAAAAGAAAAAGAATCCTGCATACAAAATCTAGAAATTATATGAGGATGGTGAATGAAGATCTTCTGAAGATCAGCTCAACACACACAAAGACTTACTTTCCCGTACTACATGAACTGTTTCAATGCGCCACATCACCTATCTTCCCTTCTGCAGGATTTGAATTTACCATTCAAATAACTTCAGTGTCTGACTGTAATAGCTCAGAACTGATCCAATTAAGTGTCTGATTTAAAAACTTACTTTTCTTGCTTAAAGTGGATTTGAATCCCAATTCCTTCAATTTTTCCCATGAGATGGGTCATGAAGTCTGCAGCCTGACAGAAGATTCTGGTGAGAAGTGAGTTTTTGGAAAAAACAATCAAAGGCTGTTAGAATGATAATCAGTTGGGCTTTCTTGTTAATGTTTATTATTCTATTGTTTTAAGGGCCCTCATAAGAGTGGTGAATTGTTTGCTTTCTTGTTAAACTAAACCAGGAATGTATTAATGACTGGAACAGAGAAAATAATTTTATCAAGTAAAAATCTCTCCCTGTATAAACAAAGAAACAAAATGACATCCCTTGTTTATTAAAAAAAAAAAAAAAAAAAAAAAAAAGTTTTAATTTCAGTAGAAAATTAGATAGAAGCTGATTTTTTTTTCCTTGTTAAACACTGAGACGTTTCTGGTTTCATAGACTTCGAGCAACAGTTTGGAAAAAATATAATTAGAAAACAGTTATCTAAGAAGCTCTTTATCAACTGCTGATTTCTTTCCAGGATTCCTTTCCAATATTCCTTCAGCTGCCACAATAGTTGGGAGTGATGACCTGGGCATTAGGATTCTGCAGTGATCTCTGGAAACAAAAATCCACAAAGACATGATGACCAAGGGCAGTTTGTGACAACAGATAGATATTTCATCCATTATTTGTGCACAACAATAATGCTATCTTTCTGTTGTTCTATTCCAAGAAATCTGGGAAAAAATGTAAACCTACTAGACAGATGTACTTGTTTATGCGGGTACTGATATCTTAGTGCATGGTTTAAAAGTTATATGCTTTCAAGGTCTAAGTATGTGGTCATAAAGGCATTTTTTTCTTGTAAATTTTCAGTTCTGTAGCTCTGATATACTCTGTGACAGTCTTCTGTTGCAAAGAAAGCAGAAATTCCTTGGGAATGATGCATCTAAATCTGCATGGTCCACCACTCCAAAGTGCATTTTAGTCTATTTTTCTCAATCTTGACATGCTGCACTTTAAGAGAAGCAGGGAATGAGGTGCTGAAGCTCATCACAGCTGTGTTTCAGTCAAGTGGGCTGGAGATGTGCATTCATATTTTAAAATCTATTAGTGTATATTTTCATTGGGATATCTACCCACTAAAGCTTGCCTCATTTCGAAACCTAGCTCCTCATAGATACTGGTTTCATTTCCCAGCTTTGGCAAGAGCCACAGTTTGAAAAGCAGAAAAGAGAAGTAGTTCAGTTGTGCAGTAAAAGACTGTTCAAGAGCTAGCAGCATGGTGATCCTTCACACAATGCTCTACTTACTCTCTATTTGTGGAGAGAATGATGCTGCTTTCTGTTTTGGTCCAGGCCAAGGAAAAAAGAGTCAAGGCAGCAATGTCAGTTCAAATCCTACCTGATCTTTACAGCTCAGTTTCACTCCTCTCTTATTAGGGAAAGGTAGTCAGGTGTGTTCCTGTTCAAGATGGCCTTTTGTGTACAGAGGTAGCTGAGCTTCTATTTGAAACATCAGAAGAATAAATTTTTTTTTACTATCTTACCTCTTATTTCCTACACTCACTATTTCCCCACTGAAAACTTCAGAGTATCAGCAACATAAGTGAGCCATCACAAAGAAAAGAACAGGCAAAGGATTAACCTCTTAAAGTAAAATAATTTTAGGACACAGACGAAAAAGAAAAAAACCACAAAAAAACAGAATCGAACACTACCCCAAGGTGCTAGTCTGAAAAACAAGTTAAGGCATTAGAATTTCTCTCAAAAATTGTCAAAAATTTGATTTGACATGATACAATGAGTACAAACAAAAATGGAGGGAACAAGGCATAGGGCATTCAATTTCTACCGCATCTGAATCTGCTACCAAGCTGTAAACAGAATGAAGTTACAGATTTGTGCATCTATTGTACAGAGTGTGTAGTGGACAGGGAGAATCAAAAACACTTCCTAAGGGTAAAATCTGATCTTCTCTCGACAAAGAATGTCTGATGTGTATGTTCTTTAGAGAAAGTACAAAATCTTTTCTTAAAGCTTGCAAATAAGAACAGTTTCCCCAAAGAAATCTAGGATTGAACTCTGCACATCTCTGATTCTGCCCTAAATGACTGAGGAAACAAGAAAAGGCTGATTAAAAGAAAAAAGCTTACATAGTATCTTGGTTATCAAGCAATGATAGCAAAGGAAATGCAGAAAAAGCATACAACAATTTAATGGGGGCATTCTTGACAAAATACTTTATTTTGTCTACTTTAGTAAAGGGTATATACAGCAGTTTAAAGAGGTTTTTTCTAATGTACAGTATTTTCAATATTTGCTACAGTAGGAATACTATTCTACCGACGGGTTTTGCTTTCTAATTTTCTAAAAAACAGTCATAATTTCTGAATATATTCACTACATTGTATACTTTTTATTTTCCTTAGAAATAAATAAAAGAAATTGTGATCTTAATACATGCCATGTTGTTTTCATGTGCAATTATAAAGGAAAGAGATAACACAGAAGAAGGGTTATTCTTGGGAATATGAGCCTAACCATAGGGACTAAATTATAAAAATAACTTTTTTCTATAGCCCACTACATGCTATTATGCATCAAGTACCTTATGAAATTACTCTGTAGACACCAATTACTTACACAACACATAATGCATTTTTCTGCTAGGTAAAATTAAGTCACAGCAATGAAATCACCATGCCCAACAATTTGTACAAGAAGAAAGGGAAAGAGGACACGTAAATCAGTGGAACAAATGAAAGCATTATCCCTATATGCTGTGATTTTAGCCAAACCTTAAATCTTCACAGAAGTGAATTTGGTGGTCTCAGAACTGAAAATTCTATGCCCAACAATTTGTGCAAAGGAACAAGAAAAGAGCAAATGTAAATTGGTGGAACAAACGAAAGCCCTTTCCTGCCACATTCTAATTTCAACCAGCTCTTAAAACCTTGTGGAAATGAGTTTGGTGGCTTCAGCTGAATTTCACAGTTAGCATCAGAAAACTAGTTTCAATTATTAGCTACAATTTCATTTGATTAAAAGCTCCTAATCTGGAGAGGCCCAGGACTCTGCTAGCTTGTAAATTAAGTTAACATTTCCCTTCAGCTCAAGACAGGAGGATTGCTCAGAGCTAGAATTCAATGCACCACGTGTTTTGTAAAGATAAACAAGTGTGTAAACATGTTACCATAATGCTTTAACCTTCATACATCACAAAGTATTCTCCTTCAAGTATTTAAATGCTGTTCTCTGACTACTATTTACTAGCCACCGTTCTTCAAGAGGGTCTGGTGAGCAAGACCGATTTTGTTTTATCAAAGGTCTCTGACAGTGTACCTAGAACTTACACTATCCTACTATGCCACACCCTCCAAAACACATACACACAGAATGGAGGGGGCTGGGGATTGTGAGATGAGCCAATCACCTAGACATAAATCTGCTAATGAGTATTCTCTCCCAGCTTGCATTCGTTTCACATAGAGACAATGTTTAAATGCAGTTGAAAAGAAAATCAGAAATAAGCATCATAGGAATATAAAATACATAAATCCTCCATCAATATCTGTCCCTCCAAAAAAAATATCAAAAACAACTGCTACAGTATAAAGTCTATTTTGTATACAAGCTGGTTTTTGAAACTTAATCTCTTGTACTTTTCAGAAAATTCCAGTTCAAAAAGCCCATATATTTTACTCCTTCTGTTAGCCACAGGGGAGTGCATAACAAGGAAAAGAGCAGTGATAAGATGCACTTAGTCAGTACAGAATTACAGAATACCCTGAGTTGGAAGGGACCCACAAGGATAATCAAGCCCAACTCCTGGCTCCACAAAGGACCATCCAAACACAAACAGTTCTTCAGCTGCAGAAGCTCGGGGCGATGCCCGCTGCCCTCTGGTGCACACCCTTTCACCACCCACCTGACCCTCCCTCGATGCAGCACCATGCCATTCCCTTGGGCCCTGTTTGCTGTCACCAGAGAGCAGAGTTCAGTGCTGCCCTCCGCTCCCTGTGAGGAGTTGCAGGCTGTCATGAGGCCTCCCCTCAGCCTGCTCTGAGCAAACCCATGGACCTCAGCTGCTCCTCACACACCACGCTCACAGATCCTTCCCCATCTTTGTAGCCCTCCTTTGGACACTCTCTAATAGCATCCTATGTTGTGGCAGCAAAACCTGCTCAAGGTGAGGCCACACAGCATGGAGCAGAGCGGAATAACCACTTCCCTTGCCTGGCAGTGCTGGGCCTGACACACCCCAGGGTAAAGATGGCCCTCCTGGCTGCCAGGGCGCACTGTCAACTCCGATTCAATTTGACACCAACCAGAAAGCCCAGATCCCTTTTTGCGGGGCTGCTCTCCAGCCCCTCACCCTCCAGTCTGTACATAAAGCCAGGGCTGCCCCATCCCAGGTGCAGAGCCCAGCGCTTGCTCTTCTTCATGCAGATGGTGAGCACCCTTGAATTTGTCCAGATCTTGGTGCAAGGCCTCTCTACCCTCAAGGGATTCAACACTCTTCCCACTTTAGCATCATTCACGGATTTACTTAGTGTAACTTTCAGATCTTTTTTGGAATCAACAGTGAAAACGTTAAAGAGAACTGGCCCTAAAACGGAGCCCCACAGAATCCTACTGGTGACAAGTATGGCAACTGTCACGCCATAACCTTCTTTTGCCCAACACAGCCATGTTTTGGGTGTCATGAGGCATTCTCAGGGCCTTCTCACCATGGCCTTATGATGTAACAAGCCACCTCCCTGACAACTACTATAAAAACAGGGAGCTTGACAACAGGACACGTTGCTGATCGACTTCTGTCTGGGTAGCATACACTTGAGATTAGGAGCTCCTTACCTAGATCTTTCCCTCCCATTCTGGGAACTTTAGTAAAGGAGGATCCATCCTCCTTCACCAAAGAAGCTTTGGCTCCTAGAGAGCAGCAGCAAACCCAAGCCAGTGGATGTAGAACCACCAGAGAGTGACATCAAGCCCAGGGAGGTGGACCCACCTCCAGAGGATGAAACAATGGAGATAGATCCACCTCCATCAGGTCCAGGCAAGCACTATAGCATCATGCCTGCCCGGACATGCCACTACATCCATTGGCAGTGCAGCAGGGACTCTCGATTTCCATCTTGGCGTTGAAGAGTTATCATCTGCCAGACAGCCCCCAGGCCAGCTGCTGCTCCCTATAACCCTGTCCCCCCATCCTCATCCTTCCCCAAGCCTTCTCATCTCTTCTTTCCTGAGCTCTGAGGAAAAGGAAAGGACTGAGACATGTGTCCTCCTAAGCTACCATGCTGGGACAATAGGAGTCCAGTGGATGGCCCCAGCTCTGTGCAGCTTTCAGGCAGACTGGGACTGGTGTCCTCCGAGCTGCTGTGCTGCTGGACAGTGGGAAGAGTCCAGTGGACAGCCCCAAGCTCCCTGTGGCCTCCAGGTGAGCTCCAAAGAAGAGGGCAGGAACAGTACTGAGTGTCCTCAATGCTGCTGCGTCAGGACAGTGGGAGGAGAGTGGGCCAAGGGGTGCCTGCAGGATCAAAACCCAGTCAACGCCCGGAGCACATAAATTGTGTGAAGCAAAAGGAACCACTAGGCTTGAGCTGGCCCAAAGCATGGCCTTTAGTAGCCATGTGTCCAAAGCACTATGGCACAGAATAACTCATCTCTCAGGATTGGTGTTGGGTGCTCTGCACTGCAGTGAGGGAGTTAAATGTATAACTATTCTTCTTACTGTAACAAAAATATGAAAAAAGGTGAAAAAATTAATTAGAAGGCAACTGAGAATAAGAGCATTTGGCAAAATGCAGGACCCACTTGCACTGGCAATATCTTGGTTGTTCATGTCCAAAGGGTAACTGTGGCCCTCACCAATGCATGGTGCAACAGAAAGATGTAACACGCACAGCATGGCATTTCATGGCCAAAAACAACAAACAAACAAACAAACAAACAAAAAAAAAAACAGAGAGAAAGGGAACAACTTCAACAGTAAATACAATATTTTCAAGTTATTTCTTTGTAACTTTTAAGTCTTGGTTCGAGTCATACATCCATAAGATTATACCACTTGTATATCATAGCCAAAGAACTGAAAGGCCATCAGTTCTTGGCCTATCAATAAAGTTAAACTGCAGCTACTTTCACATTTACAATATAGTTTTCTATTCCTTTCAATATTCTGTATTGCTATTCTGACTTTTTTCTGCGTTATTCATCTGGACATGATCTCTTTTTACCAAGAATAACAGCAAGTATGGGATTTATTGCTATAATGAAGTTCATTCAAATCTCTGTTTTCTCTCTCTAAAGGACAGGAGGATAGGCGTTCATCTCATCAGGCAGCTTATTAGGATTAGCACTGAATAAGACACCACAGAATGTCAAGCCTATCAGTTACTAAACATGCATCATACAAACTTTGTCTTTGCGAGAACCTCTGCTCTGCATTTGTCATCCACCTGAATAATTAACAAGTACATGCTGCCTGCCAGCAGCTTAGGGAATTAATTTTCACAGATTAAATGCAGATCACGTCTGCAAAAAATTCAGACCACACACATACTGTACTATTACTTTTCAAACACTAAAAGGCGAGGAAACAAGTTTTATTATGGTTGCAATCAAGTCTGACCTAAAACTTAATGATTATGAAGTCATAACTATAGTAAATACGAAGTGGTCAGAGGTGTTTTAATACCTAACTGATGCAACAAACCACCATGGAATACCTTTTATTAGCACAAGAAGCTATTTACATAAACCTTTAAACATTCTGGAGTTGCTTCACTCTTTAATACTATTCTATTCCCAAAAAAATGAAGAGCTACAGGGAAAAAAATAAGGTCTCTAAAAACTGAGGTTTTGAACTTTTAGTATTTGCTATGTGTTCCTTCAAAAATACAGAGATGATAACTGCAACATACAATAGCATGTATATTGAAAGCAAACATTTTAATGAGATTCTGCATTTGTGTCTTACTTTGTGCTTTCTATGATCTAACACTTGCCACAAATCAGAAGCCAGATAGAAACTAGGTTACAGATGAAAAGAAAAAGATGACCGATTATTGAAAAAGATGATGAAAAACATCCCTTTGTGCTATGCTTGATGAAAGTTTTAACCGCATAGTGATTTTATGTGATTTATCTTACATCATCATCAGGAATGATGTTCTCTATGAAAAGGATCCAAGTGGACAAAGGATCAAATTTTAGACCTTCCAGGGATCCTCTTCTGAGCTGCCCTGCTTTCTCAATGTACTGATGGTTAAGCAGCAATATTACTAAGTTTGAAACCGTGGTACCATTGTGCCATTTACACTCACTACTATTTCTGTACCTAAATAAGGAAAACAGTACCAAAGAAGTAAAAAATTCCCATAAAGAAACCTGCACTGTTACCAAACTGAAAGGAGATGAAGCAAAACAAAAATGCATGGGCTTAAAGTAGCAGATTTCTTAGGATGTGAATGAGTATAATAGAAGAGCCTATATGAAAGATGAGACCCCACAAAGAAGAGAACAATGGCCAAAGTTGCCCATAGATATCTCCACCTAGGTTCAAGCATTAGTGTAACTCTAACATAAAGTCTACATCCTGGCAGATGTTGCAAGTTTTGTACGTACAGTCCTTATACTGACATAACAAGGATCACAGGTTCACATAATGAGCAGGACTAGGTCCTTTCTCTGAATTAGAAGCACCACTGTGGTAGTAAGGCTTTCCTTTTTTGACTACACTGTTCTGAGATGCAGCATTTCTACTTACAAGAAGGTGGCTTCCTTTTGGTTAAAGCATAACATAATTTTTTGTGTTTTCTTCCTAAAAATTGGCACTGGAAAGAATTTAACAGGCAGGAAGTTAGGTGCACAACTAAATGCAGAGCACACGCATCAGTAGTAGATGACCATACAATGTATGTTAATTGAATAATAGTTCCAGAAATCTATCCCTTCCTGTAAAATGACTTTCAAGAAATAACATGACTACAATTCTTTTGACCTACATTGAAAAAAAACAACTTAATGTGCATGAATTACCAGTTAATCATCAGAGTAAACAAAAATCTATTAAAAAATTGCATTGAAGTGCAGTACTTATTACATTGATAAACATTATTGCAATCATCTACACAAAAATCATTACCTTTTTTGTTCTTTGCTCATTAATAATCACACCCTCAGATATAAACATTTTGCATAAAATTAACATACTGTATTCAACTCTATTTCTTTCCATTTTTGAAAAAGACATATTTATCCAGGGAAACAACTGAATGTAAAGACAGTTGTGTTGTGTTTTATTTTTATTCTTTTTAATTCATATTTTCTGTGTTTAATATTTTGCTACACTTATTGAAATTTAAATTGAATAGGATTGGTATTGTCCACAGCAGAGACCTAGTTCCAATCACAGTATGCCTATCACTAGCAAACTAAAATTGAGGCCCTGCCCTTGGCCCTGGGGCTTAATCTCTGGGTAATGCTGGAAATGTTGTTCCATGCATGGATTAGCAAATTAAAAGAAGTTACAAACCTCTACTGTGACTTGTCTAACTCCAGCAGTCCCTAGATCATCATCCATAGTTACAGCCCTAGGTTTACATGTGCTGAAAATACATAGGAAATAGCAAATTCAAAGGAAGATTTCTGTTTAACTACTGGAACTACATTTGCAGAATAATGACACTAACAACAGTAAACATGCACAAATATCTAACTTAGAATTAATAATTAGACAGTCCCTTTTATCATCTGTAATTGTTTTTACCTCATAAAAAAGTTAAGACTATATCAAGCTAGATCTAGTTAAATGCAAATGAATCTGATTTTTCCCACATTAGTATTGAAAAGATAACATTCAGTTTACACTTCATGCAATTTTGTTTATGTCATAGTGTTTTAATGGAACATTTAAATTGTTTAGCATCTTGTATCAGACAATACATAAGGACTGCGGATGCTTTTATTAAGGCTTTGAAACTGATTGAGGTTTGATGTCAAAAAGATGCAGGTATGAGGAAATGTCTTTGTAAAACAGTAACATATGCTCCATTTAGAAATTTCAATTCTGTTAATTATCCTCAAGGGAGAAAAAATATCCAGTGATTTGGAAGCAATGTTCACTGCATCATTATCTTAAATAAAGTCAAATAACTGAATATCTGTAAGTTCTCATGGAATATTTGAGGAAGTGATGTTTTCAGGCAGCCCAGTGTTTCGCACCTGATTTGTTTGTTAGGGAGGATGCACAAAGTATTCTGATACACAGGCTCCAGGGATACCAACTATAAATCTTTTATGTTTGCATATTTAGAAAGACAATATTTACAGTACTTACAATTACAACGTTTAACACATTCAGTGGAATCCAGTTGTATCCTCTAATTCACCATTCAGGGGCTACTATATTTTAAGAAGGAACAAGCATTTCCTTGAAATTGTTTTTATTAAGAAGTATGATATAAGATTCTTTCTTCTAAAGTAATTCCACTCAAGTGCCATTGCATTCTAGCACCCAGTCCAAGTCTGAGGCACATGAATAAAGCTGAACACCAGCAACGTCTAGCCATAGTCAAGAGACAACAACAGCTTCAGGAAAGGAAATGGATTTCAGTGTAACCAGTGAAATACCCAAGCTATTCTGCTCCCATGACTTTCTTTACAACGAAATATCATCTCTGACTTATGATGTTACACAGAGAGATGAAAGTGCATCTGGCGGTGCTGGATACCTTATAGCAACATGGTCCTCTAATTTGTGGTGTGCCCTTTTGGTCCTTAAACAAAAGGATAGAATGTGTTGGGAGGGGAAGTGACAAGCTAATGGAGACTAGTAATCCTGCCAGCCAATCCTGGCTTTCTAGAAGGTTAAGGACAAAGGAATCTCCTTAAATTTCCATAGAAAGTGGAGAAAAGGAAAAAAGAAAAAAAAAACAAAAAAACAGAAGAGATGATGCTGCATTTATTAGGCCAGGTGAGCTTCATTAGCTAATCAGAGGCACATAGAAGGGTTGGTTTATGTTTGAGAGATGCACATAAACCAACATGCATAAATGCTGAAAGGGAGAAATTATCTGTGGGTTGGAAAAAAATATATGTGTTGCCATTCCCCAAAACAAGTAGATATTGAGCATTGATTTTAAACAGTGATCGCAATTAACAGTCTTTCAGTGTGTCTGACAATAATGTAACATACAGTGCTTTTACTCTCTGGTTCCAGGACAGCTTAAAACAGCTGGAGTCTGGTGGCAAAATTACAGGCAGAAAAGTTGAGGCAGTTAACCAGCTTGTCAGATCCAACTAGCAAAAAATCAACCAGGATTATAACCTCTTCCAGACTTAGTGCTAACTAGTAGAACTAGTTCTTGTGTTCCACCCCCCCCCCACCCCCATTTTGTCCTTGCACACCTCCCACCGCCTTTTGCCAGGTCTTCCACTTATTTCTAAGTAGGATCATGCAGCATTTCTTTGAAATACCTTGTAAGTAATAACCATAGAAGCCAAACATAGCTAAACAGTTTTGGAAATGCATTTAAAAAACAGAGCTAGACAAACAAGCACCAAACAAGCAAACCAATGGTTTCTCCATTCTGCTGCACAATTATGCTTCTTCCCTGACTGGGAGGAACCATGTAAGGTTCAGCATTCAAGCTCAGTCAGCATCAGATTTTCTGCAAAGAGTTCCACCAAATATCCTGATTTGTGAATGCTCTGGCCATGATTCTGCAATATTGACATCTTTCTGCTAGGAAGTAGACTAGTACCATCATCTCATTTTATACAGGCCATCCAAGAGCCATCAGATAATAATGGCTTTTAGTTTCCACCCACCTGGGCTACATTCATACTAGTGACCTAAGGTGAAGGTCTCCACATCCCATTACTAAACCTTCAAGCCATTTAGCATCCTTGTGTAGGCTTATATCTGCAGCATAAAGTGAAGAGACAGTAAAATCTGTCTATATTTGAGATCTGTTCTCAAGTTCATGGTCAGTCAAAGCCTTTTGATGCAAGACAATATAAAAAGCCTTGTGTGAGTAAAAAATATAAAAATTTAAATAAAGTATTTTCACATAAAATTTGAGATCATTTATACGAACCAAAAATAATAATTATCTGATTTTAAGTCTTTGCATGGTACTAATAAAATGAATAAAGTGGGAAAAAATAAAGCAGGAATCTGAAAAATCTTTAATAGCAATTCAAACAATATTAGCAGTATTATCAAGACATTACTGTGTATTTTTAATAAACTAAAAGCAAAGCTATGCGTAAATTACACATTTAGCATTTATTGCTACATTCACATGTAGCGAGTATAGTGCATTTTTTCTTAACTAATGCTGGTCTTTTTCACACAGTTTTAAATATTAGGAACTGTAAATTATCTTGTGTGTTAAATACGCCAACTGCTACAGAAGTGTTAATTAATGTATTATTAAAGCAGTTTTAGGAGAAGTGAGAAGACTTTTAAACATTATGGGTTTTACTATGAGTAAATGCACAAACAATGAGTTTAACAATTTACTAGAGAGAATCTTCTATAAAATAAGAATTTATATATATATATATATTCCATACACAATTCTAGACTAAAAATACTGTCTTTGTAACATTCAGCCTTGAATTAATCAGATAAAGATGAAAGTGAAGAATTTTGCCAATAGTGTTTTTTACTAAACTCACTCAGTTATGCCTTTCAGCTTGCTATATTTTATATGAAGGATATCTTGTTAAAACAACTGTTGAAGGCAAGTCATGTCATATCAACCACACTCCATACCCTATGGGAGCTCAAATGTTCCAAAGTTTATGTTAATATAATCCTGCTGTACAATTCAACTAAGGAAAAATTAGCATTTTCTCAGTGACATGTAAGATTTCATATAAGTACCACATTATCAATATGTCTTCCAGAAATGAGGTAAAGCCACAGCAAGGATTATACTGAATCAATTTAGGAAGGTAAATATTGTTAACAAGCACCATAAAATAGCCTAGTAGATTATTTGAATCTCTATTTATCAACTAACAAGTAGGCTGCACTTCTCAGTACAGCTTCCAACAATATATCTGTAGGACAGCAATATTCACTGGCTCAAGAGACCAATGCAACTTCTCAGCAAGAGGTTTGCTGCTTTCTAATAAAAGATTTACTATGCAATATGCTGTGTGTTTCCACCATCCTCTCTCAAAGTGGCTTTAAAGAAATGGATGTGGCTTCTTGCCTATCTAAATCTTTTAAACACATTTTGCTCTGGCCGTAAACACTAAGTACAGAAATCTTTACAGGACGTATTCCAAAAGAGATATAAAGTATTGTTCATCGTAGGATTTTGAACCTCTGAAGCAACACACTTTAAGAATCAGTTAGAATTGCTGAGGAAAACAAACAACAAAAAGAAAAAAAGCAACACAAAACAAGCCAAGAAGACAACAAGGGATCTGCAAGAGCTTCTGGAGCTTATACGCTCTTTGCTACTCTTCTGTGTTACATGCAAAACAGGCTGAAAATTTCCATGTTACTGGGAACAAAAAGGTACAGACAGAAATGGTCATGTAAAATGCTTAAGTATTTTAGTCAGTTATGAGTCCCTGCCAAGAAAGTCTTACTTTGTTTATTATTTAGGCTAGACCCCAAACCACATTTTTTCTTTTTTTTTTTCCTTTTTTAAATTAAGGGGGGGGGGGGGGGGAAGCCAAACAACAAAAACTTGGCAGAGTCAATTCTCCTGTTTAACCAGGCTACTCAGCAGGCTGACACTCAGCTTCTAAACTGCATTTTTCAAAATATTTTCTCTGTACTGACAGAAGCTGCTATAAAAAATTTGTCTCAGCATCCAGCTGGTGATTGACGGCAGGGCCAGAGAGACTGCAGTAGGCTTAAGCAAGGGAAAAGAGCATTAGCTGTACTTCAGCAGTGAAGTGGTATGAGGTTTACAAGTATTAAGAAGGAGAGATAAAAGCATGTTCCAGACATATTTCTGAGGCAAAAGAGTTAGGATGATGCAATAATCAGCACAACATTAAAATGAATATCTGAACTGAAAAATAGACAAAAGCAAGAAAAAAAGTTAAGATTCTATCCTCCCTTCCTACAATACTTTGGTGGCAAAAGCAGCATATCCATCTTACATGGATATCCTCTATATCTTTCAGGGTATTAGACAAACTGGGATTCAAATTTTGAAGACACAAGAAAACTATGCTTTCCCTATCTTTGTGTCCAAGATTCTAATTTTTAGATCAATTAAATATTCTATTTTTAAAAGATCATTATCGGATTCTAGCCTTTAACCAGACAGTGTAGCTTTACCAAAATCCTGATATACCCAGACAAAAAAAATAGCTACGAACACTCAGCACTATGCATAGGTAAGTTTAATGCTTAAATCTGACTGGTAACAGCAAGTGGTAGTCTTGGAACAGTTGAACATTTTTGCCATCTAGAGAACATCTTCACTGCTTTAGGGAAAAAAGAGAATTGCACTTCAGTGAGCAAATTTTTCCTCAGTCATAAATAATTTTGTTTTAAACCAACAAAAAAAACAAACAGAAGTCATAAAGCAGAGTGATCCATTTGTGAGAATGAAAGGGTCATTTCAGTGCTTTACCCAAGAGTTTCTCTGCCATGTCTCTGTGTCCTGCTGAGATCCATAACTGATAACAGAGTTAGCAATTGCACAGTCAGAATGGTTAATTTTCTCCACATGGGTCTTCTAGAAGAATGTGGAAAATTTTGTTGCTTTTTTTCCCCAGAAATGTTACAACTGCAATTGGCACAAGTTCAGTATACCCGGCCAACCTGTAAAATCTAAATAAGAGAGCGGGTGCTTAACAGATCTTCCTGCTGATACAAACCACTAGCCTTGGAAGACTCCATTCGGCCAGCTGTTATGTTTGGGTTTCATTATGTCTGTGAGCTACGAAGCCTCCTCCAGTCTAGTTTTCATGCACTTTCTTCAGACTGGAGATAATCACTTTCACAACTGCTGTGGCACAGTTACTAGGCATGGGCTTTTTTAGTCACCACTTTTTATTCACGCAAGACAACACTAGCTTTGTTCTCCAGAGGCCAAGAGCATAAGCCCTGGTAGCGCTAGCCCTTGAGGGATTTTGTGTTCACCCTCTGAAGTAATACTGAAGCAAAAAAAAAAAAAAAAAAAAAGATTTTTTTCAATGGGTTCCCAAAACAAGTACAGTTTTCATTTTCAGTTTACAAAGCTATAGCCAATCCAGCTGTCTGGTTCTCTCACCTTGCTTGAGCTTCAAGAAGTGCCCTTTCTGAGGACTACAGGGCTCTCCCTTGTTCATGCACCTTCTTCCCTTTATCACTGCAACAGTCAACCCTCCACCTGTTGTACTCTTCAGCCTCATTCCTTCTGCCTGAGCTGAGCTACACCTAATCGGGGACC
Organism: Alectoris magna; assembly: GCA_030625065.1. Classification (NCBI taxonomy): domain Eukaryota; kingdom Metazoa; phylum Chordata; class Aves; order Galliformes; family Phasianidae; genus Alectoris; species Alectoris magna. The sequence goes on from CM060565.1 coordinate 25,110,448, forward strand.
CTGTTCCCTTTCATTGCACAGGATTCATTTGTTTCAACAGGCCTGTAATCTATTTTTCCCTCCCAAGTCCATTCTGAGTACTTCTGACACTACAGTCTTGAAGACTCAGAGTTATATTTTGCTCCTTTTTTTTTTTTTTCCATAGTTCTGAGCATTCTTCTTGTTCTAAATCCAAGAGGAATTACTCATCTTTCCTCTTGTATGTGCTTGTGTCTCCCTGTGTATGAATGCACAGCACTGTGACAGCCAAACTCTACCTATCTGCAGATGTAATTAGATAGTTAGGGCAAACTAAAAGTCAGGTAATTATCCTCCACCACTCATACCAACACCTTAAATGACCAGGTCTTTACACAGAATTGCAAATAGTGAACTTCCTTCCATCACAAACATTCTCTGATCCATACGCAAGTACAGGTCTGACCTAAATTTTCATCCGTTTAACTAAGGGGGTTGTTTACTACCATATAAAACATAAATACTGATATTACAGTGTTTATTAACTAGTATTTTTTAATCCCTTGCATCTGAGACCATAATCAAATTATTCAGTATAGTTTTCCAATTACCTCCCTGGTTCATTACATTTACCTGTTTTTCCCTGGCAGACGTTGCCTGCAGAGCCATCTGGAATGCATACTGTGGTCTCCTGAATACAGGCCTCAAGCCAGGGAAAAGGAGGTATATAGCTGGAGGTAACAGGCACAATAAAAGCGGTATCAGACACTAATCTACGTAAGTGCTACCAAAAGCCCTGTAATATGCTGCTGTTGCGAGGAACATAATCTCCAGCCCCAGGAATTTGGGTAACAGCAAGTGTAACTGGCAGCAGAGGAAGCTGTGGGGACAAAACATAACTAAACAGAAACGTAGTTTAGTGGTAGGGAGACTTTCAATATCAAAACTTTAGTATTAAGGGGAAAAAAACAGTAATTTCCTGTTTAAAGGAAATTTCCTGCACTTAGCCTAAAATGCAATTATTTTCTGTTTTTGATGTCATCTCACTGCCTCCATGCAATATGCAGCACCCATATCAAGTTGAATTATGTTTTTCATTCTAATGCAGATGTAAAATTTTGCTTAAAGACAACAATAAGTGCCTGATGTTTGCATACATAGGATTGTTTTGGTTTTTTTAATCAAAAATGCCCACACAAAAATCAAAGACTGAGAAGCCACAAACATGGTATTGGGTGTACAAGCATGAGGAGTAGATGACCAACTTTAAGCAATTATTTATTTACTTTGTTTTTTTTTTTACAAATTGCCCTTAGATAAGCACACGGAAGAAGATAACACAATATACAAATGTTAATCCAGCAGGAGTTGCATCCCAACATGAATTTTAATACATTTCCCAAAATCACCTCTTATAAAATATGCATGTGTAAACAGATGAGCCTTTTATGATGTCTTTAGAGAAAACATACTTCGAACATGCAGAGAAAGAACTCTTAGCACAGAGGAGCCCTACTTCCCCGTTCCAGGGCCTGACCACAAATTTAGGAGTGCTAGCATAAATTAGCATAAAATGCTAATTTCAAGCCTCCTAACAACACATATACCATGAGTGTTCACAGACAGGAGTGAACAACATGCATAAGAACTGTGGTGAAGGAGGGAACCTTCCACTTAAAACCTTGAGTATACTGCTGCCATGACACTAAGACTTGTATTTAAGATGCTTGCAAGAGCCATATGGCCAGTACAAACTATCCACTAAAATAGCGCTTGGGTGAAGAGGCTCAGAGAAGGACTCTGCTGTCTTAAACTGCTGCTGAGAAAAGGAGCACTTATCCTCATAAAAGGCAGTGCATGGAGGGTTCAGCCAATTCCCATATAAAATGACCTAAACATCTGTGAAACACAACATTTATTCATCTTTATGAATTCTTCAAAGTTCCAGATAAGAGTCTCCCTCAATTTAAGGGAGAAAAGCTATTCCTAGTTTTCAGCTCAAAATAAATGGTAACTGGAGCTAATGAGGAAACAGAGAAAAAAGGAGCAGTTCACTGCTCCGGCCAACACTGCTTGGGGTATCTTAACGCTTATAAAGCAGGCATTGCTGCAAGAATACAAGGTATCCTAACAAAAGGAAATACATTTAGCTCATACAGAACTCAGAAATGCGCATGTAATTGTTGGTATTCTGAAATGTATTTTCTTCCAATTAGTGGCAATGTCAATATTTAGATTTCAGTTTAACCTTTAAGTGATAACCCAGGCCTGCACTGGCTGAATTGCTCTTCTGACACCTCACAAAAGGTCTGTTTGTAACCTGCCCAGTAAACTTGGGAAGGAGGTGAGAGGAAAGATAAAGTAACAATGAAAAAGCTATCTAATGAGGTTGCCTTGACCTGTTTCTTAACAGATTTTCCCCATTTCAGAGTACTGTGCTCCTGGAAGATATGAACCTACCATCTGTGAATTTTACAGCCATTCAGTAGTACTATTTTATGGATAATTATCTGATGCTATGCCTTTCTAGTAATTTCAATGCCACAGTTACTACTGATGTTGATGCATGGTTTGGATACATGCCTGATGCTCCCCAGGGTGATATGAATCAGAACTGCCTCTGTCTGGCATGCTGGGTCCAGCGTGTAACATAGCCATCATCAGTAAACAAGCAGCAATGCAGCAATTCTAAAAGCATGCTGCTATCCCCAGAACTAAGAAAGCCTCCTGCTATGATAACCATAAAATGCTTTCTTAGTATGAAGATCTAAAGCAAGAAGATCTCAAAGCAAGCAGCAAAGCATGCCTGACTGGGATAAGGTCATTAGGTTTTACAGTCCAATTTTGTTGAGAGATTTTTGAAGGAGTATAAAGCTCAGAGTTTTTTTTGTTTGTTTGTTTGTTTTAATTTTGTGTACATCATTAGATATCAATGGAAAGTTGCTCAACTACGTGGGATTTAGCATGAATAGCATTGCCACAATAAATCACGTAGATCGCAGCATCTGGAGTATTCTATGAAGACTGAAAATGAAATACGCCAGAAGATAAGATTTCTCACCCTTAATGCAAGTCTTCAGCAAGAATGTCTCAAATGATTTAAAAAAATTATTATTAAAAAAAAAAAAAATAGGGCTGATTTTTAAATACACTACAGCTCAAGCTTCTTTATCCCAGTGATTATTCATGATGAAGTTGTAGAACAATTAATGTCCCTTCAAATTCTACAAAACGAATCTTACTTTGTTGAGATTTGAAGTCAAAATGACTGAATGGGCTGGAGAGCTGGAATATGAAAATAGGCTGAAGGAACTGGGCTTGTTCAGCCTGGAAAAGAGAAGGCTGCTGGAAGACCTCATTGTGGCCCTCCAATAATTAAAGTGAGTTTATAAACACGAGGAAAATCAACTTTTTACACAGTGACAGGACAAGGGTGAAATGATTGTAAAGTAAAGGAGGGGAGAGTGTTAGGGGGAAGTTTTTCACTGAGAGGGTGATGAGGTTGGAGCAGGTTGCCCAGAGAGGCTGTGGATGCCCTTCCCTGGAGGTGCTTAAGGCCAAATTGGATGGGGCCCTGGACAATCTGGTCTAGAACTTGATCTAGCAGTTGGCAACCCTGTCTGAAGCAGGGGGTTTGGAACTCTTACAGTCCCTTCCAAACCCAAGCCATTCTATGAATTGCTAAAACCAGATGAGGTCTGGTTAGGAGCACATTACCAATACAGCAATCATAGCATACTGTTGAGACAAAGTATGTAAAGGACTACATCAGCAAAGGCTTGATTTGTACTTCTACTGGAAAATCATCACTTATTAACAGAAAAGCAATATCAGTTATATAACAGTTGTGCAAGACAACAGCACATGCTATACAGGTTTCTACTGATACAGCGTTGTCCAAATGGGATGCAAAAATACACGATAAGCTTGGACTGTATTTTTTTAATATAATTTCTGAACCAAGATATTCATTATTTTGCTCAAAATATTCTTCTTTATTATCTATGCACAATGAATTAAAAAACCTGCTCAATTAGACTTGCAAACTTAGGAAAACATGGAAACTTTTTAGTACAACATCTGGCTCAAAGTGTAGAGCATGGTAGCAGTGTTGGGGCAAAGAAAATCTGAAGTAAAAGTATACACTATAGCAAAGGATAGTTACAAAACTTGATAGCGAGAAACTGGTGTCAGTGGATGGCACTCATGAGATTTCTACCAAGTTACAAGTATCATACATTCCATGTAAATATATATATATTAGTTTTAACATTATTTTTCCCGTGATTTTCACTATTATTTAGAAAATAAAAAAGGGAAATTAATTCCCTTTAGACCTGCAGGATATTCTGCTTTACATCAATTACATCATGTTTTCCTTTAATCATTTGTATTTCAGTAAATGCAAATTAGTATTGTTGAAGTTTTAGAGTCAAATCCCTTTTATGAACATGCTTGCTTCTTAACATTACAGCTGCTGATCATTTATGTCTAAAAAAAAAAAAAACAAATCTGAAGAACTTTTGGTATTCGTCAGTCAGTACTGGTCACCCTTATACAGGTGACCAACTGCACCACAGCTCCTCTCCCTCAGTCTGTACCTCTAGATGAAGCAGCATATGCAGTATCTTCCAACAGGCCATGCATGAGGAGACAGTGCTAGTGCTCCTCCTTCTCCTACTGCTGCAATTGTGTTCGTCTTAGAGGCCTTAACAGGCAGCAAAGTCCACCCAGCATTAAGTGACAGCTTTGGAGTTACCCCTAGGCACATAGAGTAGTAATTCTAATTTAGCAAGGGGCAGAAAGCTACACACAACACTTCTAGGCAAGGAGGCAACTGATCAGTACTGATAAATTCAGCAGCCCAGGAACTCCACAAATACATGCAGAGGCCCTGGCTGTGAGTCAGCTGTGGAGGAGCCACACTGTAGTGTCACAGCCAGCTATGGACAGATACATGAAATTAATTCATTCAACTGCTGCTCAGTTCCCTGCAGTCCATTTAACTGACTTCTGTGTAGAGGTAAGGGAATTTCACCTTTCATATAAATGCAGCTGGAAAGACTTTACACACAAATTATTCCCAGTTTACCACACATGCTCTAACTAGTGCAGTCTGATTAAATGGTACATGATACAGCATCTCAGACTGCGTCACAGTCTGCAATCTCAAATATGGCACAGACCCAATTTCAGTTACAAAATTATAAGAGAAAGTCCAATGCAATTACAACAGGAAAAGGTACCTTTTGTGAGTCTCCTGTCACTCAACAAACAGAAGGCTTAGAAATGTGACAGATTGTTGTCCCCCCTTCTTGTTGATCAGATTTTTTACTTGGTATTTCTGAGAAATTTATTTCCTATTTTCCATAAATAAAGGGCAAATCTCAATTATATTATCTTTGATTATACAGTATTGCAATATGTTTTTTTTCTTGTGGTTTGTTAGGTGGTTGTATTTTTTTTTTTTTTTTTGTGGGGGTGGGGAGGGGTGGTAGACAATATAAGACTGACTTTATGCCTGAAGATGATGAAAATTACAATTTTTTTCCTTTCTATTGCACTTGCATTACACAGAAATATGCTTTCCACTTTCATTATCTTATACTCTAACATCATGGTATTTTCTTTGTTTTCAAAATGGTGTATGTATTTGTGTATGCACATGTCGGTGCATATGAACATGGAACTTCAAGGTAAAACATCTAATAATATATAGAGAATGAATTAAAGAACCGTTTGGGTTGGAAGGGATCTTTAAGATCATCTAGTTCCAACCCCTCTGCTATAGGGCAGGGACACCTCCCTCTAGACCAGGTTGCTCAAAGCTCCATCCAGCATGGCCCCAAATGCTTTCAGGGAGGAGGCACCCACAACCTCACTGGGCTATCAGTTCCAGTGTCTCACCACTCTCACATAAAAGAATTCCTTTCTGATATCTAAATCTACCCTCTTCCAGTTTAAAACCATTTCCCCTTGACCCGTAGTTACATGCCCTTCTAAAAAGTCCCTTCCCAGCTTTCCTGTAGGCCCCTGGAAGACCACTATAAGGTCTGTTCAGAGCCTTCCCTTCTCTAAGCTCAAGAGCCCCAGCTCTGTCCTCATAGGGAAGATGCTTCAGACCTCTGATCATCTTTGTGGCACTCCTCTGGACCTGCTCCTACAACACCATGTCCTTCTTGCATTGGGGGCTCCAGAACTGGAGCAAAAACAGACAGAAGTTTTACAAAATTTAATACAAGCCTTGTTTTCTGTAAACCAGTTTGAAGCAATTAAAATCTTGCTAAATATTTGTGTGTTTTCACTGGAGCATTATTTCTCTTATAGTAAAAACAAATTAGCATAAGTAAAATAGCACTATCCATAGTCAATTTAAATAAAAGGAGTTTTAGCAATAAGTCAACAGTTTTTCCCATAGATAAGTCCAAAGCTTAGTTATATTGCTGCATCTGAATGTGAAATTTAAGTTGCATCACTTTCATAGTCCTATGGCTGGGTGGGAGAATAAATAAGTGACTAAACAACTTAAATATTAAACAGAAGCAAGTACTACAGAGGTCTACTAAATCACCAACTTCATTTTGTTACTGTTGTTAAGAAAGGAGAGCAGTTTTGAAGTTTGCTCAATGAAAACCTTTTTGGGAGGTGGGGGAAAGAAAAGGAGAAGAATGAGGGACAAAACATTAACCAAAAGATTCATTTCCAGTAAACCCTGAGCCTATGTACATTACCTGCTGTAGGGAACCTGCTTTGGCTGGGGGGTTGGGCTCAATGATCTCTAGAGGTCCTTTCCAACCCCTACAATTCTGTGATTCTGTGATTCTATGCTACAATAAATCATTATGCTTGATGATTTCATTGTTTAATCTTCTAGCTGTCTGAGAAGCAGATCTAGTTCTAAATAAAAGCAACGCTTGGAAATGAATTAAAAGAAATTTGTTTAGGAAGAAATCTAACATGAAACATTTCCAGTTTTCCAGAAACTTTGCACTTCTTTTGGACATGCATTCACTTAACTTGCTAACCATTTGCAAATAATCTGTTTTTGGAAATAAAACTAGATTTACTATTAGCTGTCACTACAGACATGCAGATTTTCAAGGGAAAAAAAATTCTGTTTTTCAACAGCATCGCTATGCAAAACAAGCCTTACACTACTTTAAAGAAAGGCCGCTGTCACCTCATACTCCTGAATGTAATGTGTGTGCTCATGACTCACAACCCCTGTTTGGTTGCAGCTCATCAGTGCCAGCAGCCCTAATCTGCTCCCAGCAATTATGACCAGCAGCTCTGAAATATGAATTAGACATACCCCAAGTATTCCATGCAGGGAAAGAGCTCCTTGGGCCCTTTATTCCCTGCAGAGTACCCTGTGCAGAATAAATCACTGATGTGGAAGAAAACAAAATCTTTCCCAGTAAAATTTGCAGATGACACAAAAGATAATAAAATGGTAACTACCGAGGAGCTGTCAGCTCTACAGATTGCGCGGCAACCTGGGCTCACCTGAATAAGATGCGTTTTAACACAGTAGAACACAAACCTGTCTGTCTAGTAACTAAGAACACAGATTCCAGATAAAGGCAAAATAATAACACAGAAAGGGGCATGTGGATGATGGTGAGTAACAAAATTAATATTAGCCTACAGTGTAAAGTCCTGGCTAGGGCAGTAAAAACAATCCTTTGATGTACGCAGAAGGAAGCACTGCAGAGCAACAGGAAAGGCTGTTATAAATCACCACTCATGCAAGAGACTGAGAATCTTTGTTTCAAACAGCAGGCAACAAGACAGCACTGGTTTGTATCTGTGATCCTTGAGCTTCACCAGAGGAACATCTAATACAGGATACCACTACTCAAACCAGAAAGACTGCAAACAGCTACAAGAGGTGTTCACATTCTGGAGAAACTGCTTCGCTAAAAACAAGAGTGGAAAACCTCTGTCAAAGACAGGGATAAAAGGTCAACTTGTTACTCTCTAGGGAGAGCTGAGGAATGTCATGAGTATTAAAGGATTCTTAAACTTACTACAGCCAGATTTGGTAAAAAGTCAACATAAAATAAAGTAGCAACACATAACAGAAATGGTAACTAACAGTAAATACGTTTCATCTAAGAAAAGTAGAATTTTTGTTTATCTGAAGTTCTTATAATCAGCATTTTCCTTCTAATAAGAAAGGTTGCAGGTTTGTCTTTCTATCTTACATTGCTCTTTCAAATCAAAAGCCGGCACTCTGCCTTTCAAAAGCATTCTTAAAATGCTCTATGATACCTTTGTTACTGCAACCCATGACTTTTACTTGAGCTTTAAGGCAGATATTTGGCCCCTTATGCTTGGGGAAAAAAATAAATTACTGTTTTTTGTTCAGTTGTTGAATGAATGCATAAATCACTGGTAAATGAAATGGACTTATCTTGCACACTGCTTTCCCACGTGGTATTTTGGAAATACTAGTTATCAATGTTTCTTTATTTGTGCAAAGCAATAAGGTACTGAAAGAGCATGGGAAAATTCAAGCGTGGCTGAATGCAAAGAATAACTCAGTCACTGATAATTTGAATTGATCTTGCAATTTCTGAAAATGGTAACATGACTCAAAAAAAAAAAGAAAAGAAAAGAAAAAAGGATGAGTAAGACTTTCATAACTGGAATAAAAATGAAATGCATGAACAATTTCTATAGACTATCAAAAAAATATGTTTTAATAGGGAATTCAAAGAGTGTCATCATGGGACCTGAAGACCCAAAAAGTTGAACTGCATGCAAGATAGCAAAAGGTAATTGCCTAATTGGTCAATTGACCAATACTAAATTCACTTCAGGATTTAACCAAGAATAGATATTACAATTAGACACTGCAAAGCTTAAATGAATCTTCAAAATTTGTATTGAACTATAAACCAAATAGGATTTTGTTAAACTGAATAATGTGACCCTTTATTATTCGGTGGAAGAAAATTTTTAGGTAACACTTATACATACCGTCTATTCACTATTCAGGGTACATTTCATTAATCTCAGAGCAAAATTTAAAACCAGTACAACATCTATGCCATAATAGAAATACAAGTATGCTAACATTTCTATTATTGAAAAATTATATTTTTGAGTGCTGTTCTCTTAAATGCTCCAATCAGCCAAGGATTAGATATTCAACTTAACACTAGCCAGTGATCATTAATCACTTTAAAGTGGCACAGCTAATTTCATTTCTTATCCAGAGAAAGCCCTCTCTCACATTTTAGATGCAAGACGATGTTGGCTCACTTTTCATTGTTTTAAATTCAGTTTAAGACTCCTGTTTTTTGCTGCAAAAGACATCTAGAAAGCTCAGCATAGATAATATGCAGATATGCTTTGAGAACAGAAACAGGTAATGGTAACAGGGATAACGATCTTCTAGGGAGAGTCTCACACTGAGGCTACAAGAATCAGATTTATATTAATAGGCTTGTTACCTGTGGCTTATTTGTCAGATGCTCATAAATAGCAAATTGGGTTATTAGCTTTCAAACAAATATAGCGTTAGGTCAAATTTATGGAAAGGAAATATGTAGACGCTTCTTCAAACACAGCCATCATATTCAGATTGCAAGGAGAAAAATTAAGATGTGAAATGAGGAAACATTATCATTTTACTTTTACAAAGGCAGATGAAATGAAAAAGCAAATTTTTCAGAAAAAGTACAAAGATTGTCCCCTACCAATTCCTTGCTAGATTAACCCCTATACATGGCACGCTGAAGGGGGAAGAAGCTCGTATACACTAATGCCCTACAGCATTAGCTTGAATGACAGTCTTGTTCTCTCATATGCTGCTTTTCTTTTTTCCTGCAGCTAAAAGAATTGTTTCAAACTATCCCAATCCATCCAACATCATATAAACAAGGATAATGAAAAGTTTCATGCCTGAGTCAATTTATGTGCAGCACTGCCTCCTAGGAATAGAAAGACATAAAAAGGTAGCAATCTCTCAGCCCTTCTCAACTTCTCTGCACCACCCCAATCATCATACCAACAAGACCAGCTGCAGAGGATCCAGCAGGGGGTTTTAAACCCACTCCCACAAAGTTGCAGTTCTCCATTCAGAACTATTAGCTCTCCTCTGCTTTGTCTGCTCTCACCACGCTAAGGGTGGGATGAGCATTGCAGACCACCTCGACAACCCAAAGAAATCCCTTAATCTTTCCTCACAAGAAACCCTGGGAGAGTTATTTGGTCTATTATATCCCCTTGTGATGTGTAAGCAGGGCCATGAGATTTCTTGGATATGCAAAGCAATTGTTTTTGTTTTGCCCATTTAATAAATAAACCTTAATTTAATCCTTAGAGACAGACAAAAATGGTTTAGCTTTGTTCCTCCTTCTCTCATTTGTACAAATATTTATATTTTTTGAGCTATCATACAGTCTAAGGGGAGCTTATTTTAGTCTGGTAAGTCTGGATGTTCTGAGCATTCACAGGCTCGGTATGGTAATGTGTATATGACCAGCTACACCTTCCAGGACAAACTGCTCCACTTCTTACACTAAAATCAATAAGCTTTCTGTTCTATGATCGTTGCAGAGAAATGAAAGGAAAAAGAGCTAATAAAGCCATAGCTGTATTTCTGGGACTTAAGTGAGTGAGGTGTTTTCCTTGCATATTTATTCCATGCTCTTGATTTCAGAAGAAATACTTCACTGCGGAACTCTTTCCTGTTCTCTACACTCCACCTGAAAACAGGCATGACACTTATGTCTGCTTAATATGGACAGGAAGAAATGAAGAAATTATTCTTCCACCCTTGCTTTGGAGACAGCACACAGATTTCCCCTTCACAATTCACATGCTACTGTGAAGAACCACTTTATGAAAGGAATAACTTCTAGGAGAAGAAATAACTGAGATATCCTCTGCTTGTACACAACCAAGACTCCCAACAGACAGGCAAGAAAAAAAAAAAACACTTTTCTTGACATGCCATTATTCCTTGTAATTCAGCAACAAATATAACTGGAGCACGTGCAGGGAGCTAGGCCATCTCTGGAGATCATCTACACAGGCTTTGTTCACTATTTGACACTCCATAAAGGTGAACAAGAGTGCAAAACATAGGTGTCTGAGCAAACAAAAGAAAGAATTTTCAACCTGGGCAAGTGGGAAAAGCCTTGGCAGCTTGCTTATAGTGAACTAGAAGTGAGAAGAAAATATTTCTTTTTATTGTCAGTTTTGTTTGACACCACAAAAGAAGTCTTGAAATTCTTGGCTACAGTGATGGGGACAGGGAGGAGAAAAAAAAAAAAAAGAAAGAAAAAAAATGTGTTCAGGAGGTAATGGCCAGTCAAACTCCAGGTCAGTAACTGACAGGTCTCGGGTTTTACTGTCACAGCTCAAGACATACAATCTGCTTCAAAAAACACAACAGTAAAATATTTTTAGAACAATTATGTTGTGTCGGTTGTTACCACTACCAAATGCAGAAACAAACTGTAATTGTTTTCAAGCTATAGATCTTTTTTTAAGCATATTTCATGTTCAGCAACCACAAATAACATAGGCCCATGGCAACTGAGGTGATTGACAGTGGGGGGAAAAGTGTTCTGGGTGGGATATCTAGTGGCATTAATAAGACTTGATTGTAAGCGGATCATGAATAGTTTAGAGTAATTTCTATTAAAATATTTAATATATATAAAACAGACAAAATATTATAATTGGCCCAAATCCTTTTTTTTTTTTCCTTTTCTTTTTCTTTTTTATTTTTTTCAAAGACAATTAAAATGTGTTGATTTAAGATATTAAGCTGGAAGGGACCCTCTAAAGATCATCAAGTCCAACTCTATAGGTCACCAAATGTTTTCTGAAAAAATATTTCTAACGTAGAAGGCCAGGGCATAATCCTGCCCGATTATAATGGAAAGGATATCTCAATTGTAGCTATACAAAAAATATCTTTAAATGGTAGACAGTTAACCATAAATCCAGAGTGAGGGGGAAAGCATTACACTGACAGCCATTTTCAATGGAATTTGGGGGAAAAAAAAAAAAGTCAAGGAAAAAAAAGAACCTCAATCTCAGAAAATAAAAAAAATAAAGTCCCACTACTTAAAACCAAAACAAAACAAACTTCTAGCAATTAAATATTTTCAGCACATGCAAAGTGCACAGATTCAAGTCTAGTAAATGGTCACAACAAGAGCATCTGAATTGTGAAAAGTGAAGATTAACTCAACTCTGAAAAAGTTCAGAACATAAAAAGGACCTTCAAATATCTATGAAGGATCACAAACTACCAGTTACTACAGGTACGACTACACTTCTGTCAGATATGTGATTCTGTAGTTTCTAAATCTGGTATGGACAGCAATGGAGCACTAAATGACACTGATCCCAGCTGCTGCCTGTGCCAACAGCCAGATTCCCTAGTGGGATTTGCACACCACAAAACTTTCTGCTGTTTTGCAGTGCCTCCCGCTATTAGGTGCCCCAAGCAACTAGTTTGAAGCTATTGTTAATGGCTACAAAAGCTGCAGTCCCTTCTCCAGCAGTGTAGTTCATGTGTATGTTACCTCATACACAGTCAACTATTAGCAAGAGTTCATCCAGAAGTTTAAGCTTCAAAAATGCCACTAATACAGCTTGATTTTGTTGTGGTTGTAATTTAGCAAGAAGTTTTTAACAACTTGTTAAAACTCATATAATTGAAAATATATCACCATGAGAAAAAGTACCAAAAACATCCATTGGGAGGAAGATAGAAAGAATGCCTCAGAGAACTTAAATAGCACTGAAGTACCACCAAGGGAACATTTCACTAATCAAAAAACCACTCTCTGCTGGAGAAAGACAGGCATTAGTTTTCAGAACCAATCTGTTTTCTACAAGTGAACTTGGCAATAATACTTCAACCAATTCATCACATAAGCAATTTCAGGTAATGACAATACAGATGCCAATTATAACACTGCTTCATCACCTGTCTGATTTTTGGCCTTTTTTCTTGGCCAAAGTTGCCTGTACAACTGTACCTATTTGTAAGTGAACATTTACCACCTTACTTTTGGTCAGCACTGCTAGCTGTTTTGACTACACTGACTGTTAAGTCTATTTAATTTCAAACATCAGTATCACTGTATTTAGAACTCATAAGAAACTTCCGATTTTCTCTTAGTTCCACAAAGTTTCAAAAACTTGAAGTTTCTGTAAAAACTGAGATAGTACACAACAAATATGCTTTAAGCATTTAAACAAAGGAATATATTTTCATGATTAGTGACGTTACAAGAAAATTAAAGCCACAAAAGTTAAGTTCTATGCTGACATTTACAATCACAGTAGATCTAAAATGTTTTAATCAGCCTATATACTGATTACTGGCAGAGTGAGATGGGAAATCCAACAAAAAGTGAAAGAAACACTTATAAATCAAAACAAAGACCTCAGATCAAAAGTAGCTATTCACAGGGAGTTTTTTTGTTTGTTTGTTTTAAAGCCAAGCAAATGGCCAGATTTCTATTTTGGACCACCAGTTAAATTAATGCTATAATTATATTGATAAATCTAAATTTCTCTTCTCTTCTTAGTTCTCTAAACCAAAAATGATACTTTTCATCTACTCAAAACTACCGGTTATTTTTGATATGGTGGTAGCTATTACTTAAAAACACATATAAAAAAATCACAAAAAACAAGCAACAAGTTACAGAATAAGAAGAATGGATGAAAGAATATGACCCAAAAAAATAATGATGAGCATGACAGCCTTGCCCAAGAAACATTTTGTTCCAGCATAAGTACAAACGATGTTTAAAAGCAAAGGATTTTTTCTTTTCTTTGAAAATGACATCTGTTATACACAAGACAGCAATAATACTGATACAGAAAATAAGAATAAAGTTGGAGTATGAAAAATAAATGCCAAGTGACAGAAAGCAGTTTGAAAATCCAGCAGGACTGCAGAAAGTTCATAACGCCTTTGCAATATATTAACACAAAATCATCTATAATATACCTGTCAAATATATACCTTTGAATTCTATTTAAAACTGCATTATTAAATCCTTACCACAGTAAAATAGAAATTTAACTGATAGATTGCAGCAGTAACATAAGTTAACCACGTTACAGTTGCCTGCCCACAGCAGCAGCACTTTTGTCAGAAGCACTGGTAACAACCTTCAGTTGCACACAAAAGCAGGCTCTGTTAGGGCAATGGACAAAGGCAAATGACTGCAAAGCAAGAGGACTCAACTTCAATTTAACTGTCCTGTAAGGTACATACTAATTAGCTGCAAAGCTAAGAAATCCTAGCTAGCATGTTAAGTCTGCTACATGACAGTATAATTTGACTTCTTAAAGGATTATGCAAATTACAGCTCATCATTCCATTACACGACTGAAAAAAAGTGACAGCTAATTTATACATAACACACCTTTCAAATCCCTAAGATGTGAACCACCTGTGCAATACATTTTGCCTAGATTTTCTAATGTATACATTTTTGTTTATTGCACTGTACAAAAGCATACCTAAGAGATTTAGCAAAGTCATAGGGTCTTTTATTTGCTTTTTAGCTTTTAGAACACAATCCCAAAGAATTAAGCAACATATTTCTGTCCCTGCTTTAGAGAGTTTACATGTAAGCAGAGGTATAAGGTTTCAACATGTGTAATTTGTGAATAGCGGGAGAGCACGAGCACTAAATGCACGAGCTAGAGGCAAGACTCACACAGATTTCAACATACTTCTGGTAGGTAGATTCACAGTAGATTCCGTCATATCTGTAGATTTTCCTACATTCTGATTGGTTGGGCAGAGGATGCTGGACAGTTATTCTGTAGAGGCATCAAAAACAGATAGACATGACTAGAGATTCTCTACAGGTAACTGTAATGCAGCACAATCAGTATGCTGAAATTGATTTATTTATATATATATTTTTAAACACCTTTCTGATCTCTTTAAATCAACTGCCTTACGCACATAACATCCAGAGGTTCCACTTTTAGAAATTTGCACTGAGAGTAAACTAAACTTCAGTTCTCCACAAGAACAGCACCCTTTTCCCCCCATCAAATAAAAGTGGTATTTTATCAACCAAACTGATACTTCACATAGTTTGTGTAAAATATAAGATGATACTTATAAAATTGATTATTTATTGTTTACTATTGCAGTCCATTCTCAGGCAAGACATCCATTTATATCAGCTGGGAGTTTATCCAGACAAAGACCAAATAACCCTCCAATTTAAAATGTCAACAGCAATTCACACATTTGCAGAGTATGAGGATGTTGTGGCATTATGAGGACTGTGACTGAAGGTGCTCAGCACCATCTGAATAATGCCATATGTTCTCGGATCAACTGAAAAAAAAATGGAAGTGATTGGCAGCAATCAGGAGGTGTGCAGCATCTTGTAAAATCAGTCCCTAAAAGATTTGTCAATCATTCTATTATTCATCCCTCCCCAACTCCCTCTTAGTAGAAAATATAATTTGGCTATAAAAATTCAACGTTATTTCTAAAACATACTTGGGAATTGCACACAAAACAGTACACACAAATTTCCTTCTTTTTTCTCCCCCTCCCCTCTTCTCTGGGATATAAACATGTTTTAGATGCTTATTTTTACCTCTCACAAATTAATATGTTTGTCTCTTTTAATATAACAGTAGCTAAGCAAGATAGGGCATAAAATTGTGAAGTTTACATATTTTTCAAATGTTGAATTTTAGACTGTGAAAAAATTATTTTAATATTCTTGTCAGTGTAGATTTGCTTTCTATAACTAACAAGTCTATATTACTCTGAACTAGTCTTGTTTTTTAAAATCGTGTGTGTTTTAACAGTAATTTGATTGAGCAGGTATGAGGAGGAAAAAAAGGAAAAAAAAAGTATAATAATCCAGCAAGAAGCTTTGCAATAAAGTGGAAAATTATCTACTTCGGAAACTGAGGGCTATCCATGATAAACTTGCACCAACACAGAGCAGCAAGAGCACACCACTTAATATCTCTACAGTCCTGGTCCCCTGGGTTCTGGTTGAACATCAGTTACAGGCCCTGCATGAGCACTCCTCAGCACTGGTTTTGGTACATGTGCCTAATTTCCTTTCACTGGGACCCCCCATGCAGAAGGGTGGAGACAGCAATGTGGAGAAATATGGCCAAAAACTTCTACAGATCATGGGGTATAGCTGAATTCTCCCATAAAGACATCGCCAGAGAATTATTGTGATAGGGCCTTTAAATGAGATGCCTTAGTGCATACCACAGTGCATGAGGAAAGTTGAGTATCCTGAAATGGGATTGACAATACAAGCGCTATCTATAGGAAGCTGTGCAAGCTAGAGAAAAAGAAATACAAGCACTGGAACAGATTGCCCAGAGGAACTAGGGAATCTTTACTCATGGAAATAGAAAAAAGCCATCTTGACATGGTCCTGGGGAGCCTGCTGTAGGTAACCCTGCTTCTTAAATCCAGAGGGTTTGGATGAGATAATCTCCCAAGGTCCCTTCCAGACTCAAACATTCTGTGATTCAAGCAGTCCTTTGGACTATGACTCACAGTCCTACTTTATGTCTAGCCAGATATATGTGCCAAAATCAAAGACAGGAAAGAGATTAGAATATATATATATATTTTATTTATAATTTATAAGGCTTCATATACAACATAGTAGCTGCTGTCGATCCTAGTCAGAGGCACGCTACCTTCCTTTGCACTGAGTAATGCTGGATTCCACTTCAGGAGCCAAGATCCTATGCATGTTTTACAGCCAGCACGTACACAATTGTTTGCTAATAATTATATCTACAGAGTCATTTTACCCTTCTCCATTCACCCTCAGCTGCAACATTAATAATAAGAAGAAAAAAGTCATGACCCAAAACAGTGAGCCAATGAAAATCTCTTAAAACCACACTGACTTGCGTGGGACAGCACAGCATCTAAATTAACACAGAATGGGGCCTACTGTGCTTTACCAAACAGTCCTGAGATGCCATGTACTACATTTCAAAGTGCACACCAGGTTTTTAGGTATACTGCTACCACCTAAAGCAATGCATTAAAAAAAAAAAATAAAATAAAATAAAATTGTTTTCT